>CAWUFQ010000191.1:0-329245 GCA_963921405.1 Cepaea hortensis | reverse complement strand
GTGCACACTGCAGAATTCACACAATTAAAACAGTGAGATTAATCTATTTTAAGCCAGTGCTCTGGCCTCCAATTTTGCCATGGCATATTAAGTTAATTAGTTGCATGTCCTTTACAGCATATTTTGGCTGTTTGTGATATAATAGACAATCTTTACGTTCAGTAGCTTGTCATTGCTTTCCTGAACGGCCGATGCCTCATACCAATACCATCAATGTCAATGCACAGTGATCAGCTTCCACATCACCCACAGCTGAGTTTGGACTCTCAATTAGTCTGGGGGAATTGTGAAACATGTTCACTGCCCCTAAGCCACAGTTAGTTAGTTAGTCAGTCGACAGTTTATGCTCATTGCACATCGAACCATTCGGTCCATAAGTGCTCGGACCCCCTCCTCAGCAAATCCAGCAGCGTGTAGCGGCTAACGACACCAGATCTGTGTTGGTTTATCAATCTTCCTTTTCTTCCTGCGTAGTGTTCTTGTTTGGCCACACCTCTTTTAATTTGTTGTTCTCGCAGTCTGACCATGGTTGTAGATTCACAGTCATCACTTGGTTCACGCAAAAGTCTTATTTCTCGTAGAGCATGCAGAATGTCAGCCTGGTCCATGGCGCGACCGCCCTCCACAGTAGCCTTACCCGCAAGCTTGTCATCCCGTTCATTTCCTTGTACTCCTGCACGTCCTGGCACGAAGATGAAACTAATCGTTGCCAATCGAGACCGTTTCAGTGACAGCAACCACTCTCTTCGGATCCACCCCATCTCTATCCTCTTGAGCATGCTCATTGAGTCGCTAAGGAAACAAGCCCTAGTGAATGTCTGTGTCTCGAGCCATGTTATTGCTTTACTTGCTGCCATAACTTCCATAATCAGGCTACTTGTGGTCTTAACAAAAGCATCAGCGTCCTCCTTCACAATTCTCCCTCCGGCCTGAGCAGTAAAGGCCCATGAGCTTCTCATACGTCGGACGACCGACCCATCTGTGTAAATGACAGCATCACCGTCTAACGAATTCTTGAAAATCAACGCTTGTACTTCCGCCTCCACAGCTGACGGGTTTTCTTGTCTGAATTTTCTGTCTAGTTGGATGCAGACTGAAAGAGACGTACATAAATATGTTGGCACTTGTACCCACTCCTCGTGAGGTTCTAAGTCCTCAAGTGAACACACCTGTTGAAGAATGTCTTCTGCTTGACCCATCCATCAACAACCTTCCTCCTTTTTACCTGCTGCCCTTCACCTTCACAATTTCACTATGCAGTGGATGTTGTGTGTTTGCGTTAACTCTGAGGTAGGCACGTGCTCTGCAAATTTGTAGTCTGTCTTCAATGGTTGGAAAATCAAGAAGGTAGCGCATCGCCTTCCACGCTGTATCCTAAGCCACAGTGCCGACATTAAGGCCCATTAAGTTCTTTAAAAAAAAAATCTGACTCTGCATTAAGCTAGGACAAACATATATTTTTCATGAAGTGAACAATGCTTTCCGTTCAGTAAAGAATCAATATTGTACTTGTAAATAATAAATAATGTCCTTATTGTAAAGATTCAGTACTGTAATTGTAGTAAATAATTAATGCTGTATTTGTTGTAAAGTATCATACAAGCTGATGGAAACTAAAAAGAAAATATAAGAGTACTGAAATCCTCATGTGTACTCACCCGTCAGTCCTACCTGATTAGAGGATGAATTGGTGTTAGAGAGGAGTACAAAGATTGAACCTGTATTATTGTCAATGACTGTCATCTCAGGTCTGTCACAACAACCTGTGAAGTGGTCACTTGTACATTCTCTGCCAACACACTGGCAGGCATGACATGGGGAACAATCATCATCAGATAGTGGAGATTCTCGAGGAGAGTGTCTGAAATATCCAGGCTTACAATCAACGATTGCTGAATGAGTGCTGTTACAGCCCTGGAGAAGTAATCTGCTAGAGTTATTGCCAACTTTCTGACACAGTGTACACTCTTTGTTCTTATGAGAATCCTCAGACATGTACGTGTCTGGGGGACATGGAACACACTGTTCATAATGTGGACTATAATACTCTCCTTGCTTGCAAACGATTGGCTTCTCTTTGTCTTTACAGATATACACATTATCTTTGTTAAGGACAGCCTCATAAATTGGAAGGCCACAACAGAGTGTTTCATGAATTCCCTCACAAAGTCGAGTGGGGTTCTTGTTCTCACATTCCGAGCATTTTACACATTGATCTGACTGATGCGGGTTTCTGGCTAGTCTTCTGTAAAAGCCATTTCTTCTACAGTGAATTACAGTATCGTGTGTTATATTACATTCTGTGACTAGAACCTCCACTTCAGGATCAATGAGTTGCGTACAGTTGAAGCACTCCAGGTGTGTGTGCATGTGGTCATTCATGTAAGTGACCCCATCTTGACAAAGTGGACACACTTCCAGGCCAGGCATTACCTTCAAGAGATGTGTACCTCTAGGGCATATGTGGGTGAGAACAGCACTGGACCCAACCACAAAGGCTAGCAAAACCAATACCAACACAATAGCTTTGTTCTTCTGGTAACAATTTCTGGCTTTCATACAATATTGGGTGCAGGATATCATCGTAGCATTGGAGTAGGACTCCAGAAATTGCAATCCCGTTCCCATAAGTTCTGAGGAGAAATGGTAGCTTTACGTTAGCAATTTTAAAATAGGTGGTTAAAAAACTATGTGTCTATTGTACTGCGTGCGTTTTCGAGATCTGAACTGTATTTAATATTATTTGGTTGTTTCTTTACCAATAAACTTGTACAAAAAAAAGTGTGTCAAATCAGAGCATTTTGGAACACATATGTTATAGTAATTTATTAAACTCAATATGCTTCTGAATTCATTTTTTTTTTTTAATTTTCGGGACAGTAAGTTTTAATATTTTGGTCACAATTTGTCATCACTTGTTTACAAATCATTTGAAATTGTATGACACAAAAATTCAATTTCTGGAAAAGCGATCTGAGCTTTTGCAGGATTTATTGTCAACCCAAATGTCTTAATCCTGTCGAATAGCTGTCACAAGGTTTGTAAATGGTCCGTCATATTGTTTGTATGTATGCATATGTCATCAATGTAGGTGACAACGATCAAAATGTCTCGTAGTAGCAGTCTCGTCATTTGTACAAGACAATTTTATCTATTGTGAATTTACACTTTATTCAGTATTTTTTTTAAAAACTTTTGCTGTGTCAATGTCAGTTTTACTGAATCTCTTTGCTGAAGGTATCTAAGTATTTATGCAATATAATGGAGTTTCACATTTTATACTTTTCACCTTACTAACTTACTGAGTGTAAGAATAATAATTTAGAGATCGAAGTTCAATAGTTACAGGACTGAAAAGGATTCATCTAGTTTCAATAACAGGTTTCAACAATATCTGTAGAACATATAATATAACAGAATGGAACATGCTAGTCAGCAGGGTGACATCGGCATTTAGAATCACACCAGCACTAAATGAAGACATGTAGACGGCGTAGTCACATTGAGGTTTATGCCATTTTGTTGGCGTATGTGGTAGTTTTAGAATATGGATTTGAAGTTGAAGATAAACTTAGCATACACAAGTAGTAGTAGCGGTATGGTGTAATTAGCAAAATCTTTATCAAAAGCATTAACTGAGCAACAAAGATGTTTACTTGTTGCGGCAGCATGGATTGCATGTTGCCGATTATTATGGCTAACAAAATGCACATAGACAAATGGTCGAGGTCTAGTCCAATTGGTAAGAATAGTGCCAGTGTCATAATTGTGGAAAGACCTTTAGTCTCAAAGTTGGTTAGTGTTTCATTATTTTCGCCATACTGCCATTTGGCTGACTGGGTTATTTTGGCCTTTCGTGTAGTAGTTTGACGTTGTTTACCACAGAGGGGTGTTGCTTTTGCAAGTCGTTGTCTGGTTTCACTTTTAGGTAATATAGTTGCACTGATTTGTTCTAATGATTGAACTTGTGATTCATCTTCTTGTACCTTGGTCATAGATATTGTAACTGCATTGGCGTGGATATTATATTCATACTATTTATTTCTTTCTGTATCTGAATAGTCAGTTACTGAATTTAAAATACCTATTATTAAATAACAACATGGCTTTTCAGTGCTGTACACCTACGTTTTCCTGAAATAAAAGGAGATGAAATATTGGTCCATACCAGAGGGTATCTTTCCTTTCTACCTGAAAATATTCTACAGGTTATTTGTTTACCCATGTAGTCTTGTTTATTCGCTAGTGATAACAGAGTCCCATAATAATGGATCCTGTGTCATGCAAGATAGTGGCTATTTGGCCATTAAAACCACCTTTATTAAAGTTTAATTTTCCATTTTATATTCAAAAGCATTTGCTTCTTCAAACATTTTACTAATATCACATTTAGGTGGGTTGAAATCATCACTGTCTATGACAAAAGTAGCTGCTTCTTTCTCAACCACTTTATTGTTTGAAGAACTGCTTTCAGGAATACTTGTATTTGCATGTTTTAATTCATTTATACCTTTACGTCTTCGGGCATGGCTAAGGGCCTTACAGAAATGGCATTTTATTCTGTACTTCTTTCGATATAATCTTGCCTGTTTACTTAATACCATGTTAATCACATAGTTATGATATTCTAGATTTTTATCACACATGTTGTTTTCTCCGTGTGATGACCTCACACAGTGTTTACAGGGTGTTATTTTCTTTCTTCTATTGTATCATTGCTACCCTTTCGTTGTCAACCTCAGTGGCCGTAGTACCAACTGTTATATTTTGTGGTGTGGTCTTAAAAATGTCTTTATTAGAGTTGGGATATGCCGAACGCTTCTCTTTTATCTCTTTGACGGAACTACTCTCATTCTCTTTTAAGAATTTTGAGAATGGTAATGGTAGTGTTGTTATTAGTTTTTCCTTTATTACAAGGTCGTTTAGTGCGTTACAATAACTGTTAATATTTTCAGTTCTAGTGTGCTTTTCAACCTGAAACATGGACTATTTTATCAGCGACATGAACTGTGTCACAAGCTGCCATAATTGGTGATGAAGTGAATGCAAAAATCTCCAAGGCCAGCGCTGCCTTTGGCAGACTGTACAAGAATGTGTGGGACAAAAATGGAATAAGCCTGCAGAGAAATCTGAAAGTCTATAAAGCAGTTGTATTATCCACACTGCTATATGCTTGTGAGACATGGACTGTTTATCAGCGACATGCTAGGAAATTAAACCATTTCCGCACAGTCTGCCTTAGAAAGCTATTGGCGATTAAATGACAGGACAAGATCCCAGATACTAAAGTTCTTAGAAAGAGCGTCCATGCCCAGTATCCACACTCTACTAACGAAAAATCAGATTCGCTGGGCTGGTAACTTAACTTGAATTCCAGATCACAGGCACCCTAAACAAATTAATTGCAGCGAGCTGCGTTTAGGTAAACGCTCACATGGCAGCTAAAGTAAACGCTTTAAAGACACTGAAAATCCCACTGAAAATTTTTGGAATTCATCTTGACACCTGGAAGTCTGCTGCTAAAGACCGTAATTCGTGGCGTGCATCATTACGCAAGGGTGCAGTCACTTGTGAAGCAACCAGGACTGCAAGAGCTGTTGTGAAGAAAAGGCTGGACAGAAAATCACCACAGGAGATCCTCCTCCTAGAACGTCAAGCATTCTTTGCCCACATTGTCAAAGAACATTTCGAGTCAAAATAGGCCTTATCAGCCATTCTAGAACTCACGACTCCATACTTTCAACCCCACTGGATGAAATGAGTGGTCATCATCATTCTTGATGGATAAATAACACAACACTTTTCAACCCTGCTATTGCACTACTGAAACATAGTCTTCAAATGTTTGCTTGGGTTTCGGGGTAAGAATTTTGAATTGTGATCTGACACCTTTCTGGTCAAGAGGAGAAGAATGTAAAATTTCTGCTTTTACATATTCATAATCACCTCTAATCTGTAATGGTATAGTCTGAAGAATATCATTAATTTTTTTCAACTACATTTCTATATTGTAAAACATACTAATGTTTCTTGTTGATTTAATTTTCACGCATCAGTGTTTAAAAATGTTCCGTCCATTCTGAGAATATGTCACCTTGTTTATATTTACTTTCTAATTTAGCTTGCCTTAATTTCTCATATAGCTCTTTTTGTTTCTAAATCTGTAATTCTTTGTTCATTTGCCCAAATTTTATCTATTGCGTCTTCTCTAGCTTGTCTTTTCTTTTGTTTCGCAAGTTGTTTCTCTTCTAGTGTTAGTTCGTCAGGATCGTTTAAATTTAACATTTTTAAATGTCTCTTTGACATATGTGCAACATTTTATAATCTCTCACAAAATATTAATACTATTACACTCCTGTAGATGATATCTTACCAATTGTCAGTGTATACATATGTGAACAATGTTGGCAATGGCCTGATCTCTATATATTAACATTCACTGTAAACAACTGTAAAATTGTCTTATACTCACCTTTTGGAGTTTTATTTTCAGTTCCATCATTTGTTTGTTCATCCGTTCTACAAGTAGCTCGGAAAGGTTGTGTCCTGATTCCCCTCTTGTTCATATGGACAACATATGTAAAGAAACCATTCAAAATGAGACGGGAACAACACCACATGACGAACAGAACACAGAAGAAGAACCAACGGCATTAAAGATTGTTTCAAGATCGCGATAAAACAGAAACTAATTACTGGGCATAGCGTTCTTTAATCTTATATATAAATTAGGATGTGCGTATTTGCGTATTTATGTATCTCTGTATGTATGTATGTATGGCCTTTATTTGTTCGCGAACGGCCCATCCGATTGAGATGAAATTTTCTACACGCCTTCCTTTCATTCCAGAGCTGCCAACTGTGATATTTTGTTAGTGTGAAATCGCCTGCTTACTCAGTATTATTTCATTTTTCATTTTTCATCATAATTTCATATATTTCAGGGGACCTAACTCTGTAAAAGTTATTTCAAGGGGCATAACTTTTCTGTATAACTTATAGTCATATTGTGGCATCGTTTTCAAAGATTTATAAACTCTTTGTCCATAGTTATGTACCGGCATATGAGTTATAATAAATAATGATACAATCTGTAAGGCATTTTCAAAGTTTTCATAAAAATGATGCACAATGCATAACATTGTAACTCATCTTTTTTTGCTTAAGAAGTTACTGTAGTCATGCAGGTGATTAGAAAGAGTTTTCATTAAAAATAATGGATGGTGTGTAGAAGAACGTTCTTTTAAGTTACTTTTTTTGTTGTATGAATTTAATGAAGCCGGACAGGGTCAGGCAGACAGATAGACAGACAGATAGACAGTCGGGAACGGGAACTTATATGACTACTTATATGAATTAAATGAGATGCTCCACACCAGGAGCTGGGCAATGCCGGGCCGGGTCAGACAGACAGACAGACAGACAGACAGACAGACAGACAGACAGTCAGTCAGTCAGCCGGTAACGGGAACGAGAACTTATATGACTACTTATATGAATTAAATGAGATGCTCCCCACCAGGGTCTGGGCGAAGCCGGGCAGGGTCAGCTAGTTGTGTATAAAGAGATGTCTACATTTCACATGTATACATATAATGACCAATGTTTTCAATGGCCTGATTTCTGTGGACTAACATTCATTGTAAACAACTGAATAATTGCCTTATGCTCACCACTTGGAGATTTGCCTTCAGTTCCCTGAGTTTTGAGTTCGACCCTACTGCCTCATCTTGGAATATCTTTTCTGTGACTTTCGAGTCTCTTTTCAACTCTTCTAACTGTTTCTCATAATCGGATGATTTCTGGGGATTATTCATCGAATTTTCAGACTTTGAATGACTAACTGGACTATTAAATCTTATTTTTTTTTTCTGATTGTAATACGTGTTTAATATAAAAAGATGTTTCACATGGATACAGAGATGTCTATGTTTTACATGTATACAGAGATATTCGCGTGTAGTATTTATAATTAGATGTTCATGGTTCACATGTATACATATATTTGTACGCTTCACATGGATACAGGGATATCTATGTTTTGCATGTATACAGAGATATTCACGTCAGAATCTCTAATGTCCCCAACCGAGATGCAGTAACATCGTTACGCCCGCCAGGCGAATAGTTGCCAACCGGGATGCAGTAACATCGTTACGCCCGCCAGGCGAGTACCAGTTACCTGCCCGCAGGTTGCTGGCTGACGTGATAGTCAGCAGTCAGGCAAGGACAAAGCAAGACGCACGCAGTCCTCGTGAAGCCAATCCACAGGGCAAGTGCTGTGCTGGGAAACTGGCAGACGGCTTGGGAACTCGGACATGACAAGACGTGTGGGTTGAGAAAGGCTTCGTGTAGTTCTGTGCCCGAAAGTCGAGTGCTTGTATATCTTGTGAGAAAGACTGTGAAGCTGTGGGTTTGTCTGTAAGTGTACTGATGTATTGTATATGTATAGTAATGATCATCACATGCCAAACTAAATCGTATTGCATGTGAATTGTAAATAAATCCATTGAACTTAGTGTCATTGTGTGTCAAGTCCAATCATTGTGTACTTGTACTTGTCTCACATATGTTAGGTCCAACGAGCCAGGTTTAAGATCCTGACACACATGTATACATATATTTGTACGCTTTACATGGATACAGGGATATCTATGTTTTGCATGTATACAGAGATAGTCACGTGTAGTATTTATAATTAGATGTTCATGGTTCACATGTATACATATATTTGTACGCTTCACATGGATACAGGGATATCTATGTTTTGCATGTATACAGAGATATTCACGTGTAGTATTTATAATTAGATGTTCATGGTTCACATGTATACATATGTGTTTATGCTTCACATGCATACAGAAATATCTATGTTTCGCATCTATACAGAGATGATTATGTTTCATGTGTATATAGAGATCCCATATTTCACTTGTATACGGAGATGTTAATGTCTTTGCATGTATTCAGAGATGTTCATGTGATGTACATATTAGCACGTGTAATAATTTACGAGTTCAATAAGGATGGTAAATACCCAACGGAGCAACCATATCTGATGTGAAGTACGCAGCTTAGATATGCCAGTGGCACGTCGTTACCCATTTCATCTAGGACCGAAAGTCTTATAACCCCCACCGTTCCAGTTTCTAGCCTTTTATAATGAGGCACCGAGAAAATCTCATGTCTCCCTTGATTACATTCCTCTTTTTTAACGGATACAGCCCGGAGAAGTGTGGAGGGAAGAGAATTATGACGGTTTTCATATGATGATAGGCCCTCGAGATGAATGTACAACTCCTTATATATGATAAGGTTAGGAAACTTCGCCGCATAGAATGTAAACTCCTCATTGAACCGCTCACTTCTGTAGTCTATACCGAACCCAAGAACCCCACCTAACCCTCCGAACCCTAAGACCACCCCCGATTTTATACCACCGAGACTTACAAGGCCAGTTGCGGGGTTGAGAGAAAGAGAGAGCTTCCGTGGCTCAAAGAATTGCTTGTTTAGAGCACAGACATCATAATACCCGTCGGGGATAACAACATTCTCGTCACCAAGTTTGAACCAATTGTTTTTCAGCTTCTCGGAAATATTAACCCACGCGGGGTAGAACAACAATTCCACGATAGCCACCTCTAGGTCACCATCGCGATTGTCTAGGACCGGGTTGAGGGGGATGGGTTCCCCATGTTGGACGTTGCTAAGTGTGAAAAACATATTAGCACAGCTAATAATAATGACTGCTTACGAGTTCAATAAGGACGCCAAATACCCGACGGGTGGGGTATACCCGTTTGCACAAATAAAGGATCTCACAAAGGTGGACATACAGGTCAACCTCCAAGGAGCCTTTCCGACACAGTTCCCCAACATGTTTGAAAAATACCGGTTGCCATACGTGGAGTCAGACCAGATCGTGCAAGCCTGGTACAGTAATCCGATGCAATTCTGGCAAAACCAACTCAACTTCGCAGTATGGTGTGCCACGGCGGGGTGTGGGGTGTCCGCGCAGGAGCATCTGTCCGGCCCTGACCCACTAACGCTAGCCGTCTTCATATTCCATGTCTACTACCAGATTCGTCGAATCCTCAAAGAGATGCGTGTGGCTCTACCACAAGACCAGGGTTGGAACGCCTTTGAAAATCCCTACGATGTAAGAGCCTATCAGCGTATAATCGCGAAATTTGGAATTCCCCAGAATGATAACTGGAGACGGCTCGGGAGGAATAACGGGTTGGGGAGTGTATACATTTACTGGACGAACACTGGTTATCGCGTCCTGCCTGATGGACATGATGGTGTATATGACCCAAAGCGCCATTCATTCACACAACAAACCACAAATGACATACTACACATAGATTATATCTCGCAAGACGATATTCACGCTGATTCTGGCTGGCAGGCTTTCATTCTTAACAAGTCACAGGGCTTCACACGCCCCGGTGTTGAGCGAATAAATGACAGCATTCTAACCTATGTGTGGGCCATCTTAGGGGCCCAGGCTCAGACTAGAACACGAATTCTGGGAACTGGAACGGCGTTTGATGCCCAGAAGCAATTCCTGGTATTAGTAGAAGACGCCATCTCTGCGCCCGTCGATCTCGCAGCGGCCATCAAAAGATATCAGGATGTGCTACAAAACGCGAGCTCAGAAGTTAATTATGTCTTTGGAACGGGGTTGTATATGGCCCCTAGCGACATGCTGCTTCGCATTGGTCAGATAGCTGGATATAACAACATGATCGTCATCGCAGAGCCAGGCCTAAAGCGTGGCCTGAATACAACCATTAATGCCCCTAAGCTACCCACCATTGCACAGCCGACGGTAGAGCTGCCCAGCATTGCTTAGCCAGCGCAGCCGACCACTAGCATAGCTGATAAGGCAGCTGGGCTTAAGCATCAAAACGAAAAGATAGCACTCATTGCTGGGGGTGTCGCAGTCGGTCTAGTGGCCCTATGGTTTGTTCACCGCAATTAGCCGCTCTCTGATAGCCAGCAGCAGCAAGCCACCGAGTGCAACCACTAATGCCCAGAGATTTCCAGCCAGCCATCCCACACCCTTACTCAAGAAGTTAAGAAGACAGGAGATAATGTCGCCTATGATTCCTGGGAGTGCCTCCGCAGCCTTACCAGCTAGCTTGGCTAGAAGGCTCGCTAGGTCTTTCAGTTTCTGCCGATTCCATTCCTTAGCCCCAGGGCCAGGTGGCTGGCCAGGTGGTGGGATGGGTGGTGGGCCAGGTGGTGGGATAGGACCACCACCACCACCACCACCAGTAATGGCTAGGGTGATAGTGGAAATTAAGAGGCCGATCGCTGTGAGAATGCTCGCTATGGTGATACCCTGCTCTCGGAACAGAGTCCGCAGCCTCTCACCCAGTGTGGTGTCTTCATTGACCACCCGATGAATGGTTTCACGGATCCGGCTGAACTGGGTGCGCAAGTCTTCGTGTAACTCAGCGACTTCTATTAAAAGCCTCTTCTTAGCTTCTTCAATATCGGCAATCTTTTGCTCTTGAAAATCCCTGCTCTCCTCATTGGGTGCTATCAACATTTTTCGCCGCCGTATGGTGATCTCTTTTTCTTGCTGGTCGAGAATAACGAGGTAGTTTGTGAGCTTACCTTTAATCGTCGTCACCGCTTTGTCAAGCGCCATGAGCCCCCGGAGTTCTCTCACTGGGGGTAGGCCTTTCTCCCCCAGGTACTGGTCTACTTGTGAGGTTTCTAAAACATGCTGCACTTCTGGACTCGACATGGCCCGTTCTAAGATATTGCCAATATTTGAAGCTATTTGTGGGACATCCTGAATATCTGCACCACCTAGAGCAGCTTCTTCCTCAGCCAGATCACCATCAGTCTGCTTGAGGATGGTGATAGCCTTTGGCGGTATTTTCTCCCAAACCCCAATGCCTCTCTGGTACTCGCTCTGAGGCCACTCAAAGCTAAAGGCATACCATCCAACTTTGTAATCCTTTCGCGCCCAACATAGAGCGCATTCTCGCTACCCAACCTCATTTTTGTATAATCTTTGCCTGTTATAGGTGTGATACCCCACAGCTCCTTCACCCTTCTAAAATAGTCATCAATGGAGGTGTTTTCTAGCACTACTTGTAAGTTGCGCTCCCCCTGTGACGTCTCCCCCTGTGACGGCCACTCGGTATTAACAATGTGGGGATTATCGACATCAAAATCGTCGTCGATGAAGCCTGTCTCTTCTTCCTCACCCGTTTCAGGCCTCCCCTCTTCACCACCAAAATCAGTCAGCTCAACTCTATCCATATTAGATATTGCTACAAAGCAATAATAAACAACTAGCCATGTCTTCAAGTGCATATGGTCGTAAGCTTACCCCTTACCGCCGTCTCCGGGAGCCGCTCGGTGTGAAAGGATTGCGGCAAACGATAATCGTGACCAACAATCCTTCTACGATCGGCCCGAAGCAGCAGTTACTAGTTCGTTTTCCCAATCTCGGTGCACACGATGTTATCGTGCCTGGGTCAGTGCGGCTGGCATTCAATGTCGACCTCAGTTCCCCTGATGTCAACCGGTTCGTGGTCCAGAACCTCGGCCGAGCGCTGGTTCAAAAGCTGACCGTCAGGCTCTCTGGCAATGAAGTCTTCTCTCTTGTGGACAGTGATGTCTACAACGTCTACCTGGATCTTTGAAAGAGCCAATCAGAGCGGGTGAGCGCTGTGTATCAAGGCATTGATACAAGCACCGGTATGAATGTGACCAAGGCGCGTGTTGGTGCAGCGGATGCTGTTGTTCTGCCCGCCGCCAATGCGAGAGACTTGGCCATCGCGAAGGCCTTCAAAAACAGGTACTACATACCACTAGACTTTGAGCTGCTTGAAACGCATGCGCCCTTCTACCAATCTGCTCTTAGTGATCGGCTGGAGATTGAGTTGACCTTTAACGACGCTTCCCGCGTGATTCGCGCAACTGGTAAAGATGCCGGCAACTCCTCATACTCCCTAGAAAACATCTGTCTCGTGTACGAAGTAGTCACTGAACCCACGTTGGCCCGGCTAATTCGGAGCATGTATGAGAGCCGTATGGTGGTGTTATACGAGCGGGTCCTACGACATAGACGGATCCCTCAGAAAAAGGAGGACTCGATATGGAACATCAATCTGAACACACCCTGTAAGTCTTTGAAAGGCATTCTCCTATTATGGGCAGATCCCTCCAACCAAAAGGATTTTGCACGCCAACCAGAGTTGTTTTACAACCCGCAGATCACCAAAGTTGAAGTCATCGTAGAAGGACAAGCCAATCAACTGTTTGCGCACGGCTTAGCACCACACCAGCTCTGGGACGAAGCGAGGAAATTCTTCGCTGGTGGCCTCAAAAGGCACCCTGAGACAAGTGCAGTCGCCAAAGAGCTAGGATTGTTCGATGTCAGTCTAGGCGAGTACTTGACAACAAAATTCTGCTTGTGGCTGGACTTCCGGACCTCCGACGATGACCATCTTCACGGCAGCGGCCGGCGTGTAGAGAACGGCTCTGAGGGCATCACTCTCCAGATCACGAAAGAGGCCGAACCGGCGGGGCCCCTGTACTGCTACATTTATTTGGTTATGGACGGACAGCTGAACATCGACACCGGGAGATTCGTTAGTGCTGTTTATTAATGGAGTTCCCACTTAAGCCACACTCGGCCATCATCACGGGCCCCACATCGTGTGGTAAAACAGAATTCATTCTCAACCTCCTGGAAGGTCCGTACAGGGGCGTTTTCGAGCATATTGTAATTGCTTGCCCTTCGGTACGATACAATGAAACATACCGGGCCCGGCCGTGGGTGTGGTCAGATCCCGAGGTCTTCATATTTGACCCCGGTGATCGGCTGCTCAAATGGCTAGAGGCCTTCTATAAAATGTTTCAGGGGACGCCGACGTTATACATCATTGATGACTGCAGCGCAGAGGACGCTATTGCGCAGAAGCGGACTATATTGACTTATCTAGCTTTTAGCGGGCGACATGCCCAGCAAAGTCTGTGGGTTCAAACCCAGAAGTACAACGCCGTTGCGAAAGGCTTCAGGGCGCAGACACAGTGGGTGGCGCTCTTCCATTCCAAGGATAAGGATAGCTTTGAAGACTGCCTGGATGAGAACTACATCATCCACTCTAGGGAGGAACGTGATGGGGTGCGAAAGCAACTCGAAGCTAATGAGTTCTCAAAGCTGGTACTGAGGACCAAGTTCCCATTTTCTTATAAAGTGCTCAAAGCTGGTGAGGTTTGTTAGATACTAAGCATATGTTAAGCATCAGCTAAGCATATGTTAAGCATCAGCTAAACATATGTTAAGCATCAGCTAAGCATATGTTAAGCATCAGCTAAGCATGTATGAAGCAGTGCTTTGTTACTCTGTAACAGCCTTAGTTGTATTACAACTGATATGCACATGTTGTGTGCTTGGATGGGCTGTGCATTCCTATATTAGAGTTAGACGTTGGGTATTTGCAAACGCTGTGATGGATTGTGACACCATACTCGACCAGCTGTTACGTGAAGAGGCAAAGCCGGTAGAGTCTGCTCCGGAACCTACTACAACACCACAGTCCGGACATGCATCACCACATGCCACAACGCCACAGTCCGGACATGCGTTGCATCGTGAAAGGCTGGCAGCACTTGCGGCTGGGGGACGTGCCGGGCAGTACATAGGAGGTAAGTACTCCAAACTTACAGTGGAACAGGTTGAGGCCTTGCCTGATCAAGAAATTGGGAAGCTATATGCGAGGCATGAGGCGAGGCTTGGAGCTGCAATAACAAAGACCCTAGGCACGGCTATGCTACAGATGTACGCACAAGTGGCAAGTATGTTCCTCCCCATTGCTGATAATCAAGCTTTGGTGACAGACCTGGAGGCCGACCCGTTTCTAGGGCATGCGCTAAACACAGTTACATGTGAACTCTACCATAAGTTCGGTATGTGCTTAGCACCTGCAACTGTCGCGCTAGCAACTTTTAGGCACTGCCATTTTGGACATATCTGTCCTAAGCAAGAACAAGATGGAGGAGGAGACCCCCGAAATTGCTCCACAGGAGAAACTAGTGACGAAGGACCCCAGGAAAGTTGCTGCTGGGAAGAGAGGAGCTGCTGCTCGAAAGAGTCGTGAAGCAGAGAGGTTGTCTCTAGCTCTGCAGCAAGCTGTTCGTGAGAAGAAACGAAAGTTAGCCCCCGAGCATGAGCAGGCCCCACCACCGCTGTTTCCAATAGTGCCAGTTGATTACCGCGGCTGGACTCCCTGGATTATCGGAGTGGCTGGCGTTGTCGTTGTCGTCGGAGTAATTAGGCAGAAAATGCGGCGGACTAAAGCACCTGCCCCGCCTGCGCCCCCCAAGCGACCGGAGACTAACATATTAAAGAATAGAGATCCATTTTATATGGAATAATGGCAGGCGTTGACGGGAAAGCTATTGTTAACGCCGTTTACCACGGCGCTGTGGTGGCCGCGCTTACGGTAGGCACCGCAAAACTGACCAAGGTGATTTTCAAAGGGGCAACCTTGCCCAAGCTAGACGCTGATATGTATGACCTTGGGATGATGGTTTTAGACACGTCCATCGCCTTAGCACTCCGAGATTTGCTTATCAAAGAGGGCTTGATCCCCGCTGATATATTGCATAAACCCTTACAGTATCAGCCCCGCTAGCTATGGCCTCTGTCGCAATGATGATAGGGGGCTCTGTTGTCAATGCGCTCGCGTTTACGGGGGGGGGGGGGGGGGCAACTACCTCTTTTCCAAGCTAGGGCATGCGGACGCCCATGAAGAAATGAGGCGGCACGATGAGGCTGTCGAGCGGCTACAGGCGGCCCAGGCTGAGTGGATGAGAAAGAGAACCACGCGGCTGGACTGGCTCAACGATGAGCTACAGCGCGAAGGCCACGCCGTTCACTCTTTCCAGGATGTCGACCAGGCCATGCGGGAATACAGCCTGATCTCTGGCAAACGTGTCGAGCCCCTCGAGCCTGAACCTCGCCTGTCGGATTTCTATGTGCCATCAGAGCCGCAGAAAGACCGCGAGATCACTTTTATCGTTCTTGGGCTGGCAGCGACTGGTATTGTTGCTTACAAGTTGCTTTAGAGATTGACCGCTGCTACCAAAATGAAAGATCTGGAGGATATCTACTACAGCCCTCAGGGCTACTGGAAAGGCTTGGCGGCCATTAAGAAGCTAGCTGCTGCAGCTAATGTTTCGGAGGATGTTGCCCGAGACTGGCTCAAGAGGCAAGCTATTTTTCAGATCTATTTACCCGCTCCTCGTTACATTCCGCGGCCATCTATTGATGAAGATAGACCGAATGCCGTCCATCAGGCTGACTTGCTCTACCTACCACATGACCGGGTTGGTCGTAAGACATTAAGTATGCCTTGACAGTTGTGGATGTTGCCTCACGGTTTAAGGAAGCAGAGGCTTTGACAGACAAGAGCAGTGAAGGGGTGGCTTTGGCCCTAGAGCGAATTTACAAACGCGGGCCACTCAAATGGCCACGGCTTCTGCAGATTGATCCGGGGCGTGAGTTTATGGGTGCTGTGAGCCAGCTGGCAGCAAAGCATAAGACATAGATACGGCGTGTAGAAGCTGGGAATCACCGGCAGCAGGCGATCGTCGAGAGGTTCAATCGCACTCTGGCGGAGAGACTGTTCGGTGCCAGTACGCCCAAGAGTTACTACTGGCGGCTCGAGGGTCCTCTGAACGTTCAGCTGAATGGGTTCAGGCTCTTCCTCAGGTGGTCGCGGCTCTTAACGGTGAGGTGACTCGTTTGACGGGTCGGAAGCCGGTTGATGCCATTAAGGACACTTCTGTATCCCATTCACCGGCCGCTCCTGCTCACCGTACTATCGGCCTCAAGGAGCCTGTGATTCCGTCTGATGCGCTAGTTCGGTATCTGTATGCAAGCTCCCCTGGGGAGCATGAGCTTGAAGGTGGCCGGCGCCGGGCGACTGATCCTTCGTGGTCATTAACAGTACACGAGATTCGTAGAACTGTATGCCAGGATGGGCGGCCTGCGCTGTACTACCTGGAGGATGGGCCAGCGCGGGGCTTCGTTCGCGAAGAGCTGATGATTGTTCCTCCCGACACCCAAATGCCTCCTGATCGGATCCTCCCTAAACAGTGAGGGCTCACTCCGCGGCGTCCTTGCGGTACTCGAGGGGCTGCGTGTGGATACCGTCAGGTAAGACATACCGTTTGTCATAATACGCGCTGAGGCCCAGCTTGCCTTGTTGGTAGCTGGCCATCTGCCCGTTATGCATGCGCATCCCTCGGTTCTCCACTCTATCTACGGACCCCTCTAAGGTGGCTTTGTGTCTCCCCCAGGTCATGGTGTTCTGCCTTTTTCCCACCCCCTTGCACGAGAACTTCGTGTTCACGTCCCCGTCGAAGATGTAGCATTTGCTGCAGAGAGCGATGCCTCGACTCCCCTCAAACTCGGTCTTGAAGATGCCGGGTGTTCGCCCGCTCCATTTGTCCCAGGCAAGCCACACCCTCTTCACACGGTTGAACTCCTCTTTCATCTCAGGCTTTACCGCCTCCTCGAGGTTGAGGGTGCTCAGCGCGATGTACAGACTGTCGGTGTCAATCTGCATGACCTCATAGTCCCTGCGATCCACGAACCGGTCAAGGAAGTCGTGGTAGAATTCTAAGATGCGGAGCTTGGCCAGTTGATACACGGCGATGCCTACCTGGAAAGGACGCTTGATGATCACACGGGGCTTACGCGATTTGATCTCGTATGCGTCGCCTATCTCTGTGAGGTCGTCAAACCAGGCGGAACGTAGTGCCTGATCCACTGTTTTTTCATCTCGGGTGTAGCTGGTGTTGGTGTGGCGCTCGAGTGCCTCGATGAGCTTTCCGTATGCTGAATTGCCTAGAAGCTTCATAGCCTCGGCCAGCATCGCCTTCGCTTTGTCCACATCCCCGAGGCGGCTCGCTTCGGTTACTTGCTCAACAAACCACGTGAAGAGCTTCTTTGGCTCATACAGGATGACTGTATAGACCGCCTCCAGCTCGAGTCCGTGTTCTAGATACCATTTCAACAGCGGGGTGTACAGTAAGATTCCTTCGGCCTCAAGGAGGCCCAGCAGTTTCTTACACCCCGACCTCTGGCGGCCGGTGCGTTTCAGGTATTCCAACATCTCCGGTGCTATAAGGCCTCCGGTACTGCCTGGTTCATAAAGAGGGGTGCCATTTCTTCGAACTTTGGCCACAAGGCTTTGGGGATGGAGATTTTACACTTGACAAATCCAAACAGCTGGCCTTTTAACACCTGCTGCGCAACCTTGGGGGCTACCTCTTGGGGGTTTTCTGCGTGGAGCACTCGCTCTTTCCCGCAAGGCATGTCCATAGCCATGGTGCTGAGGTAGAGCGCGTTAGCGTCGTACCCTTTTGCGGTCCTGCACAGCTTCCCCTTTGGGTATTGATGTGACCGAATTCTGGTGACCCCCGCTTCATGGTACCTGGTGAAGACTAGCTATGGCCCTCCCGTCACTGCTGCCTTTAGGAGTGGATAGGCCTCCTCTCCTGGGGCATACAGCTCACCAGCCTTGGTGCCCCTGAGGAGGTATTGTAGGGACACCCCAGGGAGGCTGCACGCGTCTTTGAATATGTCGATTCCCCGCTCTCCGTAGAACGCCTTCATCTTCCCTAAGGCCTCGATGCCTGGACCGACGTCTAGGTTGTTGTAGTACCTCAACCAGTCGGCAAACGTGGTCATTCCTTTTTCCTTGAAGAGCCGCTTGCAACTCCTCCACTCCTCCAGCGTGAGCACGTATCCACCCTTTAGGCTGGAATACCACTCGGGGTAGTCGGGCAGACCTGGGTAGTTCAGCTTCTCAGGTGTGTCGAGCCATTCATACGGCAGCCACGACTTGGTTGCTGTGCAGCCATAGGCGCGCACCCATGCATCGTACGTGGTGCCGGGGGCCAGGTAGTTGAGAATATCAAGGAACTTGAACTCGGGTGTTACGAGGAACATTGTCTTTGTCCCTTGGGCGGCCACGTTGATCTTCCGGCAGGTGCCTGCTAGCTCCGCTACGAAGTGTTCCTTGATTAGGTTTAGGTCGTACCGACCTGAGTTGAAGCCCAACACAGGGACTTGCCCACACCTCTCACGCATTTTCTTCTGCAGTTGTGGCTGCAGCTTATCCAAGTCTTCCGGGAGGTAACGCGCTTCCATCTCGGCTCGTATCGCGGTTGCTCGCCGACGCAGGTCTGCCATGAATTCGGCTATCAAGGCTTTTGGGTCTGCGTTGCTCAGGTGGGTCGGCTGCTCCTCTACGGTGTCCCCCACCGAAACAGATATCGCAATCTGATGGCTCTCATAGGTGAGGTCGGGGGTGGGGCGCTGGGCTTGAGCTTTGTCGTGCCAGGCCTCGAAGTCATAAAAGATCGCATGAGGGTAGACCACCGTCTGCACCTGAGGCATTGGGGCGCGAGACAGAGGCGGTCGCTCACACTCCCACACTACCACCAGATTGTAGCCAGAGGCCTGTATTTTCTCTCCGCGGCGGAGGGTTTTCTGATACAGCGCGTTGGCGTTGGGGGCGTCACTGTGGGTGGGACACCCATGCCAGTAGCAGCCGTGATATTGGTACACCGTGTGGGTGGTGGGGTCGTAACCATCCAACAAACCGTCAACGATCCACCGCTCTCCCCCGTGCCCGCAGTATGCGTGGTGGATGTGGTGCCCTAATTGTTCGGCCATGTGCTCTAACCATAGGATGGAGCTGCGGCTGGCGTTGTTTTGGGGGTAGAAAACTTTCTCGTATGCCGACTGCGGCCGCTCCACCTCCTTCCCTGGACAGAGAATCTTGGTTTCCCCTCTGCTGCAGTGGTCAGCGTGGCGCTGGAGATTACAGGCCAGGGTGAAGTGCTGATTGCAATGCTGGCATTGAAAGAGCTTCGCTAGCTTTGGCAGGTCAGTTATCAGGAAGGCGTGATTTTCATAAACCCCGATCGTCATCGGCTTGGTGCCGACGCGATCGTAGTTCGCAGGCCGCCTTACCAACCGCCATACCCCCTCTTCGGTTGGCTCGTAGACGTGGATCCCTAATTTTAACTTCTCCTCAAACACTTTTAACGAATCCAGGCCTGGCTTGTCTGGGGTGTCGGTGCCACACACCTTTCGCGCCAGCTTCCGGGCTTCGGCGGTGCAACGTTGTGGCCTCGCGCCGTTGTGGACAGCTAGACACCGGAACAGACAGAGGTTGTCGTCGTATGTGTCCAACGCGTACAGCCCCTGCTTGTACCGCAGCCAGTCCGGCAGTCGCCCTTCCCCTAACAAAACCTGGGGAGTGAGGATCGCCTTCACTTCGACTTGCACCCAACTTACAAAGACCCACTTGGTGCTGGGGCGGTCGATTTGGCTGGTGTCAAAGCGGCTCTCATCACGATCTGCCAACCACTCTGTGGCTGTTGCAGTGTCTTGCATCAAATCGCGGGACCCGCGTAGGGTTTTGTTGTACAATATGACGTCTCCGTTTCCGATGTTTCGGATTTGGTAAGTGTAGGCGTACCGCAGATAGAAGGCTGACCTCAATGCCTCGAGGTGGGACAGGAGCCTCTCTACGATCGGACCGTCTAGCCCTCGGAAGAGCTTCCATGTGATTGTTCGCCTCCCCCGCTCTTCCCTATCCTTGGGGATTACCTCCTCTAGGAGTTGGGGACCGCGCTGGGTGATGAGTCGAGCTAGTGGCTCCGGGTGTAGATAGCGCCAGTGGCGCCTTTTTGAATTGGCGTCTAACACAGCGAAGCGTTGTAACGGGTTCGCTCGGGCCCGGGCGGCGTATTTACGCGCTCGCAGGGCGGCGGTGACCTCGTCTTCCAACCGCACAGCCTCCCGCGAGTGCTGCGCTGCGTCCTGGACTTCCCCCCGAAGCGCTGGATACCGCCCGGTGGTGGCGGCCCGCTTGAGTCGGGTGGCGCGGACTGCGTCTCTCGCCTGAGCTATCTCCCGGGCAAGAACGACCTTGCTGCGGTGACTGTATGGTATCCCATACTGGCGAGCTTGATTTTTCAACTGATTTACGGTGCCCATGATTACTGCTGGACTCGTACCGGCAACACTCCACTTCTCTCTAAATGAAAATTTCTTTTGCGGGAATTTAAATATTTATTCTTTTCAGGCGCCTCCATTCACAGAGAAACGGACCCTCCTGTTGGTATCGCAGTTTGTGGTATTTAATGTTGGCTCCGCACGGCCGGCACAGGGCTATGGTAGTTTTCACCCCGATGCCGCAGCTCGTACAGGCGACTGTGAATCCCCCCTTCTTGAGATGCGCGTTATGCTTCCGACAGAATTCCCCCCTACACGGCCTCTCACACTGGCGCGTCGTCCCCAACAGTAGCCACCGACACGTGTTCATGGTGCGTACCCCTATATCTCATACAGCTTTAATTCCAAAATAATATGTCTGGGTATCGAGTCAGACCGAGCCTCTCTTGCTGGGGTCGGTTCGGACCCTCTGTTCGAGCCCTTAGGGGGGTCGGACCCTTAGGGGGGCGCGCATCGGTTCGGACCTTTATTTGACCCCCTTAGGGGGCGATTAAGCCCCACCGCGGGGTCTGTGGGGAAGTGTACTCTTTCTAATTCCCTATATACTACTACACATATGACCAATGATTGTAATAGCCTGATCTCTGTGGACTAACATTCACTGTAAACAACTGTATAATTGCCTTATACTCACCTCTTGGGGATTTGTCTCTCTGTCTCTCTATTGACCTTTCTATTAGTGTCCGTAATGTATAAATTGCATTGTTTGTGCCCTTTCCTTCCACAAATCCATACTGTTCTTCACTAATTTCCATTTTTATTTTCATTTTGGTTCTTCTCATTATGATTCTGAGTAGAAGCTTAGTGATATGGTTTATAAGGTTAAGTGTACGAAAATCTTTACAATAAATTGCTCCTGGTCTTTTTGGTATAGCTATAAATACAGATTTCAGCATATCACTGGGTAAATATCCATTGCTGTAAATATGATTCAACATTTTGGTTAATATATTTACTCCAAATTCTCCCAATACTTCTAATTCTTCTATTGTGATTTCATCTGGCCCAGCTGTTTTTCCTTTCTTCATACGTTTCATAACGTCAGCGACTTCTTCTTTCAGAATAGGTGGACCTTCTAAGTTACTATCTTCTGTTAATTCGTCCCTTTCTCCATCATATAATTCTCTTATATACTCATTCCACCTCTTCATTATAACACCTTCCTCTAATAATATCTTTCCTGTTTTTGATTTTAAACACCCTGTATTTATTCTTACTTTTCTTCCTGTAAGCTCATTGATTTGTCTGTGCATATTTTTTTGTTTTTTTAATGGAATTAAATTCAATTGTCTGCATTGCTCGTTTAACCAACTTTCTTTAGCCTTCCCACATTTATCTTGTATTTATTTATTTATCTTAGCGTATTCTTGTTTGTTATATTTACTCTGTTTTCTTTTGTCCATCAGTTTTAAGATTTCTTTATTCATCCATTTTTTCTTAGCTATTTTGCCTCTCTCCGGTAATACTTCTTTGCTAGTTTGATGAATGGAGTCCTTTAACAGTTCTCATTGTTCATTTATACTCTGTGTTTTAGCTATTGCATAGGACCTATTTTTAACAGTCACTCTGTATTGTTCTTGCATTTCTTTATCTATTTTCAGAACCTCTTTATTAAGTCTCATGTTCTTAACCACTTTTTTCCTCTCTTTAGTCTTACTTTTATTTGTCCACATAGTGGTACATGATCACTATTACAGTCAGCACCAGGCATTGTCTTTACATTAATTAAATCATTTCTAAATCTGTTATTAATTAGTATGTAGTCAATTTGGTTGCGTATTTTCTTATCAGGGCTTTTCCATGTGTACAGTCGTCTTTTATGGTGTTTAAACCATGTGTTTCCAATTATCATATCATTGATATTTGCCCATTCTATTAGCTTTTCCCGTCTTTCATTTCTTGTACCTAAATCATAATTCCCCACTACATCCTCCATTTTTCCCTTTCCTACTTTTGCATTAAAATCACCAAGTATTATTTTTATTTCTTGTGTTCCAGTATGAGCCATCACCATTTCTATTTCGTCGTAAAAGTGTTGTATTTTTTCATCACTACTGCTTGTTGTTGGTGCATCTACTTGTATAATATTTATATCTATTGGTTTGCCTTTGATTTTTAACATAATAACTCCATCTGAAATACACCAGTATCCATTAATTTACTTGGCTGTGTTTTCGTCTAATATTATTCCTACATATCACCGATGCTCTTTGGAATAGCTATCGATTGGGTCATGCGCAAATGCACAAACAACACAAATATGGGTATCCATTGGGTTGACAAAATTCTAGGAGACCTTGACTTTGCCGACGACATAGTGCTTTTGAGTTCAACACACCCGGATGCCCAAGAGAATATAAACCACCTCCAAAATGTTTCAGGGCAAATTGGTCTCCAAATTAAAACCACAGAAACAAAGACTATTGATCTTACCAACAGTTCAGATGACACCAAATTGAACAGCTCCGTTCTTGAAAAAGTCAACAGCTTCACATACCTAGGAAGCAAAATGACATATACAGGGGACTCAACACCAGAAATATCATGTAGAATCGCTCTGGCATCTGGTGCCTTCAATAAACTGTCAAACATCTGGAAGTCAAAGACACTCAGCAAACACAGAAAACTTAAAATCTTCAACTCTTGTGTGATTCCAGTGTTAACGTATGGATGTGAAAGTTGGAAATCAACGGTAGCTTTAGATAAAAAATAAGATAATTTTGAGAACAAATGTCTAAGAAGACTTCTAAACATCCACTGGACAGACTTCAGAACCAATACGCAAATAAGACAAGAGACTAAGCAAGATACAGTATCCAATTTCATAAGAAGACGCCGTTGGAACTACATCGGCCATGTACTCAGAATGGACAAGAAAAGATTCCCCTACCAAGCCCTCATATGGTCATCGGTAGGGAAAAGAAAACGGGGAAGACCAAGAGAGACCCTGCGTAGAACCATCATTAGAGAAGGCTCATTCAATGGCCAGGTAAATATCCAAGATCTACAACAGGTAGCAGCGAACCGCCAAGCATGGAGAGTCAGGACTTCTGCCCTATGCGCCGCCTTAGGCTAAAGAGGAAAGACTAACTAACTAATTATTCCTACACCTTTTTCATGTGTATCCCCTCCAGAATAAATTATTGTGTGATTGTCAGCTATAATTTTGCCCGATCCCTTCCATCTCATCTCACTAACGCCAAGTATATTCATTTTTATGCTATCCATCTCTCTTAGAACATTGGTCAACTTTCCTAGATCATTTAATGTCCTAACATTCCATGTTCCTACTCTAAATTTATTTATTTTAGTTATGATTTTGCCATCAGTAGCTGGATGACAATCTGGTGTCACCTGTGGCTCATGACTGTCCCTACCGGACGAAGATGTACTAAGACAGCCATTAACGTCGTTCACTAACTCTGATATATGTTTTGCCATGAAGTCTTGGGAAGATAATGTGGTGGTTTCCCTTTGCCTTCCACATTCACATGGTGGTCTTTTTACCTCTGCCTTTGACAGCCATTTTCGACTGTAAGGACAAGTGAGTGCCCTGCTCTGTTCAGCTGCAGAGTTGTCCACTTATTCCGGTGGATACTCGGTCCCCAGAGCTGTGTTAGCCACACCGTGGTGTGTTTCCATCCCCTACCACGGGGAGGTGCATTTGGGATTTTCCCTTCCTAAAGTTATGGTCTATGACCAAAACTCTCCAGTACTTTTAGAGGACTGTATAGCCAAGTAATAACGAGAGAGAGAGAGACGAAAGAGACGCCAAGAATACTGGTTGGAGGTTATAATATAAATAATATACGCTATGCAGATGAAACAGTATTGGTGGCAGATAATTCAACAGACCTACAGCAATTGTTGGACACTGTAGTAACAGAGTGCAAAGAAACGACTCTCCTTGAATATCAAGAAAACAGTAACAATGGTGATATTAAAGAAAATGGTGACACCAAAATGGGAAATAGAAATATAAGGGAAAATTCTTCACCAAGTGGATAATTTTATATACCTAGGGGCATTTATAACATCAGATGAAAGATGTACAACAGAGGTTGAGAGCAGAATAGGGCAAGCGAAAGCCGCATTTCAGAAAATGATGAGTATCTTATGCAATAAGTCGCTATCAATGAATTTAAGAGAGTGCTAAAATGCTATATAGAACCAGTTTTGCTGTATGGCAGTGAATCGTGGAATGTAAATGAACAAATTAGGAAGAAATTAGAAACAACAGAGATGTGGTTCCTGAGATGATTGTTGCGAATTCCTTGGACTGCCAGAGTAACTAACAACGACTGCCTGAGTCAGGCTAATGAAACTAGAACATTATATACAATAAGAAAGAGACGAACAGCTTTTTTCGGTCATGTGATGAGAAGAGAGGCATTGGAGTACATCGTGACAACTGGAAAGATGGAAGGGAAGAGAGGCAGAGGCAGACCAAAAGAAATGATGATGGATGAATTGAGACAGTGGCATGGAGGTATACCATCAGCAGAGTTGATTCAGAACACCAAAAACCGAGTTCTGTGGAGAGCCATGAACGCCTTCGCCAGCTGGCAGGGCACTTGATGATGATGATGACTCACCACTTGGGGATTTGCCTTCAGTTCCCTTATTTTTGTGTTCGACCCTTCTGCCTCATCTTGGAATTTCTTTTCTGTGGTTTTCGAGATGCTGTTCAACTCTTCTATCTGTTTCTCAGAATCGGTTGATTTCTATGGATTATTCAGAGAATTTGCAGACCATGAATGTCTTGACTGGAATTATACATCTTAATTTCTGTTTTCTGATTGTAATAAGTTGTTTAATATACAGAGATGTTTCAAATGTATACAGAGGTGTCTATGCTTCACTTGTGAAGAGAGATGTCTATGTTTCACATGTATATATTGATGTCTAAGCTTTATTTGTTATCGGAGATGTCTATGTTTGATGTGTATACAGAGATGTCTTTCACATAAAGAGATGTCCGTGTTTCACATGTATACAGAGATATTCACTACTCGCATGTATAAAGAGAACTTAATGCCTAATTCGCATATAGAGATTTAAATGTGTCGAAAGTAAATAGAGATGTTGAGGTTTGTCATGTAGACTGATATGCCCAAGTCTCGAGTGTGTAAAATGATGTATATTTTTCATGTGTATACAGAGATGTTTATGCTTCACATGTTGTCAGAGGTGTCCATGTTACACATTTATTCAGATATATTCATGTCTGGCATGCATAAAGCGATGTTCATGTTTCACATGTATACAGAGATGTCTAAGTTGAGTTGAGTTGAGTTGAGTTAAGAACCGACATCACTGCACTTAGGACATTCCCATACTTGCTCCGTCCCCTAGTTCAACGGCCAGCGAAGAGTCATGCTATTAACCGATCCCACGGCTATCTGATTAAAAGTTCTCCTGGTCTTCACTCTCAGTTTTTAGATTCTTTCAGAACCCCTGCCGATCTACCGCAATCTCATTATTTCTCAATCTGCTCCTCCACCTTCTCCACCTGGTTCCACAAGCGCATGACCACTTCCCCCTTGCCCATAGGCAATCTACCATCAAGAGGTGCATTACCCGTCAGCCTATCAGCCTTTTCATTCCCCCGCACCCCCGCATGGCCAGGGCAAAATACCCATACAATTCTCACAATCTCTGACCTCTGAAGCGACGATAGCCATTTACACGAAAAATTCCTTTCTCCACCTTACTAAGCATACTCTTTGAATCCGTAATGAATACAATGTGTGTTGCAGTAGTCTCCTCCAGCCATCCGAATGCCGCTATTACTGCCTTCACCTCCACTCTCATGCTGGAGGTCGTAGTCTCATATGCCAGACTCTCCTTTTTCAAGACTCGTCCTTTAGCCTATGCAATAAAACCCCAACTACTACTTATGTTTCTCACCACTGACCCATCGGCGTAGATGACTATGCCGCCTTGATGTGTGTTACTTTGGATCAGCTGTTGCATCTCAAACTCAGTGCCACCCGTTGCCCATTCTCTGCACTCATGACCCAGTGTTATTATTACAATGTGCCGGTCCGTCATGTCTTCCGGAACTTCAACCTACTCTTTTTCACGAGTGATGGTCTCTAGATCACGTACCTGACGCATAGAAAAATCCGTCTGCGCCTTCCAGGACCTGCCTCACCTTAGTCTATGACCCTTGACTATATCCATGGCTGCACGCAGCGGATGATCCCTATCTGCAGAAACTCTTTGGTATCATTTGGCCTGAAGGACCCTATGCTTGTTCGTCATTGTTGGTAGCGCTAGGATATGCCGCATGCATATAATTGGTGTGTCCTTTGTGCACCCCAGGATTACCCGCATATCAGCATTTTGTATGCGCTCCAACCTTTCAAGCTGGCTCTTTGATATTGTCAGCAGCCCCAAACCATTCTCAATGACAGAAATTATTAACCGCTGAAAGAGCCTGCTGTCTGTACAGCATCCTTTGATCTACACTGTTTGCTGCCTTAGCCCTCAATGCATTAAGTTCTCTACCAGCCTTCACCACCAAAGTTTCCACATGATCCTTAAGAGACAAATACCTGTCAAAGATTATACCCAAGTACTGAAATTTAAAAAAACTTAACAAGTTAAAGAATTCAAATGCCTTGGAAGTATGATCACAGAAGATGGCAGATTGGACAGAGAAATTGAAATCAGATGTCAAAAAGCTAGTGCACTTACATATCAACTATCACCCTTACTGAAACATCCAAACATACCCATGTCCGCAAAACGACAGATAATAAACAACATATTCACACCAACCCTATGCTACCAATCTCAAACCTGGACTTTATCCAAATTACACCTTCGCAAAATCAACACCTGCGAAATGAGATGCCTGAGGTGAGCTGCCAACTTAACAATCCGAGACCGAGTAAGAAATGCTGCTATCAGACAGACTGTGGGATCAACACCTTGTGCCACATTTATTGAAAGACAGAAGATCAAATGGTTTGGCCATGTCGTTAGAATGCAACATCAGCAACTACCATCACTGGCCTTACATCAAAGATCATCTGCGACGAGACCACGAGGACGTCCAAGAAGAAAATGGATTGACGACATCAGAGACATTGTGCAACCACACGGAATGACACTATCCAGAGCCGTCCACCGGGCGCTGGAACGCAAATTATTCCTCCCCACGACGCTTGACGGCAGAATTGGAAGATGATGATGATGATGATGATGATGATGATGATGATGATGATGATGATGATGATGATGACTGAAATTTACTCTCTCGACTAATAGGACATCCATTCAACATAATACCTGGGACAACTGCCTTGAAGACCCGGTTATCCAGGAAGTACCACACAACCGATGCCTTGTCTGGGTTTATAACGGCTTCTGCGTCCCTTCACCACTCTGCCACCCTATTTACTGCCACGTGTAAGTCTTTCGCCAAACTGGCCCTGTCTCTGCCCTTTCTGTACACAAGCACATCATCCGCAAATGTCAAGATTCTACCCACACCTGGTGTCTCAATAGCTGCGATTTTGCTGGTGTAGACATTAAAGAGCACTGGGGACAAGGCAAATCCCTGTGGCAACCCAGGTGCAATAGTTCAAGGCTCAGAAGTCCAGGAACCCATGCGCAGTGCAACCTTAAGCTCATAAAGGACCACCGCAACCCATCTAACAAGGCAAGGGCAGATCTCCATATTCAACAGTGTGCATATCAACCGATCATACCTGACCCTGTCATATGCATCCTCCAGGTCAAGAGCTACCACCACTGTCTCTTGTTTATCCTGGAATCCACCATAGACATCAAATGCAAAAGTTGCAGCATTGGCCCAGGTGTCCTTCCCAGGCCGGTAACTCCCGAGCCCTTTGGGAAGCAGATTACGACTTTCCAAATGTCGCTGGTGCCTACGTGCTACTATCTTTTCGAGGACAATGCCATACGTGTTTTGCATGGTTATGATTCGGTATCAATTAAGTCTGGAGATATCCTTTCCTGGCTTTGGGAGTGGGACCAGCTATGCAGCCAATCGTGGGGTATTTACGCAGTATTGATGCTTAGGTTGGAACAAAGAGCCATCTCCTCCAAGTCCCCATCATTTATGTTACTCATATGGTAGTACCTCACCCCACCCGGATCTGGTGCTGTGTCTTTAGCCCACTTCAGTACCCGTCTAATATCCTCCACTTTAATCTCACAGTCCTCCTTCCTAGTGACCCGTGACAAGGCATCTCTGACGTTATCTCTTATAGCTCTATCTTGCTGATCCGCTGTTTTAAAATTCGTGCAAGAAAAGCCTCCCCTTTGTCCTTGACTTTTGTCATAGGTTGGTTGTTATCATCATAAACGGTATCATGTGTACCAGCCATCGCCTGTCTCTGCATCTGCCTGTGCAGCCTCCAGAATTTTTCCAATGTCACATCCCCACTGACTTCATTGATAAACTGTTCCCACTTAATCCGTTTTGCCTCTGCTGCCAGGAGTTTAAAATCCCGCACCTTTACATTTTTATATCTTTCAGCCTCCTCCAATTCTGTGCCAACTGAATTGGTTGCTCTCCGCACCCTCTGCCAATTCCTTATGGCTGCCCTCTTTTCCCTCCATGAATTTTCCACCTCTGGTGTCCACCATGGTAGTTGGGTGAAAATTGTTGGTTTAGATTTCCCCTGTGATCTAAGTCGCCCCAAAGGCAAAGAATGGTCGCAGTCACAATTGAATGCCCTGCGAGCCCTTATAGCCCTAACTGTGCTGGAATTAGGTATCAGCACAAAACACGGGGGGGGGGGGGGGAAGGGGGTCACTTCCATGGTCTCCAAGGACACTCACTTTTATTTCTGATGCCGCCTCCTGGGATACAAGTGCCAGATCGATGGCCGTGTCAGGGTCCCCTAGTTTCATTGTTAGCTTTGTGGGTGTCCCGTCATTTAGACAGACAACATCCGTCTGAAGCAAGGCCTCAGCAAGAGCAGTACCCTGTCTGTTCTCTCCCGACCTGTCCTATTCCTTGGCGCGGGCAATGAAGTCACCACATATCAGATACCTGGTACCAGGGGTATCGACTGAACCTTTCAACTAGTCCCAACTCTCTCTGCTTTTGCAAGATTCCCCACTTACATATATATATTTATCAGATTCCAGCTTTATCGGCCGATTATTATCCGTATAATCCTGATCCCACCTACTCATATCCAGTATCGAATGCTGTAAACCATCCTTGACCACCAGAGCCTGCCCATGTCTTGCCTGCCCGGTTGGGGTAATGTAACATGTATAGCCAGGGCACTTAAAATAATTTGTATTCAGTTCTTGTAACATCAGGACATCAAAATCGTAGACCAGTTTCTCCACTATTGGTCCTCGTTGCTTTGCACTACGACAATTCCAAAACCCAACCCGTACATTTTTGAGTCCCAAACGATCCGTTTTTCTTCTACCCCTTCTGGCTTCAGTCCTCCTCCGTTCACCCTCTCCCCTACCTCTCCTCCTCCGCTTAATTCTGTCCCCGCTGGCTGTTGTCTAAGGTATCGAGCACAAAGCACGTACTCCGTTCCTTCGGCGATAATTCTTTTTTATTTTCCATAGTTGGTTTGATATGAAGGCAGGATATAATCGGTCACCCTAGTAGAGCCTGCCTGCTAGGAAAGGAGCAGGGGATGTCCCTCAGGCGCCCATACGCCTGACGCAAACCAGACGTTCCACATTTACGACAACTCACCCGTGGCCATTGAGTCCTCGGTACATCGGTTCACCTTAAACTTTGGGGTTTATAATCGGAGTTTTCCATCTCCTAGATTGGCCGCTGTAATAGCTAACGGGTCCAATCTACCCGGAGGCAAAAGATTCTAGCTCCTCATTTATGGCGAACACAGTAGATACATGTATACGGGGAACAAAAACAATACGGGGAACAAAACCAATGTCACACAATATCTATCAAATAGTAGATAATGCATTGTTAAAGTCATTAAACAACACCTTGATAGTGCATGAAGAAAGCCCAGATGGCAACGTTAGTGTCGCTTTTCTCTTCCAATGGCCGCCATAATCTGTTCCCAAACTACATATCTACCTCCAACGACATCATGGAGCACACTTCAGCTGCCAGAGTTTATGTTGAACAACTGTCCAATCTTTCTCCTATCAACCTAAAGTTGGCAGGAGACTAACATGACAGCTTACAACTATCAACCTAATGTTGGTAGGTGACTAAAATGACAGCTTACAACTATCAACCTAAAGTTCGTAGGTGACTGATATGGCAGCTTACAACTATCAACCAAAAGTTGGCAGGAGACTAACATGACAGTTTACAACTATCAAACTAAAGTTGATGGAAGACTGAGATGACAAATACCAATCTTAAGCTAGTACTAGACTAACATGACAATTTACAACTGTTAAACATATCAATCAATCATGTTACTTTAATTTGTTTGCCAGTGGTAGGTTCTTGAACTTATCACTCCACCATAAATCTAGCTTTGGGACTTATTCATGAAAAATAACGTGGTTATTTCTCTCTACCTTCTGCACGGCTTAAAACTAGCAACTTCAGATTTGGTGTAATAACAGGACAGATTATGGTGATTAACTCTTAAGGGATTCATGGCGTAACCTATGTTTGATCTAGGATTGTTGTCTCCCTTTGAGTGTTCACTGTTCAATCCTAAGGCTCTGATGCTACCAAGGAGCTTTTTCCAAAATTATCATCATCATCGTCAAGTGCTATCTTCTCATTGATGGTCAGCTGTAGTAAGTCTCTAACAGCCCCTGTCCAGTGACATCCCGATGCACTCATGCTGTCTTCTCCCAGTCCATATCTCGTGTTGCCCACCGTCATGTAACACTGTTCTCCTCTTACATGCTTCCACTCTAGCGTTCCTTCCAGCATATATTTTATCAAGGACAGCTCTCTGTCTTTATATAGCCAAAGTAGCTTAGTTATCTGATCATCATCACATTCTGTTGTGTTTTCTTTGACCACAGTTTTCAAGTGTCTTGAACATTACATTGATCTGATCTCTCTCTCTCTCTCTCTCTCTCTCTCTCTCTCTCTCTCTCTCTCTCTTTCTCTCTCTCGCTCTGTGGGTGGGTAGATGTCTCTCTCTCGGTGGGTGGGTGGGCAAATCTCTCTCTCTCTCTCTCTCTCTCTCTCTCTCTCTCTCTCTCCCCCTCTCTCTCTTTCTCTCTATTTATCTCTCTATCTGTAGGTGGGTGGGTTGATGTGTGTGTGTCTCTCTCTCTGTGGGTGGGTAGATATATCTCTCATTTTCTCTCTTTCTGGGACAATGATCATGACTTATTCAGTGAACATGAAACAAAGTAAGGCTTGATATTCTGTACGGATACAAATACTGTACAAAGAGCGAAGAGATGTGATCAATATCAAGCAAGCTGTCTTTACTACCCGGCTGCCGTGGTCGGGACTTGAACACAAGGCCTTGACTTGTAAGTGACTTACTTGTCCAGATTTATCTCTAGTATCAACGTTCAGTGACCACTGGTCAATCCCTGTACTGTCTAGAACAGAGACAAGAGGGATTATTTCTGCCAGGGTCTGAACATCCAAGACACTGTGATGGTAAGCAAGCACGCAGACCAATATGTCACAATGAAAACAATAATAACATTTCTGGGAAAATAACCACTTGGCCACCATTAAATTAAAGACAATAACCACATTTCTGGGAGAATTAACCACTATACCACCATGGAAACAACGACAACCACATTTCTAGAAAAATGCACTAGGCCACCAATAACACAATAACAGTAGCCATATTTCTTAAAACATAACCACTATTCCACTAATAAAATGACAATAACCACATTTATGGGATTTTAAACATATTTATGAGAAAATAACCACGAGGTCATCATCAAAACAATGACAATATCCACATTTCTAGGGGAATTAATCACTATGTCACCAAGAAAAAAAAATTCATTAACCACATTTCTGGGAAAATAACAATGAGGTTATCATCAAAACAGTGACAACACCATATTTCTTGGAAAACAGGGCTCTAATTACTTTCTCTGTTTACCACAATTTGGGGAGAAATTGATAATGTAACAAACTGATTTCTGAATATCATTTAGAATTCTGAATATCTTTCAGAAGTCTGATTTCTCACTCTGAGCACAACGCATCCTGCTTGTATGATAAGAAAAAAAACTCCTCTACTTCAAAGCTAGGAAGTAAATATCATCATCACCATGTGGCCTGTCAACCGGCTTAGGCATGCATGTCTCTCAACAGATCTTGGTCCTTGGTATTCTGAATCAACTCTGCTGATGATATTCCTCCATGCCACAGTTTCAGTCCATCCAAAAATAATTTCTCTTGGCCCCCGTCTTCTACTACTGATCTTTCTAATTGTCACAAATGATTTTTAAATTCTTCTCTTCTCATTATATGACAAAGCAAGTAAATATACATACAGATAGTATCACAGCAATTGCTGATGACCTTCAAAGAAGCTGGTAACCAAATTATGTGTCACTGTTAAGTCATCAGGGTAGTCGGCGATCAACTGTGCTCCAAGGATATAGTACCGGCCAGTGAATGTAGAAAATAACCGACCAACCTCTGGATGTTTAATCATCACAGTTTCGGTCGTGAAGACCAGATTCTCTTCTGCAGCATACAGGTCACTGCCATCCATGACCTAGACATTACAAAACGGCTGCATGCGTCCCCGCCCACACTAGTCCACATTCATTTGTTTGATCCACTGCTCGCTGGCCTGGCATGTCTCGTCCCAGCCCCGAATGACACACAGGTAGTTATACTTCTTGTGTTTCATTACCATGCCCACCGCAAACTTCACCTGTACATTTTCTCGTCTTTGTTTAGGCAGCCTGTGGGTCACCTCTTTGTCTTTCATCCGCTGGAGATGAAGCAGTAGGTGTTCACATTGTACCTGTATATCAATGAGTACGTGGTGATGAGCATTGTATGATCCAGCTGCCTCCTGAATTTTGCACAATGTCTTGGGAATATTGGTCTTCATATGTAAGGAAACCTGTGCCGACAGTACTGCCAGCTCAATATCTTGAGGTATGAACCAGTTCAAGGGCTCCACGCTGTAGTGCAGCAGATCTAGCCCATTATTTGTGCGCTGGTGTCCTCCGAGGTTAAGCAGGTTTCTCAGCATGCGGTGCAAGATTTCTTGGTGCGTGCATCGGTTACAGTGAGCTTCGACAATAGGAGTAGTTTGCATAGAGAAACTATCAATAAGGTCCTGAAAATTCAAAGAGTATCTTCCGCCAAAGACATCAATGAATGTGTATCTGTCAATGCCAAATTTCGAAGGGAATTCCGTCCATCGGAGTATAAAATGGTGGGAAAGTTGACAGGCTCCAGAAAACAGTCCCAGTGTTTTGCAATGCACATTAACGTTAAAGAAATTGTGATGCCCTATTTCTTACTTCTTCTTCTTCAGCTTTCCGAGCCATTGAGGTTCTTTGCAGCAAATACAATCCGTCTCCATTCGTCTCTCTGGTGGACCTTCTCTTGCCAGTCGTTGATTCCAAGTGCTTGTAGGTCTGTACATGTATTATCTCTCCACCGTCTTCTTGGTCTACCTCGGGGTCTACGGTCATTTATTTCCTGAGTGTAAGCGAGTTTTGTTTCCCTATTATCTTCCATTCTTTCTATATGCCCCAGCCATTGTAGTCTATTAGCCTTCATGATACCAGTGATTAGCGGGGACTTAAACAGATCATAAATGTCTTTTTTACTTCTTCTTTTCCACTCTCCACTTTGTGTATCCCTAATGGGTCCAAAGATGCGTCTTAAAATTTTGTTCTCAAAGGTTTGTAATAAGGCTTCGTCTCCTTTCGTTGTACTCCAGGTTTCAGAGCCATACACCTCTTTCTTACTGAGAACAATATTAATATAAGATTTGACTGGGGTGTAATAGGAATCGTGTGTCAGGTCTTAGTCAGATATGACTGAGCTACCGTGTTACAGTAGACGGTACTACCTGCTTTCTGTTAGCGCCGAACGTTGGGCGGCGCTTACCAAACCCGACACCCCACATTGTTCCAACGGCTTCGGGCGGAAGAGCGCAATTGGGAGGGTACATGCCTTACCCTGGTGCGAGGAAATGCAAGCTAAAGACAAAATGTCATGGCAGGGCAGACCAGGCCCTAAGCCTTGGTTGGCGGCTGGTCTAGAATCGAAGCTCCGACAGGCGGAAAGTTAGAACATTGCTTTGCTGATCCGGCAGCTTCTGCAGCTTGTCTTGTTCCAGATGGAGGGGTGTTACCTTTCCTCTGGAGTGAACTAGGCAGGCCGAGAGAGGGATTATGGTGCATGGGCAACACATGATCTCTATATTTTAGCCCAGGCTTTGTGCTATGGAGAGGCAATAACTCCATTCCTGGTCTTAACTGGTCTCGGAATCAAAGCGAGAGGCAACTGTTACGGGTTATAAGTCCCTGTCAATTGGCGTAGACATGGGGCGCCACGCGTTGCCTCTGACGGTGGGAGAAACCTACAGGTGTCACTGTTCAGCTACCGCCCGCCTCAAGCTGGGCAGCCCCCGGCCAATTGGGTGCTGATCCGCCACAGCCTGCCTGCTTCCATGGGTGCCTGGGGCTAGGACAAAATCTGAATCGCAGGCTGTAAAACTAATGCACCAGGTACAAATAAAAATAAAAATAGAAACCTCAAGCTTCGGCTTGCAACCTGGAACGTGAGAACCATGTGTCTAGGATTTTCCACTGACCTGACCAATATTGACGATGTGAGAAAAACGGCTGTGATTGATGCCGATCTCAATCGTCTTAACATTGATATTGCTGGCCTGCAGGAGACTCGCCTCGCTGAGGAAGAGTCACTCAGGGAAAACAATTACACCTCTTTTGGAAGGGTAGAGGGCAGGCAGAAAAAAGGCAACACGGTGTGGGCTTTGCAGTGAAGGATTCGCTATTGGGAATGATTGAAATTCCAGCAGGAGGAAATGAAAGACTATTACCCCTGCGCTAGGCAACCTCTTGTGGTTTTCCACCATTATTACTGTATTTGCACCGACACTCGATTCCTCTGATGATGTGAAGGATTCGTTCTATGAAGAGTTAGACTCCGTGATCAAGGCAGTTTCAAAATCTGACTACATTTATATGCTCGGTGATTTCAATGCTCGTGTGGGCAAGGACTCGAGTTCATGGCCAGTGTGCCTTGGAAAATACAACATCGGAATGAAAATGGGCAAAGGCTGCTGGAGCATTGCACCAGTAATGACCTATGTATTACAAACTCCTTTTTTTAAACGAAAGAGATTCATAAGGTCACATGGAAACATCCAAGATCCGGCCATTGGCACCAGCTGGACTTCATCATCACACGGAGACAACATCTGAACCATATATCATTGACTCGAAGTTACCACAGTGCTGACTGTGATACGGATCATTCTTTGGTTATTGCAAGGGTTAGACTGAGACCAAAGAGAATCTACACAGCTAAACACAAATCTAGCCCCATGATTAATATTATTAACACTCACGATCCTGAAAAGTGCTTTCAGTTTCAACAGCAACTTGAAGACGCTTTCGCTTATACACCAGACAATTGTACAGTAAATTAAAAGTGGGGTCAACTTAAGGAAACTATTTATAAAACTGCCGTAGGGGTTTACGGCACTGTGGATCATAAGAGGCAGGACTGGTTTGCGGCAAACAGCCAGACTCTGCAGCCCTTGATTGATAAGAAGAAGATAGCTCTCTTATGAAACAAGGAAAGACCAATGCGTAACACTCTGAGTGAGCTAAGGCAAGCTAGGAAGGATGTGCAAAAGGCTGCCAGGCAGTGTGCAAATGATTATTGGATCAAGTTATGTGAGTCCATTCAAATCGCAAGTGATAAGGGAAACATAAGAAGCATGTATGAAGGAATAAAGAAAGCCTGTGGTTCAGTGATCAAAAGAAGTGCACCATTGAAAACCTTGACTGGAGAAATCATCACTGATAAGAAACAGCAGATGGACAGATGGGTAGAGCACTATTTGGAGCTTTATTCAAGTGAGACCAAACTAGCGGATGATGCCATCAACGCCATAGAGGCTCTACCAACTCTTGACCACCTGGACACACTTCCCACCATAACAGAAGTTAAGTGTGCTATAAACGAACTTGCATCTGGCAAGGCTCCAGGTAAGATGGGATTCTAATAGAGATTATCAGGAGTGGGCAAGACACACTCACTCTACAGATCCACCAGCTAATAGAGCTATGCTGGCGAGAAGGACAAGTCCCACAGGATTTCAAAGATTCAAGAATCATAACACTGTACAAGAACAAGGGCGATCGGAGCGACTGTAACAACTATAGGGGTATCTCACTTCTGTGTATTGTTGGAAAAGTATTTGCCAAACTTGTTCTGCGCAGACTTCACGTCCTAGGAGATCAAGTCTACCCCGAATCACAGTGTGGCTTTCGACAGAACCGGTCTACCATTATATGATATTCTCATTGCGACAAATGCAAGAAAAATGCCGTGAACAAAATCAACCACTGTTTATTGCCTTCATCGACCTCATAAAGGGATTTGATTTGGTCAGTCGTGAGAGTCTGTTCAAGGCACTAAAGAAGATTGGCTGCCCACCAACTCTTCTGCCCATTGTGGAATCGTTCCACACAGGCATGAAGTGTATAATCAAGTTTGATGTTACTTCTGAAGAGTTTGAAATCAAGAGTGAAGTTAAGCAAGGTTGTGTACTAGCTCCGGGTACTGATCAGAGAGTTGCATTTTGCAGATGATGCTGCAGTTACGACCCACTCTGGGGAAGAATTGCAATGTCTACTATCTGCATTCTTCAATGCTTGTTCTTAATTTGGTTTAACAATTAGCAAAAAGAAGACACAGATTATGTCACAAGGTGCACATGGGGTACCATCAATATTTATTGACGACGCCGAACTAGAGATGGTAGACCATTTTACATATCTATGATCAGTGGTAAATAGCAAATTATCCCTAGATCAGGAAATCAACTACCGGATTGGTAAGGCAGCAACAACAATGAACAGGTTAAGACAAAGTCTGGGAGAACAGGAAGCTTACTGCCAAAACAAAAGTCCTTGTCTATCAAGCCTGTGTCCTTAGTACTCTTCTTTATGGCAGTGAAACCTGGACAACTTACTCACACAAAGAGAAACGTTTAAACAGCTTTCATATGCGGTGTCTGCGAAGAATTCTTGGTATTAAGTAGCAAGACAAAATCACAAATACTGAAGTATTGGAAAGATCAGTTTGTGTGACAGTTTATTCCATGGTCAGTCTTCGTAGACTTAGATGGATAGGACATCTTAGGAGGATGAATGATGGTAGAATACCAAAGGACATCTTTTTTGGTGAATTACAGATGGGTAAGAGATCTCAGGGTCGGCCTCTACTACGATACAAGGATGTGTGTAAGCGGGACATGATTGATACAGGCATTGATAATGCACATTGGGAGCAAGTCGCCACTCAACGTGTTGCATGGAGGGCAAACATCAGAAATGGAATAAAGACAAAGGAGAAAATTATTGCAGATAAGTCACACACCGAGCGTATGAGACGTAAGATGGTGCATGATGGTGGAAATAACCACGTGTTCACATGCACCCACTGTGAACGGATATTTACAGCGCAAATTGGCCTCATCAGTCACATTCGCTACCGCCATAGGTAAAAGTTATTATGCCTTTTTAAAGCACAAATTATCGTCTGTTTCGCAAGTTTACTGCCAGAGTAACTAACACCGATTGCCTGAAAGAGGCTAATGAAACTAGAACACTATATACAACAATAAGAAAGACAAACATCTTTCTTTGGTCATATGATGAGAAGAGAGGGATTGGAGAACATCGTGACAACTGGAAAGATCGAGGGGAAGAGAGGCAGAGGCAGACCAAGAGAAATGATGCTGGACGGATTGAGACGGTAGCATGGAGAAATATCATCAGCAGAGTTGATCCAGTACACTAAAGACCGAGATCTGTGGAGAGCCATGAACGCCTACGCCAGCCGGCACGGCACTTGATGATGATGATGAAGTTTCACATGTATACCGATACGTCTATGTTTCACATGCAAACAGAGATGTCTATTTTTCACATGTATATAGAGAGTCTATGTTCTACATGCATACGGATTTGTCTAATTTCCACATATATACAGAGATGTCTATGTTTCACATTTATAAAGAGATGTCTATAGCTTGCGACAAATGATCCCGACTGCACATCGAACCATTCAGTTCATAAGTGCTCGGATCCCCTCCTCAGTAAATCCCGCAGCGTGTAGCGGCTAACGACACCAGTTCTGTGTTGGTTTATTAATCCTCTTTGTCTTCCTGTATAGTGATCTTATGTGGCAACCCTTCTTTTAACTTGCCGTTCTCACAGTCTGACCATGGTTGTAGATTCACAATCATCGCTTGGTTCTCGCAAACGACTTACTTCTCGTAAAGCATTCAGTATATCAACCTGGTCCATGGCTCGCTCGCCCTCCACAGTAACCTTACCTGCTAGTCTGTCAGCCTGCTCATTTCCTTGTACACCCGCCTGCCCTGTAACGAATATGAAACTAATTTTTGCCAGCCGTGACCGCTTCAGAGACAACAACCACTGTCTTCGGACTCCATCTCTATTTTCTTGAGTATACTCATTGTGTCACTAAGGAAACATGCCTGAGTGAAGGTCTGTCTCGAACCATGTTATTGCATTGCTTACTGCCATGACTTCCACAGTTAGACTACTTGTGGTCAAGGCAAAAGCACCAGAATCTTCCTTCACAGTTCTTCCTGCAGCCTGAGCCATAAAGGCATATGCACTTCTCACACGTCAAACGCCCGACCCATCTGTGTAAATGACAGCATCATCCTCTAAAGAATTCTCCAAGATAAAAGAATCTAGTTCCATCTCTACAACAGTCGGATTTTCTTGTGTGCATTTTATGTCTCGTTGGATGTAAACTGAAAAGCACGTACAGAACTCTGTTGGTGCTTGTACACACACTTCGCCAGGTTCTAAGACCTCAAGTGAACACACCTGTTGAAGAGTGTCTTCGGCTTGACCCATCCACGATCCTCCTTTGTTTTAACCTGCTGCCCTTTCATCCAGTGCCTTGCCGGCTGGCGTGGTCAATCATGCCTTTCCACAAAATACGATCTCCGACGTTATGGATCAATTCATATGTTGACTCCCTGCCGTGTCATGACACATGACTGTCAAGAATCTCACGCAGTCTTCCTCTATCTCTCTTTCCACAAATTTTTCCGGTTGTCACAACATGTTTCAGTTTTTGTATTCTCATAACGTGCCCCCCCCCCCCAAAAAAAAAAAAAAAAAAAAAAAAAAAAACGATGACTACCTCTTTCTGATGTTTGATATAATTTGTCTTTACGACTCAGCTTCCTTGAAACGTCTTGATTGCTCATTTTCGCTGTTCAATTAATTTTCAATCATCAATCCTTCATGTGCCATGCCGATAAGCGTGGACAGTCATATTTCGCCATCTCACTCGATCACCCGAGTCGTGGATCAGCTCAGTGTTTCTGTCTCTACAATGTCACGTTGCCAAGCCATCCAGGTATTTACATCTTGGTCTTCCCCTTGGTATCTTTCCTTCGATCTTGCCATTTGTCACCAAGTTCTCCAAGTCAATTTTTCTCCTAACATGCCTACAAAATTTTAACTGTCTACGCCTGTCTCTAATCAGTTTACGATCTTCATTTGTTCCTTGTAGGATTTGTTAATTTTTTTTTTTTTTTTCTGTCTGTCCATGGTATTCTTTACATTTTCCTCAGAAACCACATTTCCACAGCCATCAGATGTTTTTCAGCTTGTCTGCTCATTGTCCACGTTTCTAATCCATACAAAAGTACATGTTCTATGTAGCACTTCAACACTCTTTTTCTCGTTTCAATTGATATCTTTTTATTGTTCAATATGTTTTTCTTCTTGCAATAGGCTACCTTCGCAATGTCAATTCTTGTTCTAATCTCTTCAAGACATCTCCCATCTGATGTTATGATAACTGTACCGATTCACTTGTTTAAGAATATGCCCATTTACTTGAATATTACATTGTGGTATTTTCTTCCTCCCAGTGACGACCATAATCTGTGTATTCTTACAATTCAATTATAACCCTAGCTGTTCACTGTGTTCAACAACCGCATCTAATAAATGTTGCTGGTCATGTTCATTGTCTCCAATCAAGACTATATCATCTGCATATCTAATGTTATTGATGCGTTGTCCCTCAATGTTGATTCCTTCCATATCTTCTATATTTCTGAAAATAATTTCATTGTACCGGGAAAAAAATATATGGAGACATTACACATCCCTGTTTCACACCTCTTTTAATAGGCTCATATTGACCTACAACATTATCAATTGGTATGGCAACTTGTTGTTTACAATATATGTTTTTTACAAGTCTAAGGTCTGTTCCATCAATTTGTAGATTTTCAAGCATCCTTATCATGACGACAATCCTCACTTTACCGAAAGCCGGTGCGGCAAGTGTGTGTGGGTAGGTGCGGGATGTGTGGGTTGGCGGGGAGAAATGTATGTGGGTGGGGAAGTGTGGTTGGGGGATGTGTGCTTGGCTGGGTGGTTGGGGGTGTGTAGGTGGATGGTGGAGAATATGTGGGTGGGTGAGTGTGTGTGGGTTATGGGATGGGTGGGAGATGTGTGTAGATGTGGTGATGTGTAGGTGGGGGATGTGGGTGGGTGGGGATGTGTGGGTGGGTGCATGTATGTGTGGTGGGCAGGGGATGTATGTGTGGGGGATATGTGGTGGGTGGGGGATGTGTAGGTGGGGATGTGTCTCATAACAAGGTAATATGCATCGTTTATGTTTACAACATTCATTTGACATATTTTTTTCCTATGTGAATGTATCATGCACTAATGATGAAGGAAAGATGGTTGATTAGAAGGGCCGAATATAAGACGGGCCTGCGTGCCCAATTTGTTACCCTTTGACAAGAAAGTTGGTTGGTTCGTTCGTTCCAAAGCCTTTGTGTAGTCAATAAAGCAAAGGTGTAGATCTTTGTTTACTTCTATAGAACGTTCAATTACTGTTCTCAGTATATGAACATCATTTACTGTACCCTTGCCTTCTACAAACCTACATTGTTCTTCTCCTATTTCAGGTTGTATTCTAACATTCCAAGTTCCTACTTTCAATTATAGTAATCTTTTGCACCCAGTAGCCTGCTGACGGTCTGGAGTCACCTGGTGCACATGACTATCCCTACCGGGCGAGGCTGCTCCTAAGGAGCACCCACTTACACCGTTACTCTGATTTTCGATGAGACCGTGAAACATAATTTTCTGGGCATCTGTAAAGAAGGTAGTTTGTCATTGCTTTCCTTGTAAGCAGTGACTATACTGGCCAATGACCGTAGTCATTGCCTCCCCAAAAAGAGATCCTCTGCCTACCGTCGAGAAGCTGGAGACCATAACCTACAACTATCTGTCAGCTACTCTTCAACTTCATCCATCATCTGCATCCATGGCTTCACGTAATCCTGATGGGAAGGCTAAACGGGTACTCCACCTTGCCCAAGGGTGTCCCTAGGCTAGCGGAGTGAAGAAGGCACCTTACTTCTCCATTGATATAGGATACCCCTTCCCCGCCACCCTGTTTTAACATTCTTCTATAAAACCACATCTCCAAGGCTTCTATGGAAGTTTTCGCCTGTTTACTAATTGTCCAGAATTCACAGCAGTATGTTAAAACTGGTTCTATTTAACATGCAACAAATCGTTTCTAATTTTCAATGACAGTGACTTATTACACAAAACGTTCTTCATTTGGTAGAATGTAGTTTTTGCTTGCCATAATGCATCTTCCATCTGATGTTATCCATTGCCTAGATATCTGAATTTCTGCACATGCCCCAAAATAACGTCTCGTACTTTAATTGCACATTTAGGCACAATATTTTTTTGTTTGCTGTTTTTTTTCTCCCCGTTAATATCACCATGACTTCTGTCTTTCTATTATACAAACTAAGGCCCATTTTTTCACTTCCTACAACCGACTGTATCTATCATTTCCTGTAGATCCTTCTGTCTTTTTTCTATCAAGACGGTCTCATCAGCATAACTTAAGTTATTTATATTATGTCCACCAACCAGAATCCCTGCTCTTTATCTTCTTAATTTCACTATGCATTGGATGTTGTGTGTTTGAGTTGACTCTGAGGTAAGCACTTGTTCGGAAAATATGTATTCTGTCCCCATATATGTAAAATCAATAAGATAGCGCATCGCCCTGCTGGCTGTATCTCTGGTACATCCAAGTATAATTAATACGCATACCTTCGTTCTGTATCCTTTCCTCCTTTCCATCTAATTATGGCTGAGAATCAGGATAGCCATCGCATACTTAAAAACAGAAAGGGTCAGACGTAAGTGGTGCTGCTCACAGTTTGCCGCCGCCATCACCAGCATTGCATCCAAACACCGCTTGGCCTTTGTTATCACCTGGTCAATGTGCTCAGTATAAGCAAGGCTTCGATCAAATCGTATCTCCATGTATATCTTTGCTTGCGTTCTTTCCACAGTCTCTGAGCACAGATTTACAGTTGGTGTTGTGGAGTGTTGATAATATGGTTATTCAAAGAGAACCATGTCACTGCTGCCTTCGTTAGGCTGACCATTGTACCAGCTTCAACATACCGCATGCTTATGCGATTTAGTTCTGTTTGTCGTTCCACAGCAACCTAATCTCTATCCTTGCCCTGACAATACACTTACACATCGCCTTTATACAACAATGTCCTCCCCGGCCCCGTGATATCTGCTCTCTGGTGATTCTCACAGTGTAGGCATTGAAGAGCACCGGAGATAATGTTGATTCCTATGGCAGGCCAGGATATATTGTTGTTGGTTCAGAAATCCAGCTGCCACATTTATAATCTACTTTCCGTTGGAAGAGGGCTGCAGCGATCCAATTAAGGAGGAAAGGGCTTATCTTGAGTTCAAGAAGCTGAACCATTAAGAAATCCAAGGTTCTTTGTTGTATGCGTCCTCAAGATCAATCGCTGCAGCACATGTTTCAATGCCTGAGTGGAAACCTTCATACACATGAAGGACAAAAACTTCTGCGTTGGTCCAGGTTTCTCTGTTTGGACTGTACCCTCCAAGGGTAGGTGGGAAACAACCTTGCCTCTCTAGCTGGCTTGATATTTTTCTGGCAATTAACTTCTCCAGCAGCTTGCCTATTGTATTTTGCATGGTGATTACCCATATCCCTGAATTTGTGTGTGGTTTTTGCCAGGATTCGTCAAGAGAATCAGATAGCTGTGTAACCACTCCTCCTTGATGCTAGCACTCACTATACTGTTGTTGTACATATCAGCTAGTTCCTCTAACTCTTTGTCGGTACACATACTATTGTCATAATACTTCATATCATCTGGCCCTGGTGCGCTTTTTTTTTTTCTGATCATCGTAGCATAGCCTTGATCTGTTTCACTGTCACTATGTCCTCTTCTGAAATTTTCTGGGACTTACACCTATCTGAGGCAAAATGTTGTCCTCTCATGTCTGTCTGGTTGCTCTGCTCTAGATAATGTTCTAAAAGGGCTTTGTCCTTATTCTCGCCAATTCTTTACCAGATAAGATCAGCGCTCTGGAAGTCAGGAATACTCTTATTCTTGACTACACCGTTCATATTTTTATGTAGTCACCAGAACAATTTCAGTGACTTGTCTTTGCTTATTTTTTGACACTACTCTGTCTATTTATCACTTTTTACCACCTTAATCAGTTTGTTAAAACAGCTACATTTTGTATCCATGTCTCTTCTCTTTCCAAGTGCGAGACAAGACTAGGATGGGTAACCTTGTTCCTTTTGCCGTTTTGCCATTTTCTTAGAGCAGCACGCTTATCCACCGAGGCCTTTTCCACCTCTAAATTCCACCAAGTTTTTTTGTTTTTTTTTATGATGATTTATGTGCTTGTTGAACCTTATTTTATCCACCACATCTTGCCCTTTACTGTCATACTTGAATGCCTAGACCTTCGACTTGTGTTAAACTGGTTCTGCCTTTCTCCACCAATATGCAGCCAGAGTGGTGGTCGCTGTCATAGTACCCTAGGACACCCTATCTACACACTGTAGTGAGTACAGGAGAAACCAGCACCAGGTCAGTAACACTGTCCTCATCACCTGTCAATTTGCTGTCCTGGTGACACAGCCACTGTTGATACAGACAAGGTCGATGGTTTCGAGTGCGGCCTCGAGTACCTCACTCTGTATTTTGGAAAACATGTTTCCCCATGATCTGCCGTTAGCGTTAAAAACGCCACAGAAAATGGCATTCCTCTCGTGACATAATATGTCACTCAAGCATTGCCACCTCTGGAAATCCACACTCGCGTCTCTGTTTCACATAAAGAGGTGTCTATATTTCACATCTATACACAAATGTCCATGTTTCACAAGTATACAGAAATGACAAAGTTTAACATCTATACAATGTTTCACGTGCATACTGAGATGTCTAAGATGTATGTGTATACAGAGAGTCCATGATTCAAATGTATACGGAAATGTCCATGTTTTACATACGAACAGAAATGTCTATGCCCAGCCTGTATAAAGAGATGCCTATGTTTCATGTGTAAACATGTGTGACCAATGCTTGCAATGGCCTGATCTCTGTGGATTAACATTCACTTTAAACAACTGTGAAGTTGTCGAATACTCACCTCTTGAAGTTGTAAATCCTTTCCCCTGATTATTACCTTCAGCCGGTTGATCTCTTCTTGCGTTTTCTTTTCTTTAGCCTTCAATTCTTTTACCAGTTTGTGAAGGTTATCGCCGACTTTCTCTTGATTTTTACTAGCAATTAACTGGGATTTTAAATCCTCATAGTTGTTTTCGGTTTGTCTTAAATCGTCTCTGAGAGAGTTAATTGCTTGTTTTAAGTTATCTTTTTTCTTCAGCAGCTGTAACATCTCTGCATACCTGTTCCTTATTAGGTCCTGAAATCGATGTAATTCTTGTGTGGACGCATTGTAGTTAATGGTATGTAAAATTTCATCAAATGTCCGTGTCCGGATGGGATCTTTCTCATTATCTTCAGACGCATCCAGAGGCAAGTGGACCACTGATATGTGGTACCTGTGGCGATAAAAGTATAATGAGACTATTACAAAAGACACACAAACATTGCCAAAGTGTGGAGTACATCATGGACATATTATTAGCTCATGCTGTGCCAAAGTGTGGACTACATCATGAACATATTATTAGCGGATTCTGTGCCAAAGGATAATATATCGCCACATGTGATCTCCCATTTGGAGAGATGAATATGAATATAATTAGAGGAACTGCGTTAAGGCTGTGGAAATGTGAACAATTTAAAATAACACAAAGTTATGATGACGACTGGTCGCCGCAACCCCCTTCTATTGTTTCGTAATTCTGTTCTGTAAAGCTGCGTTACTTTGTGTTATCTTATATTGTTTACATTTGGACATATAGACGATATATAGCCATACTAGGGGTTTCGTGTTATTTGTTTTGTTTCGTGGCATATTCCGTAATTTTAATGCTCAGTGAATGACAGTTTACATTATAATACTTGTTCATTTGATTGTGTACCATGTTTGGGCCAAACCTACTTATTTTTTTTTCCGGCTTGCTGGCTTGAATTCAAGCGTAATCCAAACACATTTCTTCTAGTAGTGATAGACTGCATTTTGCCCGTGGATTAGCTTTCCATATTACCAGTGTCCCTCGCCATCAGGCGAACCCACTCCGACTTCAGATGTACTTGTAATTTACGTCTCCAAGTCAACGACGAGAAGTCAACATTTTAGTACCTCGGCATCAGCACACCGAATGTTTAAGAGCACGCGTTCTTATCCATTTGTCCACGCTGACCTCCACATACTTAGTGTTTGCCACTGAATCAGTTAAATACAAACACTTGTTGCCATTATAATTAAAATTCCGGAGTTCAAACCTACGCTGAAATGAGGGTTAATTTTTCTGACCACGGCGACTGCTGGATCGACCTAGTCGAGTGAAATAGTTCTTGTGTGTGTGTGTGTGTGTGTGTGTGTGTGTGTGTGTGTATGTGTGTGTGTGTGTGTTCGCTCGCTATGAACTCAAGCGTAGTCCATACACACTCCTACTGGTGCACTGGACTGATTTTTGCGTGTGGATTAGCTTTCCATATTACCATGTCCCTCGCCATCAGGCGAACCCACTCCAACATCTGATGTAATTGTAATTTACGTGCCAATGTCAAGGAAGTCAACATTTTAGCCCAACTGACCGATGTATGGGTTGAACCCGCTGCTTCAGCATCACCACACCGGATGTTTACGTACGAGTGCTTTTAGCTTTTCGGCCGTGCTGACCTCCATATAAACACCTACAATGAAACTAAAGATGTCCTGAAGGGTTTCGGAACTGTTATTAAACACTCACCCGTTATGTGTGCAAAATAAGCGCCTTCGTGCTTGTTGGGCCATGTCATTGCCTTCGTCGGCTTCCCAGTGAAGACCTGGAATACGAAAACAACTGATAAATGTTTAATGTAACCTACAATGTGGCTTAGTGACAAGCTAGATGCGCAGTGTCATAATTCCCAGTAATACCGTCGCGGCTTCGAAATCAGCTGCTGGGCGGCCAATGCAAGACGTCCTATCCCGCCACGACTGGTCGCTGCCGACGGAGAACCTCAGCAAGATGTGGGAACTCCGTAGCACCGATTGTAATGAAATGTGTGTATACCAGAATTACAGATGATATCAATGTTGTTGGTTTTCTAATTTGGAAATTTTGCCCAGGCAGCGACTTATTCGGCCTGCTCTTTTTGATTTCCAACTGCCAAGAGATGTTTAACAGCTTCTGTGTCAAACAAAAAAGTAAGTTTGGACCAAATAAAATTGGAGGGCGGAAAATGGAAAGTAGGTGTGTTTCACAGTTATGACTAAAAATGTTGTTAATATGATTGCAGACATGTTGTATTATAACACAATGACAACATTTCAGCGATATTTAAGCCATTGGCAGATACCGGAAGTCACTTAAGACGACTAGTCATCCCAAGTCACTTAATCAGCTAATGTCCAAACTGTGCACACGGAACCTCCTCGTTATCTGCCCTTGTTCAAGAAGGCTATCTACTAAATAAGTGGTTCTCAATCTTTTTTGTCTCGTGCACCCCTTCACCATATGTTCAGAATGTTACCCTCCCCCTGCCCCCTGTCGTATTCCCTCCCTATAAATTCCCCCTCTCCTAGCCTCTAGACAATATTTGTAAAAATTGAAGCTAAATTTAATAACACATACTAGAACAAGTCTAGACTTCTACATAAAACGTGATTTGCGGGACTATTTACGTTACAAAACGAATTTCAGAAGGGCAGGAAGTTCATAATCATAAAGTATGGAGAGAAAAACAATATCAAGTAGTCAGTTCTTGTATTAACGCGATCTTGAAATAATCTTAATTACCACCGTGGGAGGGGTGGGGGGGGAAGAGAGAGAACCACTGTATTAGATCGTCAGCATCAGCAGCTGAGTTACCTTAGAAATCGAAGTGGGTTCACCTGATGGCGAGGGACACTAGTATTAGGGAAAGCTAATCTACACGCAAAAATCAATCCAGTTCTGTAATATCATGTGTATGCAATACGCTTGAGTTCAAAGCGAGCAAACAAACAACAAAACTTTTAAAAAAGTTGCACTTTTCAAGGGGCTGTAACTCTGTATATCCGACTTCAACACAGTTTTTTCTGTTTGCTTCCCCTTGTCATTGACTGTCCACAGTCTACTTAAACAGCAGTTGGTTTGTGACCTATGTCTTGTCCTTGTCCCTTGACATAGAAGACCCTAACAGTTGCTACGCTACCGCCGGCGTAGATCTTGAAGGGTCACCGGAACATCCATGCCCCTCTTGTACAGTGGTTCCCACACCACGACCATGCGGCCACTTGTGGCCTTCCTGCTGTCAGAAAGTGGCATCTGAGGTTATGAAGAACAGTTACAATTGTAAATTAATAACATTAATAGCGATTTTCAAAACTGATTTAAAATTTATTGTTAAATGAACTTTTGATCTTAAACCAAAAAAATGACCGCAGTGTTGTACTGACACTGACTGCCTTTAAAGTTTTAAATTTTGTTGACGAAAGTTAAGAAAGGTAAAAATGATACTGCACAACTTTTATAATTTTATAACATTGTGGCCCGCTTAACTACCGAAAATAGTAGGTATGGCCCTCTTCTTGTAAAGCTTGGGAACTACTGCTCCAGTACTTCAAGCTGGATAAACAAAGAGGGCTACCTCTGGATTCGGGAGGGGGGATATATCACCAGTTTCGTATTTGCAAAACTCTCACAATTGCGACCATGATTCGAATAAAGTCTGCGCGAGCCAGACTAGGGTGTCATAACAACTCCCCCTCTTCTTTTTCTTTTGCCCTTTATCCCCAATTAGGGCACAGGGCCTCAAACAACCCACGTCAAGCCGTCCTATCTTTCGCTATCTACTACACCCATCTCCATGTTCTCCCCGTATAGTTCATGGCCTTTAATCAGTGGTGGACTGTCCAGGGAGACAGCTTGCCCATAGGCAAGTAGGGCCCTTAGGCAAGTAGGCCTTGTGGGACCCCAATGATGTTTGGTCTTTTAATCATTAGACAATATGTTAAAAATGTCAATGTCCTTTTAAATAGCTTTGTCTTCTGGCAACCATTATTTTTAGACATAGTTCGCGACTGTCTTTAGTTGTTTTCTCCATTGTCTTCCTCACTAGAATGTGGCTTTTGTTTATGGGCTGTCTTATGAGCGTCAAGCTATGCGCTTAACCAAAACCCTTCGAAAATAGAGTACTTGAAAATTATTTAGCCCTGTCAAAGATTTTTTTAAATGTTGCATATCCCTTGCAGGACGTTGCAGTCAACACCAGCATTTTCAGCTGCTGTTGATGTACTAGGCAAGTTTTAACGTTCAGTATGCTAATCCATGGCTTATGCTGCTTAGTCCTGGTCGGAATTAAATATTTGGCTGCTGTTATCAAGGCGTCTCTAGCTGATTGTACTGCCACTTCTTCAAGTGTCATTTCCACTTGTGTAGATAAAGACCCCAAAACGGTTCTTCACTTCTACGTTGTTCGCATCTGGTATTTTTGTGAGATCAAAATGAAGTGGCCTTGGTCCTCGGGTAAGCTTTTTGAGTTTTAATTTCAGATTTGCTTCGAATAACTGATGATCTGTATCACAGTCTGCACTTCGTAGGGTTTTGCAGATGTTATGCTTGATCTCCATATTCTTTGTATTAAAATATAATCTATCTGATTTTTGGTAATACTGTCCGGGAACTTCCATGTGAAGAGTCTTCTTTGGTATTGTTTAAAAAGTGTGTTGGCTATAGTTAACTTATTTTCTGTGCAAAATTCAATTAATTTGTCACCTGCATCATTTCTATTTCCCAATCCAAATTTTCCTAAAACGTGTCTCTCATTTTCAGCTTTTCCTATACCTACTTTTGCATTAAAATCTCTCATTATTATTGTTATAGCATTATGACCAATCTTATTTAATGTGTCTTTCAGTGTGCTGTAAAAATCTACAATTTCGTCCTTCTCTGCTGTTGAAGTAAGTGCATATATCTGTATTTGTATGTGTGTGCGGGTGTGCGGGCGGGCGGGCGTGCGAGCGGGTGTGCGGGCGTGCGTGTGTGTGTGTGTGTGTGTGTGTGTGTGGTTATTTTTTTTTGGACGGCTTTTAAGAATGATATTGAGGATTCTATGACTAACTGGGTTATATCCCATTAAATCTTTTGCAGTTATTTTGTCTATACAAAATGTCACTCCGCTATGGCCTCCGACGTCTCTACCAGAATATATATCAAAAGAATTCCATTTTCATTTGTAAAATGCCCCTTGCCTCTCCTGCGATGTTCATTAATTCCTAAACTTTGAATATGTAATTTCTCAATCTCATCACATACTACTTTAAGCTTTCCTTCATACATACTTCCCACATTCCACGTTCCTATTCTCACCCTGTTTCTTAGTCTGACACAGGGGATTTCTTTGGTAACACAGCCGGGATTAACTCGGTCATCACGATTACTAGTACTGGCCCCTGTATCACAATCTTCCCCAATGATATCTGATCTGCCCTGCCTTGGGGTCTCACCAACAGATCTCTTTCTTATTATGTTTTCTTTTATGGTTGTTATGGTTTCTTGGCAAGTTTAGCAGAAGGTAGTTTGCCATTGCTTTCCTTCTGGGCAGTGGCTGTACTAGTCGGTGGCCATAGCCGTTGTCTCTACTGATGAGATCATCTGCCTATCACCGCAGAGTGCAGACCATAACCAGCAACAATCCGTCGGCTGCTCTCACACTCCATCGACCACCTGCTTTTATGGCTTCACGCAAACTGATTGGGGGGCTAAACGGGTACCCCACCCTGCCCAAGGGTGTCCCATAGACTAACGTTAGACTAACAGTAGCTGCATATATAATTACATATCGATATTCGGTCTTCGGCTAGGTATTGTTTTTTTCTCTGTGTGGATCCATTTGTCTAGTATGGCAAAATCATATTAATGTGTTGAATTCCAAATAGTCAGTAACTGATAGAAACACATCAAGTAAAGTGGTTTGGTCAGTTGTGCTCCACACAAATCTTATCGCTCATATATTGTAAGGTAAACTGTTATTAACTGATCCAGCGCCGAAGGATAGTATAACGCCAAATTCGATTTTCCATTTAAATAGAAGGACGATATATCGCCGTACTAGAGTTATCGTGTTATTTGTTCGTTTCGTGGTATTTGCCGCAATATTAATGCTCAGTGAAAGGAGATTACATCATAATATTTGTTACTTTTAATAACGAAGACACATACAATAGATTGCACGATTTATTGCCTGGCATATTTCGCTGCATCTCGTCAGGTACATACTGCAGAAATCACACAACGTAAAGTGAAATAACTAGATAAATACTTCAGTCTGAAATACACATATTTGCACAGTAATGTCGATTGTCTTCTTCTTCTTCTTCTTCTTCTTCAGCGTTCCGAGCCATTGAGGTTCTTTGCTGCAAATACAATCCGTCTCCATTCGTCTCTCTGGTGGACCTTCTCTTGCCAGTCGTTGATTCCAAGTGCTTGTAGGTCTGTACATGTATTATCTCTCCACCGCCTTCTTGGTCTACCTCGGGGTCTACGGTCATTTATTTATGGCCACATACAAATAGATAATATGACCATTAAAAGAACGGAAACATACAAATACCTGGGTACAATCTTCAACTGCTCCAACATCATAAGGGAAGAAATACAAACTAGAATCAACTCTGGAAATAAGATATACTATGCACTACAACATCTACTAAAATCAAAGGCGCTATCTCGTAATGTCGATTGTCTACCACGGTAATTTTAAACTAACATATCTTTCTGCTTGCACAAGGCCGGCTTACGCAGATTGATCACTATGGCTTCAGCAAACCTTAACACCCGACTACTCTGTGTGTTGAACAACACACGGAAGGCACTGTCTCTTTCAACCACATGACCACTCTCGAGCACGTGTCTCGCGACCGGTGAAGCAGGACTGTTCCGGTGTGTCGGCCTGCCTAGGCTACAATCGTCTGTGTGTAGTATCTTGTCCACCCAGTTCGGAATGTGTTCCAACACCCTGTTATGTAACTGTCGCTCTGTTCTACCTATGTAGATGGCCTCGCACCTACATGTAAATTGGTAAATACAATTCGATTTGGCGTACAAAGCTACAGGTTCTTTAACTGCTAGGGTGAGGATCGGTGTGGTTTTGTACCTGATAACCGGAGTTGCAGCACAGAATTTTCGCCCGACTGCTGTGATGAGCCGGTCTTGCAAACGTTGCATTACGTCATCTCCTCGGAAGGTTAACTGGATGAAAACCTTGAGTTTAGGGACTGTAGTTTCTTCTGGTTTAGGTCTGGGCTGTTGGCAGTGGCGCTTTATAAATCATGTAGAGTACCCATTCAGGTTTAAGGCATTCTTCAGAGTTTCAAATTCTTCTGTCAGTGTGTCCTGGGTGCATATCTTCCTAGCACGGTCAACAGGGTCCGTACTAAGCCCCGTTTGTACTGGACAGGTGCGAAGCTCTGAAAATTTAAATATTGGCCAGTCCATGTTTCTTCAATGTGTGTCTAGATATGTCATATTTTGTGGCAGTTTTGGAGTAGTCTGTGATCTGCTGTCTGCAGGACCAATCCACGTGTACAGATGGCTGATTTGTCTATATTTAATTTTGTATACATGTGGTTGTGTAATCTATTGTTGTAACGTTCTGAGGTGCAGAATATTGACTTGTTCTGGTCTGCATATAAAATGGTATTCACCCTCTACATTATTACATTATTATGTTAGCTTTCTGAAAAATCGATAGCGCCAAGGCCCGCAACAAAGTGTATCCATCTCTTGCCATTTCTTTTGCCTCATGCACGCTCATATTCACCCTTATGCATCTTTGTGTTAATCGACCTCTGCCTCTTTTTTATGCAGACAAACAAACGTTTACCAAAATCCTTGAGAAATTCAAGGTCATATTCTCTGACACACCTGGAAGAACATCAGTCGTCACCCATCATATATCATTAACATCTGACACACCGGTCAAAATAAAATTATATCAAATTCCTGTTCATTATCAAGAAAAAGCTACATAAGAAATATCTGAACTAGAACAATGTGGCATAATAATAAGAAGATCAACTTCAAACTATTGTTCCCCATTGGTAATTGTAAAAAGAAAGATAACAGTTTAAGAATATGCATAGATTACATAAAAGTCAACGCATTTATACTTTTGAATGATGAACCAATGCCATATGCTAATGATCTTATCGCAATCATGACAAATTAAAAAAAATTCCAAATTAAATCTTACGATGGGATATTGGCAAAACTCAATGTCGGAATCATCAATACATTTTACTGCATTCGCTACTCTTTTAGGCCTGTATAAATGGGCCTTTATGCCTTTTGGATTACTAATTTCTTCAAGCACATTCATGAGAATTATGCGGTTACTATTGCGAGGAATTAAGAATACAGCAACCTATATGGATGATATTTGAATCCATACGGAAAATATAAACCAACACATCGCCCTTTAGAACAGATATAACGTATAAGATTATTCAGTCTAAAAGCAATACCAAGTGAGATCGAAACAGTATTTTGTGAAGTTCAGTTTCTGGGACACAGAATATCTAATGGATTTTTAGAGACAGATCCGAAATTAGTAACAAAAATTCTTGAAATTAAATCCTCAACTACCCCCCCCCCCCCCCAAAAAAAGTGTGTTAGTACTGATTAATATCTCTCAAATTTCATTCCAAATTTTGCTGACATGACAGCCCAATTGTCAGAACTGTTAAAAAAGAGACAGCCAAGTAAAATTATATGGACAGATAAACATGCCAAAATATTGCAGCAGATCAAGACTATCTTCAGCAACAGCAAACCACAAATTCTAAAACTCCCGGAGATTACAAACGACTTAAAAGTACAGACAGACGCAAACTCTCATGCGCTGTGTTCAATTCTATTACAGTAAAATGACGGCAAATAACACCGGATTCTTTACTCCAGCAGGAAACTAACAGATACCCACTCCTGTGGTAAACAGTTCTGACAACTGGAAACTGAAAATCAGTACGGGTACACCCAGAGCTATTCCGGACGATCCTCCATGTTTCCCATGATTTTACCGTGGTGTCTAGGGGTGTATCAGGTAGCAGTATAGTACTGTGACGTGTCTAGTCACTTGGCTCGGACACACACGTCTTACGAAGGACGAACACACACCGACAGCCTGACATGAACTTTATTTCAAGATAGTGTAAACACACAGTCGAACCTCTGCAGTCAGCAGAGTCACTCTCGCACTCATGATCTGGCGCTCATATACTGTACACTGCAGACAGTACTCTTGGTGGTCATCTGTCTCTGTCTCTGTCTCTCTCTCTCTCTCTCTCTCTCTCTCTCTCTCTCTCTCTCTCTCTCTCTCTATATATATATATATATATATATATATATATATATATATATATATATATATATATATATATCTTACAGTCACTGGACCCCGTGTGATGTTGTCCACTTCACAATCTCCCCCTCTAACTGTCACAAACCTATTCTATGCTACTTTTAAGTCACTATTATCCTTGCAAACAATCTAAGTAGAGACGCAATGTACCTCGATGAAAGGTTGTGGTGAAACTAGTTTTTGCGGGAAATCTACTTCAAATCAAAGATTGCGGTGGGAACGATTAGTAGTATGACTCTTCGATGGCTGTTGAACGAGGGGACTGAGCTCGTATGGGAATGTCCTGATTGCAGTGATGTCGGTTCTTGACTCAACTCAACTCAACTCTTTCAATTCAATTCTAATACTAGTTGTTCACTGTCTGCAACAACCGCATCTACTAAATGTTGCAGATCCTGTTAATTGTCTGTAATCAATACTGAATATCCGCATATCTAATTTATTGATGTTTCTTCCTCCGATCATGATTCCTTTCATATATTCTTCATTTCTGAAAATATTTTCACTGGACACGGAAAAAGGATCTGAAGACATTACACATCCCTGTCTCACACCTCTCTTATTAGGTTGATATTGTCCTACTTCACTACCAATCATTATGGCAGCTTGTTCATTCCAATATATGTTTTTTTTTTTTACAAGTTTAAGGTCTTTCCCATAAGTTTGTAGATCTGCAAGCATTTCTGTCATGTTGACATGTCTTACCTTATCGAAAGCCTTTGTGTAGTCAATAAAACAAAGGTGTGAGTATTTGTTTACATCTACAGAACGTTCCATCAATGTTCTCAGGATGTATACAGCATTTACTGTAACCATGTTCATAACATATATAAACAACATATGTAAAGAAACCAGCCAAGCAGAGACAGCAAGAATACCGCATGACGAGAACACAGAAGAAGAACCATCTGCAAATCTAACCATTAGAGAACTCCTGTTTGCGGATGACCAAGCACTAATAGCAAAATCAGAAGCTGAATTACAAGACCACATGAATAGCCTAAACGAAATGTGTAGGGAACACAACATGAAAATTAGCACAAGCAAATCAGAGGTAATGACTATAACTAAAGAAGAACAAACAACAACAATTCACCTAAACGAACATCCCTTGAAACAAGTGAAGAGTTTCAAGTACCTAGGAAGTATAATATCATCAAATGGCAGATCAGAAGACGAAATCGAAAAGAGATGCAATAAGGCAAACCAACTCATTGGACAAATGGCACCAATGCTAAAGAACAAACATGTATCAATAACTACTAAGAAAGCACTTTACAACACAATCTTCCTACCAACTCTATGTTACCAATGCCAAACCTGGACAATGACAGAAAAAGAGAAAAGAAAAATCACAACAACAGAAATGAGGTTCATGAGAAGAATACTCAACGTATCAAGAAGAGATGAGATCAGAAATGAAGAAATCAGGACTAAAGTGGGGGTTAAAGCAGCACTAGATTTTATCAGAAAACAGCAAGTCAAATGGTTTGGCCATGCAAGTAGGTTACCTGTCAACAGCATACCACAACAAGTAATGATGTACAGACCAGATGGAATCAGAGGAAGAGGCCGACCACGTAAACGTTGGACGGAGGGAATAGCAGAGTCCATGGGAATATCGATATATGGAGCCCATACTCGGGCACTCTCACGAAGTTTATACTTCACCTCGACACCACAAGCTACAAGAGGAACATGATGAGATGAGATGAGACTGTAACCTTGCCTTTTATAAAGCCATATTGTTCTTCTCCTATTTCAGGTTGTATTTTCTTCCTAACTCTTTGCATGATAAATATTAGCAAAATCTTCGTGATGTGGCTCATTATACTAATTGTTCGATGTTGATCACATTCTAAGGCGCCTGATTTCTTCGGGATTGCAATAAAGTAGAATTACATAATTCAGGAGGTATATCTCCAGCATGATATATTGCGTTCAGACGTCTGGTGACCTGGTCTATTCCATATTCTTCTAAGGCATTGATCATTTCTGTTGTGATATTATCTGGACCCGGGGTCTTGCCAGTATTTATATGGTTAAGAGCAGTCTGAACTTAAATCTTCAACATTGATGGTCCTTCATTATTATTCTGAAGATCATACTGTTCTTCTCTTGTATCATCATACAGGTCTTTCACATAACCTGACAACGCTTGTAAAATCTGATCTGTTTCTATTCTAATTATGCCATCTTTGGCAAACCGTTTATGTTTGTGTTCTTTTGTTATTGATATCATTAATTCTTGTGTGCATTATTTTGGTTTTCCGGGTGTTGTGTTGGTTTTTAATTTCCCTGCAGTTTTCGTCAAGCCGTGTTTCTTTTGCCTCTGCATAGTTTCCTAATTTTCCTGTGAATCTCTTCATATTTTTCATGGTTATTTTTGTTATTTCTTCTTATTTCGATGAGTTTTAAGATGCCTTCCGTCATCTATTTCTTCCGTCCCATTACCTTTGCTTTTGGGATGGTTGTTTCTGCAGCTTGGTTGACTGATTTCTTTGATATTTCCCATTGGTCGCTGACATCTTGAAATAATATTTCCATATCGGACAATGCATCACATCTGTTCTTTATCTCTACGTTGAATTTATCTTTTATCTGCTCACTCTTCATCGCACATAGATCAAGTTGTTTGTTTCTTGGTGTATATTTGCCTGTCTTTGCTTTTATATGTATATTGCTTATGATTCAGCTATGGTTGCCGTAGCAGTCTGCGCTTGGTAAAGGTTTTGCGACTTTTACTGCAGTGATTACGAAATGCTCAATGACTCATAATCATATGTCGTCATAGGAATAAAACACGTTCTCAAAACATTTACTTCAACTTGTTTGCTGATGTCATGCCAGATATTCTTAATACTAATAGACCTATTACACAATATTTCAAAGTTATAACCCCGAATTGTTGAACAGGGTACGTACCGTTGTTATTCATTGTGTCATTCCGTCATTCCGGAGACGGCACCTGATTGATTGATTGATTGATTGAATTGGCGGGGAGTCTCTTAGTCTCTGTGGCGAAGTGATCAAGCCGTCTAACTCGGACTCCGAAGGTTGTGGGTTCGATTCCTGGCCGCGTCCTTCGGTTCAAGAGTGCATTTTTTTCCTGAGACTCCTGGGATCATCGCTGGAGCTACGGAGCTCGTGCTTTGTGCGACGCTTTCGGCAGTCTGCTGCGGGAAGAGACTGAGCCACACATGGGATAAAAGACCGGTGCAATGAAGTCGACCTTGTCGACTTTTAAGCGCCATTTTATTGTTTGTTCGTACCTTCTGGGATGGGCACAACCAGTGAAATCTATTTCTCATTTTACATGTACATTTAAAGAGAAAGTGTGTATCGCATTAGGTTTGCAGTGTATTTATACAAATCATCAACAAGTGCTTGCCGACTGGCGTGGGCGATCATCTTTCTCCACATTTTGCTATTACCGATAGTATGTATCAATTTGTATGATTAATCTCTTCCGTGCCATAACACAAGTTAGTTAGCTGCATGTCCTTTACAGGACGTCGCAGTCAACTGCTGCATGTTTTAGCTGTTTGTGGTTTCTTGGCAACTTTAATTCAGTAGTTTTCCATTTTTTTCTAAACGACAGGCACTCATACCACTTTATGAGCTAAAACTACAAGGCAGTCTGCTGCCAAATGTCAGCAGCTGTGTTTCGAACGCGGTATGCGGGATTACGAAATATGTCCGTAATCTGTTTGATACAGAGCCGACACAAGACTGTCAATAACTTTTCCTCGCCGTCTTTCTCTGTCTCTCCTTCCACAAATCTCTTCAGTTGTCACAACATGCTCTAGTTTTTGTCTTCTCAAATGTGACCACAATATCAATACCAATGAATCTCATAATGTGGCCAAAATATCAATAGCAATAAATCTCATAATGTGAACAAAATATCAATACCAATGAATAACAGCGATACCCTGTTCAACTACGCTGGGTTAAAACAGGGAAATATTGTGTAATTGTATTTATTAGTATTAAGAACGGATTGGTAAATAGAAATGATGCAGGTGACAAATTAATTGAATTTTGTATAGAAAATGAGTTAAAAATAGCCAACACACTTTTTAAACAACACCCAAGAAGACACTTCACATGGAAGTCCCCGGACAGTACTATCAAAAACCAGACGGATTATACTTTAATACAAAGAAGATGGAGATCAAGCATAACATCTGCAAAAACCCTACGAAATGCAAACTGTGATACAGATCATCAGTTATTAGAAGCAGATCTGAAAGTAAACCTCAGAAAGCTTACCCAAGGACCAAGGTCACTTTGTTTTGATCTCACAAAAATACCAGATGCATACAACGTAAAAGTGAAAAGTCGTTTTGGGGTTTTGATGTCTATAAGGAGGAAATGACACCTGACGAACTGGCAGTACAAGCTAGAGATATCTTGATAACACCAGCCAAAGATTTAATTCCGACCAAGACTAAGCAACATAAACCATGGATTACACCAGACATGTTAGAATCACACACACACACACACACACACACACACACACACACACACACACACACACACACACAAAACCAACGAAGGGAACTGAAAGAGAAAGGAGGAGAAACCGATAACAGCAGGATGAAGAATAAATCTTTAACACGAGAAATAAGAAAGAACACAAGATTGGATAAAAGCCAATATATAAAAGATTGTTGTATTAAACTAGAGCAATATCATAAGGCCGGTCTCTCTGGCTGTGGGGTTACAACACTTTCTCTCTGTAATCCCGTTTATCACGCAGAGTCTCGCAGCGGAGCGAGAACTGAGGTGGTTCGACCCCCGCTCGTGACTTGCGGATACTGAGCCGGCCGCTCAGAAAGCAATGGCAAACTACTGAGCGTAATCTTGCCAAGAGATCAACAGACAGCTGAAAGATGCTGCTGTTGACAGCTAAGTCCTGTAAAAGGATACGCAAAACATTAATATCATAAGAATGGAAGAGATTACGAAATTTAAAAAAAAATGAAATTATTGACAAGAAATGTTCAACCTCAATTAAATGTCATCTGTGACAAGTTGGGAAATATCTTAACAGAATGTAGACAAATTCTACAAAGATGGCAGTAATACTGCATTGGAATGCATGAGACAGAACCTGAACTCTCATTAGATGAAATTTCATTGGCAATAAAGAACCTGAAGAATGGTAAATCGCCTGGATGTGATGAACTAATTAAAACGGGAGAAGAAGAAAGCATACAAATCTATCACGCATTATGTAAAAAGATATGGAAATATGGTATATGGCCAAAAGATTAGAAAAGAACTATCTTTATTCCAATAATAAAAAAGTGCAACCTGAAAGTATGCACCAACTATAGAACTGTTGCCCTGATCAGTCATGCAAGTAAACTTCTATTAAAAATCATAAAGCGAAGACTTCGTAAGAAAATTAAAGAAGAGATTAACGTGGTTCAATCTGGATTTCGACAAGAAAGAGGATCAAGAGATCAAATACTCAACATGCGTTTAATAATATAGAAGTGCAGAGAATTTAATGTAAACCTATTCTAGTGTTTTGTGAATTATTCAAAGGCATTTGACTGTGTACAACATCAGAAACTTTGGGAAATAATGAGGAATATGGGCTTTTCATCACACGTAGTATAACTCATAAGAATGCTCTATCTAGACCAACTAGCAGCCGTTAGAATAGACGGCGAGACATCAGATTGGTTTGACATCAAGCAATACGTCCGTCAGGGATGTGTGCTGTCCCCCTATTTGTTTATCCTGTACGCGAAAAGTCCATTGGCACCTTGCCGTCTTGACAGACGATAGTTTGTGCTTTAAAAAGGCATCAAAATGTTTTGCGTATCCTTTTACAGGACTTAGCTGTCAACAGCAGCATCTTTCAGCTGTCTGTTGATCTCTTGGCAAGATTACGCTCAGTAGTTTGCCATTGCTTTCTGAGCGGCCGGCTCAGTATCCGCAAGTCACGAGCGGGGGTCGAACCACCTCAGTTCTCGCTCCGCTGCGAGACTCTGCGTGATAAACGGGATTACAGAGAGAAAGTGTTGTAACCACACAGCCAGAGAGACCGGCTTAAAAAGGCATAATAACTTTTAACTATGGCGGTAGCGAGTGTGACTGATAAGGCCAATTTGCGCTGTAAATGTCCGTTCACAGTGGGTGCATGTGAACACGTGGTCATTTCCACCATCATGCACCATCTTACGTCTCAAACGCTTGGTGTGTGACTTTTCTGCAATAATTTTCTCCTTTGACTTTATTCCATTTCTGATATTTGCCCTCCATGCAACACGTTCAGCGGCGAATTGCTCACAATGTGCATTATCAATGCCTTTATCAATCATGTCCCGCTTACACACATCTTTGTATCGTAGTAGAGGCCGACCCTGAGATCTCTTACCCATCTGTAATTCACCAAAAAAGATATCCTTTGGTATTCTACCATCATTCATCCTCCTAAGATGTCCTATCCATCTAAGTCTACGAAGACTGAGCATGGAATAAACTGTCACACAACCTGATCTTTCCAATACTTCAGTATTTGTGATTTTGTCTTGCCACTTAATACCAAGAATTCTTCGCAAACACCGCATATGAAAGCTGTTTAAAATGTTCTCTTGGTGTGAGTAAGTTGTCCAGGTTTCACTGCCATAGAGAAGAGTACTAAGGACACAGGCTTGATAGACAAGGACTTTTGTTTTGGCAGTAAGCTTCCTGTTCTCCCAGACTCTTTTTCTTAACCTGTTCATTGTTGTTGCTGCCTTACCAATCCGGATGTTGATTTCCTGATCTAGGGATAATTTGCTATTAACCACTGATCCTAGATATGTAAAATGTTCTACTATCTCTAGTTCAGCGTCGTCAATAAAGATTGATGGTACCCCATGTGCACCTTGTGACATAATCTGTGTCTTCTTTTTGCTAATTGTTAAACCAAATTCAGAACAAGCATTGGAGAATGCAGATCGTAGACATTGCAATTCTTCCTCAGAGTGGGTCGTAACTGCAGCATCATCTGCAAAAAGCAACTCTCTGATCAGTACCCTCCTAATTTTGGTCTTAGCCTTCAATCTCTGAGCATTGTAGAGGCCGCCATCTGAGCGTGAGTGAATGTATATACCACCATCCTGATCACGAAATGCATATTTCAGTAGAAGTGAAAAGTATATTCCAAAGAGGATGGGAGCTAGTACACAACCTTGCTTAACTCCACTCTTGATTTCAAATTCTTCAGAAGTTGCACCATCAAACTTGATTATACCCTTCATGCCTGTGTGGAACGATTCCACAATGGACAGAAGAGTTGGTGGGCAGCCAATCTTCTTTAGTGCCTTGAACAGACCCTCACGACTGACCAAATCAAATGCCTTTGTGAGGTCGATGAAGGCAATAAACAGTGGTTGATTCTGTTCACGGCATTTTTCTTGCATTTGTCGCAATGAGAATATCATATCAGTGGTAGACGGGTTCTGTCGAAAGCCACACTGTGATTCGGGGTAGACTTGATCTCCTAGGACTTGAAGTCTGCGCAGAACAATTCTGGCAAATACTTTTCCAACAATACACAGAAGTGAGATACCCCTATAGTTGTTGCAGTCGCTCCGATCGCCCTTGTTCTTGTACAGTGTTATGATGTTTGAGTCTTTGAAATCCTGTGGGACTTGTCCTTCTCGCCAGCATAGCTCTATTAGCTGGTGGATCTGTAGAGTGAGTGTGTCTTGCCCACTCCTGATAATCTCTATTGGAATCCCATCCTTACCTGGAGCCTTGCCAGATGCAAGTTCATTTATAGCACACTTAACTTCTGTTATGGTGGGAAGTGTGTCCAGGTGGTCAAGAGTTGGTAGAGCCTCTATGGCGTTGAGGGCATCATCCGCTAGTTTGGTCTCACTTGAGTAAAGCTCCAAATAGTGCTCTACCCATCTGTCCATCTGCCGTTTCTTGTCAGTGATGATTTCTCCAGTCAAGGTTTTCAATGGTGCACTTCATTTGATCACTGGACCACATGCTTTCTTTATTCCTTCATACATGCTTCTTATGTCTCCCTTATCACTTGCGATTTGAATGGACTCACATAACTTGATCCAATAATCATTTGCACACTGCCTGGCAGCCTTTTGCACATCCTTCCTAGCTCACTCAGAGTGTTACGCGTTGGTCTTTCCTTGTTTCTTAAGAGAGCTTTCTTCTTCTTATCAATCAAGGGCTGCAGAGTCTCGCTGTTGGCCGCAAACCAGTCCTGCCTCTTATGATCCACAGTGCCGTAAACCCCTACGGCAGTTTTATAAAGAGTTTCCTTAATTTGACCCCACTTTTCATTTACTGTACAATTTTCTGGTGTATCAGTGAAAGCGTCTTCAAGTTGCTGTTGAAACTGAAAGCACTTTTCAGGATCATGAGTGTTAATAATATTAATCCTGGGGCTAGATTTGTGTTTAGCTGTGTAGATTCTCTTTGGTCTCAGTCTAACCCTTGCAACAACCAAAGAATGATCCGTATCACAGTCAGCACTGTGGTAACTACGAGTCAATGATATATGGTTCAGATGTTGTCTCCGTGTGATGAAGTCCAGCTGGTGCCAATGGCCGGATCTTGGATGTTTCCATGTGACCTTATGCATCTTTTTTGTTTTAAAAAAAGAGTTTGTATTACATAGGTCATTACTGGTGCAATGCTCCAGCAGCCTTTGCCCATTTTCATTCATGCGACCGATGTTGTATTTTCCAAGGCACACTGGCCATGAACTCGAGTCCTTGCCCACACGAGCATTGAAATCACCGAGCATATAAATGTAGTCAGATTTTGGAACTGCCTTGATCACGGAGTCTAACTCCTCATAGAACAAATCCTTCACATCATCAGAGGAATCGAGTGTCGGTGCATATGCAGTAATAATGGTGGCAAACCCACAAGAGGTTGCCAAGCACAGGGACAATAGTCTTTCATTTCCTCCTGCTGGAATTTCAATCATTCCCAGTAGCGAATTCTTCACTGCAAAGCCCACACCGTGTTGCCTTTTTTCTGCCTGCCCTCTACCCTTCCAGAAAAAGGTGTAGTTGTTTTCCCTGAGTGACCCTTCCTCAGCGAGGCGAGTCTCCTGCAGGCCAGCAATATCAATGTTAAGACGATTGAGTTCGGCATCAATCACTGCAGTTTTTCTCACATCGTCAATATTGGTCAAGTCAGTGGAAAATCCTGGACACCTGGTTCTCACGTTCCAGGTTGCAAGCCGTAGCTTGAGGTTTCTATTTTTATTTTTGTTTGTACCTGGTGCATTGGTTTTACAGCCTCTGATTTAGATTTTGTCCTAGCCCCAAGCACCCATTGAAGCAAGCAGGCTGTGGCGGATCAGCACCCAATTGGCTGGGGGCTGCCCAGCTTGAGGCGGGCGGTAGCTGATCAGTGACACCTATAGGTGTCTCCCACCGTCAGAGGCAACGCGTGGCGCCCCATGCCTACGCCAACTGACAAGGACTTATAACCCGTAACAGTTGCCTCTCGCTTTGATTCCGAGACCAGTTAAGACCAGGGATGGAGTTATTGCCTCTCCATAGCACAAAGCCTGGGCTAAAATATAGAGATCATGTGTTGCCCATGCAGCATGATCCCTCTCTCGACCTGCCTAGTTCACTCCAGAGGAAAGGTAACACCTCTACATCTGGAACAAGACAAGCTGCAGAAGCTGCCGGATCAGCAAAGCAATGCTCTAACTGTCCGCCTGTCGGAGCTTCGATCCTAGACCAGTCGCCAACCAAGGCTTAGGGCCTGGTCTGCCCTGCCATGACAATTTTGTCTTTAGCTTGCATTTCCTCGCACCAGGGTAAGGCTTGTGCCCTCCCAATTGCGCTCTTCCGCCCGAAGCCGTTGGCACAATGTGGGGTGTCGGGTTTGGTAAGCGCCACCCAACGTTCGGCGCTAACAGAAACCAGGTAGTACCGTCTACTGTTATACGGTAGCTCAATCATATCTGACTAAGACCTGACTACAATACGCGAAAAGTATAATAAGAAATATCAGAGATGATATGATGCCCTAAATATCGGTGGTCATGAAATATCAGAGATTCAATATACTGATGATACAGCATTACTGCCCACATCGCAGAATGGTATATAACACCTAATAACCCCAACCCAAAAGAATAGTGAAAATAACAACTTATATCTTAACATAGCAAAAACAAAGATAATGCATACAAACAAAACTACTTTCGAGAAAGAAATATATGTTGATGAGGACAAATTGGTGGTTGTGGACAATTTTGAATATCAGGATCATTGAATACCAACAATGGTGATACAATGAAAGGAATTAAAGGACGAATATATATTGCTCTTCAAAGACTAAAACAATTGAATAAATTATGGAGTGAGACAGACAGAACTACGAAAATGAGATTTTCAAGAGCATGCATATTTCCCATTGCAACATACGCCTGTGAGACCAGGACACTTACTAAACAAGCTAAACAGCGCATAAATGCCTTTGAATACAAATGTTATAGATGGGTTCTAAAAATATCTTGGATACAGAAAAGAACAAATGCATCCATACTTCAAGTGCTGAATACTGAAGCAGGTTAGCTATTGAAAACGATAAAACAAAGAAAAAGGGAAATATTTTGGTCACTTGAAACGTGTTTTGAGACATGTGGATATGAGTCATTGAGCATTTCTTTCTCACTGCAGAAGTTAAATCAAGACTTTTAAGCTTAACTGTTGCATACAATTTCTTAGAATATCGAGGACCAATAAAAAGGAAAATATTGAATGTCTATAAGATCTTAACACTAAAGAAACCTGGTTCTTTTACAAAAAGTAAAGGGCTTCTTTTCACACCATGTTGTTGTTAACAATGTAAGAGATACAACAACATTACTGAAAGGGTGTTTACAGGCTACGATTCAGCTGCTAAGGAATTCTGGTTGGCGGACATAATATAAATATAACTTACGTTATGCTAACGGCACCGTCATGATAGCAACTGTCTGGCAACTTGCCATCTCGACAGACGATAATTTGTAAACTCCAGTTATACCTCTCCATAGCAAAAAAGTCTGGGCTAAATTAAGAGACCATGTATTGCCCATGCAGCATGATCTCTCTCTCTCTCGGCTTGCCTAGTTTACTCCAGAGGAAAGGTAACACCAATACATCTGGAACAAGACAAGCTGCAGAAGCTGCTGGATCAGCAAAGCAATACTCTAATTGTCCACCTGTCGGAGCTTCCATCCTAGATCTGTTGCAGAGCAACGCTTAGGGCCTTTTCTGCCTAGCCATGGCATTTACTCTTTAGGTTGCATATCCTCGAACTATTGTGAGGCTTGTACCCTTCCAATTGCACTCCTCCGCCCGAAGCAGTTAGTACAATGCGGGGTATCGGGTTTTATGAGCGCCGCCCAACATTCGGCGCCAACAGAAATCTGGTAGTACCGTCGACTGTCATATGGTAGCTCAGTCATATCTGACTAAATCAAATCAAATCAAATCAACTTTATTAGGGTCACAAATTGGGCGCCCAGGCCCGTCTTACATTCGGCCCTTCCAATCACTCGTCTTTCGTTCATCATGAGCATTATACATTTACATAGGAAGAAAAATAAACATTGTGAAATGAATGTTGTAAACATAAACAAGGCTAATTACCATGTTATGAAGCCCATCTCCCACCTATCCATACATCACCCCACCCACACAACACCCCCACCTACCCACACACACGCTCACCAAGGGACACATACATACCCCACCAACCGACCCATCCCCCTCCCGCACATCCCCCACCCACACACACACTGCCCTCACCTGATCCCCCAACCAAAACACACTCGCCACCCACAAACATTACAACAGACTAAGACCTGACATGATACCAACACGTCAGAAGAAACTACAGGAAATGATGGATACAGTGGTTGTAGACTGTGAAATAATGGGCCTTAATTTGAATAATAGAAAGACAGAAGCCACCGTGATATCAAAGAAACAGATTGTGCCTAAATGTGCAATTAAAGTAAATGACGTTATTTTGGACAAATGCAAAAATCTACATATCTAGGCACATGGATAACATCAGATGAAAGATGCATCACTGAGAAAAGGAACATAATAGGACAAGCAAACATTGCATTCGATCAAATGAAGAACGTTTTGCGAAATAAGTAATTGTCCTTAAAATTAGAAAATGAGCTCTGGCATATTACGATTTAACACACGGCTGCGAATCCTGGACAATTGGTAAACAAACGAAAACATCCATGGAAACTTCCTTGGAGACGTGGTTTATAGAAAAATGCTGAAAATTAATTAGACAGCCAAAATGAGCAATCAGGATTTTTCGAGGAAAGTTGAATCACAAAGACAACGTAACACAAACATCAGAAAGAAGCAGCCATTGTTTTTTGTCTTTTTTGCCGCAATACCGGAAGACAAAAACTGGAACATGTTGTGACTATCGGACAGATTTTCTGAAAGGGATATAGAGGAAGACAGTGTAAGAAGATTCTTGACAGTTTTGTGTCATGGCACGGAAGGGAGCAACACACGAACTGATGCATGCTGTCAGGGATCGCAATTTGTGGAGAGGTATGATCGCCCACGCCAGCTGGCATGGCACTGGATGTTGATGAAATAAGGAAGTCAATCGGAAACCAGGCTGTATTTTTCAAAGATAATAGTGCTTCAAAAAAAAAAAAAATATATATATATATATGTGTGTGTGTGTGTGTATTCATTCAGTAGCATGTCCTTTGCAGAACTCGCTCCCATAACAACCTTGCGGAAAGCCTCTCGATCATAAGCAAGATGTCCCGTGTCCGACACACCCATCTGGAGATCATCCGCCACATGCTACACCCATCTTCTCTTTGGCCTTCCTCTTCCTCTCTTCCCAGGCATATACCCCTCCATTATTGTTATCTCCAAACTTTCGTGACGTCTCAAGTGAATTTAAGGGTCTGTCAACTATGAACCTTGTGGTTGAACACATTCAGGTTAATACTGCCCCTAAAATGCGCAGGAGGATATACAGAGCTCATAGGCGCATCAGTCTATCCATGAACAGCCCATTACACATCAAGGTTGTACTGGCAGAAAAGGAGACACAGTTCCTTTTCCCAAGTAATCTGCTGGAGTTGATGAATCATTCAAGTAGAGGGTATCCAAGAACAAGCTCAAGAGACAGAAGTTGTTGCAGAGAGATTAGATTTTCAACAACTGTAACACGGAAATTTGTATTTCTAAAAAAAAAATTAGCTCTCAAACTATAGTAACAGTAAAATAAAGGATTATTTTACACGCTGTATGCCCATTGGGCATGTAGTGTTAGACGCACGTATTTATCAACCATTCAGCGCTCGGTGCGTGACGTGGTCAGTATTAGTTTTAATTTTAAGGGCATTTCTTGGTACCCATTGTAGACTGGTTCAATCCGGGAATCCACAACAATTTTAAAATCTCTCCCCGATGCAGATACACACCCATGAACAAACCATGAATAAACTGCTGGCGAATGTCCAGCCACTGAGCTACCGCGGCTTCCTCACAGACTTCTTCCTCTTCTTCGTTCACCTTCAGCAGTCAACTTGAGCTTGTTGACATCTCTATAGAGTTTGTCCTCAAGTTGGCTTGAGTTGAGCTAAGAACCGACATCAACTCACTCAGGACATTCTCATACGCGTTCTGTCCCATCGTTGAACAGCCAGTGAAGAGTCACACTACTAATTGTTCCCATCGCTATCTGATTGAAAGTGCTCCTGGTCTTCCCTCTCAGTATTGAGATTCTTCCAGAGCCTCTGCCGATCCTCCACAATATCATTCTGTCCACTGACGGGATCTCAGTCTGTTCCCCCGCCTTCTCCTCCTGGTCCCACAGGCGCTCGAATACCTCTCCTCTGCCCATAGGTAATCTACCACCAAGAGGTGCTTTCATTGCCAGCCTATCAGCCTGTTCATTCCCCCGCACTCCCGCATGGCCAGGGCAAAACATCCATACAATTCTCACAATCTGTGATCTTTGAAGCGAGGATAGCCATACAACACGAAACGTTCCTTTCTCCATCTTACTTAGCATACTCCTTGAGTCCGTAGCAAACACGTCCTGTGTGTTGCAGTGGTCTCCCCTGTTACTATTTCCACCTCCATTCTCCTGCTGGAAGTTGTAGTCTCATATGCCAGACACTCCTTTGTCAAGACTCATCCATTAGAATTCGCGATGAAACCCCAACCACTACGTTTGTTTCTCACCACTGACCCATCGGTGTAGATAGCTATATCACCTTGATGTGTGTTGCTCTGGATCAGTTGTTGCACCTCAACCTCTGCGCGGCCTGCGGCCCATTCTCTGCACTCACGACACTTGTTTGCCCTCAATTGGAGCTGGTGTAGTTCAGAACAAGAGTCTTCTCTGTTCCGCGTATGCTGGTTCACTCCTGCAGCAAATGTTTATCTGTCGTCAGTTCCACAGTTACACCGGTCAGCTGGACATTTCGTCCTTGACTTGGGAACGTAAATTACAAGTACCTCAGAAGCCGGAGTGGGTTCATCTGATGGCGAGGGACTCTGGTAATAGGAAAAGCTAACAAATACACAAAAATCAGTCCAAGGCACTCACTAGTAGTATCAACTAATAGTGGTAGCACGTGGGTGAACTACGCTTGAGTTCAAAGCAAGAGAACGAAAAGAAGAATACTCATGAGTATCTCCTCTCTTTCGTTTATTATTATTTCAGCCTGTTGTGTCATATGCGGAGTCTTAAGGTTGTTACTTTATCTCTAACTATACATTCCACAAATATGAAACTGTACCCAGAAATGTATTTTTATTTTAAATTACATGTCCCTTGCAGGACGTTGTAACCAACCCCATGTCTATTTTCCAGGCAGTTTTAGTTTGTCATTACTTTCTGAACAAGAAGTCAACGTTCAAGTCCAACTGCTGGCAGCTGTAGGTGCACCCTCTAACCCCCTCCCGTCATCAACGCACCAGAAGTTTAAGAGCTTGAGCGCTCTTTTCTTTCGGTGACGACGACTGCTCTCAGAATATCTATAGCATATGACGTCAATAGTCACATGACATGAACGTCTGAAATTTCTGAATGCTCTACGAGAAGTAAGACTTTTGCGAGAACCAAGTGATGACTGTGAATCTACAACCATGGCCAGACTGCGAGAACAGCAAATTAAAAGAGTTGCCACCAAACAAGAACACTATGCAGGAAGCCAAAGTAGATTAATAAACCAACACAGAACTGGTGTCGTTAGCCGCTACACGCTGCGGGATTTTCCGAGGAAGGGATCTGAGCACTTATGGACTGAATGGTTCGATGTGCAATGAAGATGACGTGTCGACTAACGACAGACAGACAGACAGACAGACAGACAGACAGACAGACAGACAGACAGACAGACAGACAGACAGACAGACAGCCAGACAGACAGACAGACAGACAGACAGACAGACAGACAGACAGACAGACAGACAGATAGATAGATAGATAGATAGATAGATAGATAGATAGATAAATAGATAGATAGATAGATAGATAGATAGATAGATAGATAGATAGATAGATAGATAGATAGATAGATAGATAGATAGATAGATAGATAGATAGATAGATAGATAGATAGATAGATAGATAGATAGATAGATAGATAGATAGATCTGGCGAATGGTAAATCTAGGCGCTATGATAAACTACTCACTGTTTTGATAATGTCCTTAACTTGACTGAATCCAACACTAGCCGGTTTCCAACACAAGACTGTCTCCTACACTAGACTGTCAGGTTCCAATTCCTATTGATACTTCTTTTCTCGTAATTTTGGGAATTTCCTTTCGTTATTTTTAATGCATATTCACACGAACCCTATGCTACCAATCACAGACTTGGACTTTATCCAAATCACACTTTCGCAAAATCAATATATGTGAGATGAAATGCCTGAAGAGAGCTGCCAACTTAACAAGTTAACCGAGTAAGAAATGCTGTTATTAGACAGACAGTAGGATCAACACCTTGTGTCATATTTATTGAAAGACAGAAGATCAAGTGGTTTGGCCATGTCCTTAGAATGCAACATCATCAACTACCATCACTGGCCCTACATCATAGATAATCTGCGACGAGACCAAGAGGACGCCTAAGAAGAAAATGGATTGACAACATCAAAGACATTATACAGTCACACGGAATGACACTATCCAGTGCCGCTCATCGGGAGATGGAGCGCTAGTTATTTCTCCCCACGTCGCTTGACGGCAGAATTCGAAGATGACGATGACGATGATGATGATGATGATGATGATGATGATGATGATGATGATGATGATGATGTTTACAAAATCATACTATTGGCAAGGGCAGCTACGTCACAAAAACACCTGAATAAAATCGTAGAATGAAAACAACGACAATGAAAGAAGTCGAACAGTTTACATGTCTACAACCAATGTAGGCAGAAGAGATAGCAGGGCACAGCAAACACACAACAACTTAAACGAAAAACAGACCACTTTATGTAGAGTGGCCAGATCTTGTAAATGAGAAACGGGGACGTTTTTCCTAGAATCAAAGATGCTGCACAAATGAATATTGTCACTCGCCATCATTATCACGTGCCTTTCCAACAGGCATAAGCATTCACATCATCATCATCATCATCATCATCATCATCATCATCATCATCATCATCAAGTGTCCTGCCGGCTGGCGTAGGCGTTCATGGCTCTCCACAGATCTCGGTCTTTGGTGTTCTGGATCAACTCTGCTGATGATATTCTTTCATGCCACCGTCTCAATCCGTCCAGCATCATTTATCTTGATCTGCCTCTGCCTCTCTTCCCCTCGATCTTTCCAGTTGTCACGATGTTCCCCAATGCCTCTCTTCTCATCACATGACCAAAGAACGCTGTTTGTCTCTTTCTTATTGTTGTATATAGTGTTCTAGTTTCATTAGCCTCTTTCAGGCAATCGTTGTTAGTTACTCTGGCAGTCCAAGGAATTCGCAACATTCGTTTTAAAAACCACATCTCTGTTGCTTCTAAGTTCTTCCTAATTTGTTCATTTACATTCCAAGATTCGATGCCATACAGATAAACTGGTTCTATATAGCATTTTAGCACTCTCTTACATTCATTGTTAGCGACTTATTGCATAAGACACTCTTCATTTTCTGAAATTCAGCTTTTGCCTGCCACATTCTGCACTTAATCTCCGTTGTACATCTTCCATCTGATGTTAAAAGTGCCTCTAGGTATTTAAAATTATCAACTTGGTTGAGAATTTCCCCTTCTATTTCTATGTCACATTTTGGTGTCCCTATTGTTTTTGATATCACCATTGCTACTGTTTTCTTGATATTCAAGGAGAGTCCTTTCTGTGCACTCTCTGTTACTACAATGTCCAACACTTGTTGTAGGCCTGTTGCATTATCCGGCACCGATACTGTGTCATCTGCATAGCGTATATTGTTTATATTATATCCTTCGATTAGTATTCCTGGCTTTGATCTCTCTCATTATTACTTCGCTATATAGGGAGAAGAGATCGGGTGACAAGACACACCCCTGTCGTACTCCTAGCTTTCTCTGTTCGTAACTACCCTCTTTATTTCCCATTTTAATGTCTGCTACTTGGTTCCAGTATATATTCTTTATTATTCTTAAATCTTTCGCCATGAAAACTTGGGAAGAAAATGTGGTGGTTTCCCCTTGCCTTCCACATTCAGATGGTGGTCTTTTAACTCTGCCTTTGCCTCCTCAGCGTTCACGTCTCTTCATAAATCTCAGTCCGTGGTGTTCCTGATCAACTCTGCTGATGATATTCCTCCATGCCACCGTCTTAGCCCATCCAGCATTATTTCTCTTGGTCTGTCTCTTTTTTCCACATATATTTCCAGTCATCGCGATCTTTTCCAACGCCTCTCCACTCATTATATTACCAAAGAATGTTGTTTGTTTCTTTATTAGCGTTGTATATAATCTTTACTTTATTTAGCCTTGTTCATGCAATCACTGTTAGTTAATCTGGAAGTCAAAGGTATTCGCAACATTCGTCTCAGGATTCATGTTTCTGTTGCTTCCAAGTTCTCCTTTTGACATTCAATGATAGAGATTTATTGCATTATATATTTTTCATTTTATGAAATGTAGCTTTTGCTTGACAAATTCTGCTCTCAATCTCAGTCACAAGTTAATCAGTTCTACCAACTGAAAATCGAGAAACAGTTCGATTTAATCAAATCTTTTGTTTGACAGTAAATACAACCAGGACAATTGCGCATCTAGAAAGCATTTTCGGGACAGTAAATTATTTCATTAAAAATCTGGACTGACCGGAAAACCGGGATGTCTGGCAACGCTAACTCTGGGTATCAGATGTGGTAATGATCTTTGAAGGGGAAGACTAAATCGAAACAAAGTTTAGGACAGATCGTATGTTGATCATATCAACAGCCAACTCCATCTACAATTCACACAGGTTCCCACAGTACAGACAATGGCGTTTACCTAAGATGATACTTGTAGAAAACATTTCTGATACAAAGTAACAGAACAACCAGAATGAAACAGAAAGAAGAAATTCAAAACAATGTATTTCCATAGTAAATTTAAACCCAGAAGCCACAGACAATAGATTGCACGATTTATTGCCTGGCATATTTCACTGCATTTCGCCATGCGCATACCGCAGAATGATATATTATATGAAGTGAATAAATGAATAATACTTCAGCTGAAACAGTTAAAACACATAGTCACAGATAGTGTACCCTTTTGAAAGAAAAAAAAAACATTCATAAACTTTATAGAGGAACATTACCCAAGTAGCACCTGTACTCCTGCAAATACATACGGACCAGCAAATAACTGAATAGAAAATAGAGGTGGAGGAATGATTCTAAACCTAAAACCTCCCTGAGAGAGAGATAGAGAGAGAGAGAGAGAGAGAGAGAGAGAGAGAGAGAGAGAGAGATAGAGAGAGAGAGAGAAAGAGAGAGGGAGAGAGAGAGAATATTAATATTTCAAATGTTTTAGAAGGCGGTTTAAAGACGTGAGAGTCGCCTTTATTGCACCGGGTTTAACCCATTTGGCTCAGTCTATTTTCACAGAGAGGTAACGTGCAACACATGGAAAGAATATTTTGTTGAATCACTAAATTGTGAAGCTCCAAGTAACACTTTCCCACAGGATGAGGTTATAACGTGCGAACCACAAATTTAAGAACCTGCATTTGAAGAAATTCTATATGTAATCACACGACTTAAAAACAATAAGGCAACTGGGGCTGATGGAATTGCTGCTGAAATTATAAAGGCAGGTGGCCATGCATTACATATAAAGCTATACAAACTAATAATAAAAATATGGAGGACTGAAGAATTACCCCATGACTGGAAAGAGTCATTATTGATATCTATCTTTAAGAAACGAGACAAGTTCCATTGTGAAAATTATAGAGGAATATCACTACTGTCCACAAGCTATAAGATACTATCCGCAGTATTACTAAATAGACTAAAACCATATTCAGAAGACATATTAGGTGACTACCAGGCGGGTTTTAGACAAAACAGATCAACAATAGATCAGATATTTATCTTACGACAAATAGCCGAGAAAAATTGGGAATATAACCATAATATTTTTGTGGATTTTAAAAAGGCTTATGATAGTGTCCATAGTAATAGTCTATGGAATGCTATGCAGGAATTTGGAATACCAAGGAAGTTAATCAACACGACCAGACTATGCATGGAAGATACTTATTATAAAGTAACATATAAAGGCAGGAAATCAGACCCTTTCCAAATAACATCTGGCTTGAAACAGGGTGATGCACTATCGCCGCTACTCTTCAATCTGGCTCTAGAGAAAGTTGTAAGGAAGATAAAGGAGGAATGTGATATTGGAGGAACATCCAAGCTGCTTGGTTATACAGATGATATAGATATTATAGGAGAAAATGAACAAAAGACATTGGAAATATTGACTCACTTAAAGGAAAAAGCCCAATAGATGGAGCTGGTTATCAACCAAGATAAGACAGAATATATGGTAATTTCAAGAGTAGGAATGGTTAAAAACTCTGGCCACATACAAAAAGATAATATGACCATTAAAAGAACGGAAACATACAAATACCTGGGTACAATCTTCAACTGCTCCAACATCATAAGGGAAGAAATACAAACTAGAATCAATTCTGGAAATAAGATATACTATGCACTACAACATCTGCTAAAATCAAATGCGCTATCTCGTAACACCAAAATCACAATATACAAAACACTGATCAGACCAGTTGTGCCGTATGGCTCTGAAACCTGGAGTACAACGAAAGGAGACGAAGCCTTGTTACAAACCTTTGAGAACAAAGTTTTAAGATGCATCTTTGGACCCATTAGGGATACACAAGTGGAGATTGGAAAAGAAGAAGTAACAAAGACATTTATGATCTGTTTAAGTCCCCGCTAATCACTGATATCATGAAGGCTAATAGACTACAATGGCTGGGGCATATAGAAAGAATGGAAGATAATAGGGAAACAAAACTCGCTTACACTCAGGAAATAAATGACCGTAGACCCTGAGGTAGACCAAGAAGACGGTGGCGAGATAATATATATACAGACCTACAAGCACTTGGAATCAACGACTGGCAAGAGAAGGTCAACCAGAGAGACGAATGGAGACGGATTGTATCTGCAGCAAAGAACCTCAATGGCTGGGAACGCTGAAGAAGAAGAAGAAGAAGAAGAAGAAGGAGAAGAAGAAGAAGAAGAAGAAGAAGAAGAAGAAGAAGAAGAAGAAGAAGAAGAAGAAGGTCCACCGAAAGCGTCACATAAAGCACGAGCTCCTTAGTTCCAGCGGCGACCCCCCAAATGACAGGGTCCAGAAACGGACTCACAACCTTCCGAATGTGAGGCAGACTGCTTAACCGCTACGCCACGGAGTCCTCAAAATCTCTAATGTATTTATAGTTGTTTCTATTCAGAGGCCGGAGAGGTCAAAGTTCACCCTGAGTATTACACCCGTTTCCTCGCTCCGTGGCGAAGGTGTTACGGATGCATTTCTTAATCCCGCATACCGCGTTCGAAACACAGCTGTGGACTATTTGGCAGCAGACCTCCTTATGTTGGTTTTTTTTTAATGAAATGATATGGGTGCCCGTCACGGAAAGCAATGGCAAACTACTGAACGTAAACTTGCCCAAGAATCACGAACAGCCAAATAATGCTGGGGTTGACTGTTACGGCATGTAAAGGATATGCAAATAACGTTTTCCAAAACCTTGTAATATGTTATACTGTCTTGAAAATATTCTACACGCTATATGCCTATTCCCCAGATGTGTACAATGAGTAATATAAACAGCATTTTCTGGGAAAGTTGTCACTACACGGCCTCGTGATCCGTGGAGTCAAGTCATTTTAGGACACGATTCTTCTGGTTTTCTTCTTCTGTCCTTTATCTCCTAATGAGACATATACCCTCAACGAAACGCCAAGCTGTCCCATCTTTTGCTATCTCTTGTAGCCCCTTCCATGTTCCCCCAATATTATATATCTCTCCCGTTAATGTTCTTGTCTGTATGTTTTATGCTTCCCGCTATTTCGTTCGCCTTATGGGTTCCATATAAGAGAGTGGCTAGTCATATTGTCTTCTGGTTGTCTTAGTATCTGTTCTGTCCATAGCCAGCGTCTTTTCCTCACCTCTTGATTAAATTGAATGTGTTTAGTTTTCTCTATAAGCTCTACATTAGTGATTCTGTCGTGCCATTCCAGTTCCACTTAAGGACAAGTTTCTGGTTTTCGAGACATGCTTCAGAAGGACATGAAAGCGCTCAGTTTGCAGACATGTGGAGATAGCAGACAAAGAAATGAACACACCAGTCGAGTGGTTCAACCACATCGTTCACAGCGGCACCATTAAGTAGCAAAGGCGAGATAATCGACTTTATTGCACCGGGTTTTAACCCATATGGCTCGGTCTCTCCTTAGGGCGGTTTGCCGAATACGTGGCCCAAAGCAAAAACTCTGTAGCTCCAGCGATGACCCACAGGAGTCTCCGAGAAAACTGCACTCGTGAACCTAATGGAGTCCGGAATCGAACCCACAACCTTCGGGGGCGAGGCAGGAGGTTTAACCACTTCACCAATGAGATCCCTCTTTTCCTACGGGTGTAAAAGAATAATTCAATTTTCTCTTACTTGTGTATCATCAACGTGATTGCTTCTTGGTGTTCATACACAGACGCACATAAGTGAATGAAGCGATGAAGAAAAGATACTAGCGATGGATAGGTCACATACAATGTGAACATCTGGAAATAGTCAAACTTGAAAGGTCTTTGTCTGGAATCCACGGAGCATAAGAAATAGAGGAAGACCTAAACAACTCATGATAAAGAGAAGAAGAAACAGAAAAAAGGATCGGAGGACTTGGAATTAGTTGGTTTGGGGGGGGGGGGATAATTTGTGAAAGAAGAAGAATATATATTTAGAAACCCGCAAATGGAAACTCGTATTTGCAGCGATAATACTCATAAAATATTTATAGGTTTGATACTAGCGATAGTTTCACGGAATCCAACAGAGCTGTTTTTCAGGTTGAAACCCGTTGTATATTAAAACTTGTTTTTTCTCGTCACCATTCGGGAGAGGAGCAACTGGTCGAGTGGCTAGATTGCCGTATTCTCCTTCGGGAGGCCCTGGTTCGAATCCTCTTTTCTTCTGTCGTGGGCAAAAAGAAAACCCTAACCTGCACAGTCCGCGGCCACTACACTAGCCAGGCGCCCTTAATTCCTCCGGCCCAAGACTCCCCTGCCATACAGCGCAAGGTACTATATAGGAACATGGCACAAAAAGATCATTCGGGAATCCCTTCAGTGACATGCGTCATTTGTAGAATTCCCAAAATGGTTTTGTGTGTGTCAGGTCTTAGTCAGGTATGTCTGAGCTACCGTATAACGCCCTTACCAAACCCGACACCCCACACTGTGCCAACGGCTTCGGGCGGAGGAGAGCAGTTGGGAGGATACAAGCCTTATACTGGTGCGAGGAAATGCAACCTAAAGACTAAATGTCATGACAGGGCAGACCAGGTTCTAAGACATGGTTGGCAACTGGTCTAGGATCGAAGCTCCGACAGGCGAACAGTTAGAACATTGCTTTGCTGATCTAGCAGCTTCTGCAGCTTGTCTTGTACCATATGTATTCGTGTTACCTTCCCTCTGGCGTGAACTAGGCCGACAGACGGATCATGCTGCGTGGGTAACACATGGTCTCTATAATTCAACACAGGCTTTGTGCTATGGAGAGGTATAACTCCATTCCTGGTCTTAACCGGTCACGGAATCAAGGCGAGAGGTAGCAGTTACGGATTATAATTCCTTGACAATTGGCGTAGAGAGGGCGCCACGGGTTACCTCTGACGGTGGGAGACACCTACAGGTGTCACTGATAAACTACCGCCCACCTCAAGCTGGGCTTCCCCCGGCCAAATGGTTGCTGATCCGTCTGCCTGCTTCAGTGGATGCTTGGGGCTAGGACAAGATCCGATTCGCAGGCTGTAAAACCAATGCACCAGTTCCTACAAAGAAAAAGAGAAACATCGAGCTACGTACGATATACAACCTGGAACATAAGAACCATGTGTCTGGGATTTTTCCACTGATCTGACGGATATTGTTGCCCAGCTCAGCCGTCTTAATATTGATAATGATGGAATGCAGGAAACTCGCCTCGCTGTGGAAGGGTCACTCAGGAAAAACTATTACACCTTTGTTTTGGAATGGTAGAGCACAGGAAGTAAGAGAACATGGGGTGGGGGGAGCTTTGCAGTCACTACTGGGAATGATTGAAATTCAAGCTGGTTTATTTCTACTGAAATATGCCTTTCGTGATCAGGATGGTTAGTTAGTTAGTTAGTTAGTTAGTTAGTTAGTTAGTTAGTTGGTTGATTGGTTGGTTGGTTGGTTAGTTAGTTAGTTAGTTAGTTAGTTAGTTAGTTAGTTAGTTAGTTAGTTAGTTAGTTAGTTAGTTAGTTAGTTAGAGCATCCTCATTTCACATCGAACCATTCCGTCCATAAGTGCTCGGGTCCCTTCCTCAGTAAATCCCGCAGCGTATAGTGGCTAACGACACCAGTTGTGTGTTGGTTTATCAATCTTCTTTGGCTTCCTGCGTAGTGTTCTTGTTTGGCCGCACCTCTTTTAATTTTCTGTTCTCGCATCCTCCCGATGGTTGTAGATTCACAGTCATCACTTGGTTCTTGCGAACGACTTACTTCTCTTAAAGCATTCATAATATCAGCCTGGCGCATGGCGCGTCCGCCTTGCACAGTAGCCTTACCCCGCGAGCTTGTCTGTCCGCTAATTTTCTTGTACACTCGCATGCCCTGGCTTGAAAATGAAACTAATCTTTGCCAGCCGAGACCTCCCCAGAGACCACAACCACTCTTTTCGGATCCACCCCATCTCTACCTTCTTGAGCATGCTCATTGTGTCACTAAGGAAATTTGCCCTAGTGAATGTCTGTGTTTCGAGCCATGTTATTGCTTTACTTACTGCCATGACATCCATAGTCAGGCTACTTGTGGTCAAAGCAACAGCACCAGAATCTTCCTTCACAATTCTCCCTCCTGACTGAGCCGTAAAGATCCATGAACTTCTCACTCGTCGAACGACCGACTCATTTGTGTACATGACAGCATCACCCTCTAGCGAATTCTTCCTGCACTTCCGCCTCCATAGCGGCCGGATTTTCTTGTCTGCATTTTCTGTCAAGTCGGATGCAAGCTGGAAAGGACGTACAGAAATCTGTTGGCACTTGTACCCACTCCTCGCCAGGTTCTAAGGCCTCAAGTGAACACACCTGTTGAAGAATGTCTTCGGCTTGACCCATCCACGACCTTCCTCTTTTTAACCTGCTGCCCTTTATCTTCTTAATTTCACTATGCAGTGGATGTTGCGTGTTTGCATTAACTCTGAGATAGGCACGTGCTCTGAAAATTTGTATTCTGTCCCCAATAGTTGGAAAATCAAGAAGGTAGCGCATCGCCCTGCATGCTGTATCTCTTGTACATCCAAGAATAATACGCATTAGGATGGTGGTGTATACATTCACTCACGCTCAGATGGCGGCCTCTACAATGCTCCTAGATTGAAATCCAAGACCAAAATTATTAGGGTACTGGTCAGAGTTGCTTTTTGCAATTACGACCCACTCTGAGGAAGAATTACAACGTCTACTATCTACATTCTCACATTTTTCTTGAGTGGAAGGAAAAACGAGGAGACACGCCTATTCGGTGTGGGAGTTGCCATTAAGTCGGCCCTGGTTGGCAAACTAGCTGAATTTCCGAAGGCTATAAATGACAGGCTTATGACTATTAAGTTACCCCTGCTGAAAGGAAAGAGGCATGCAACCATCGTGAGTGTCTACGCGACAATGACAAATGAAGATGACGTCAAAAACAAGTTCTATGAAGACCTGCACAACGTATTAACATCTGTTCCCAAAGGAGACAAACTTATATTTCTTGGGGACTTCAATGGCAAGACACCGCCTCTTGGAGTGGCATCATTGGAAGATAGGAGTCGGAAATTTTAACAGCAATGGGCTCCTCCTCCTTCAGACCTGTGTCGAACACGATCTTCTGATCACCAACACACCCTCGCTCGAAACACTGGCACCTCATTAACTATGTCATCGTCAGGAGGAGTGGCAGACAAGACGTTCAGGTGACAAAATCAATGTGTGGTGCCGAATGTTGGACAGACCATCGTCTCATTATCTCGAAAATAAACATACACATCAAACCACAACGGCGTCCTCAAGGGATAAACATGCAAAAGAATAAAAATTAAAAAAAAACAACAACTAAATATCACACGCCTAAACAGCAAAAACAAAATGTAGCTGTCATTTGAAAACATGCTGGAAGTCCGTCTCAAGCAAATGCTGCAGCTAAACAGGAAGACCGTCTCAAGCAAAACTACAGCTAAACAGGATGTGGAAACAGAGTGGAGAGCCCTAAAGGACATTGTCAGAATCCCCCATTGATATGCCGCGACATCGTTACGCCCGCCAGGCGAACACAAGTTACCTACTCACAGGTTTCACTGACGACAGATAGAGCGACCGTCAGAGTCAAGCCAGTACAAGCGTGACGCATGCAATTCTCGCTGCGCTCGAATCCACAGGGCAAGCACTGTGAGCGGGAAACGGCAGACACGGCTAGAGGAATCAGACGAGACGGACGTGTATGAAAGCGGCTCTTGTGTTTCTGTGCCTGAATGTCGATTGCTCGTAGCTCTTGTGAGAAGATAGAAAGACTGCATAGCTGTGGGTTTGAGTCTGTGAGTGCATTGATGTATTATGTATAGGTTGTGATATTCACCTTGTGATGGCCACATGCCGAATTAGATTGTGTCGCATGTGAAGTGTAAATAAAACCATCAAACTTAGTGTTACCGTGTGTCCCGTTAAATCATTCTGTACTTGTGTATGTCTCGCATATGTTAGGTCCAGCGAGCCAGATTCATTAGATTGTAAGACCCTGACAGACATAATTTACAACACTGCTTTGGACATCCTGGGTCCAGGCCCCCGAAAGCATAAAGACTGGTTTGATAAAAATTCTGAAGACATCTACCAATTGTTGGCCGATAAACATCTTCTCCTCAAGGCACATTTGAATGGCCCGAAGTCAACATAAAAAAAAAGATGCCTTCAATAACATTCGGAGAGTAGTGCAGCAGAATCTTAGCCACATGCAGGACTCCTGGCTGAGCAACATAGATGATGAAATTCAAGGCTTTGCTGACAGACATGATATGAAACACTTCTAGGATTCACTGAAAGCGGTCTACGGTCCTCCATCACCAGGTATAGTTCCCCTCCTCAGTGCAGATGGGAGAACAATGGTCACGGATAAGAAAGAAATCCTGCAATGCTGGGCAGAGCATTTCAGCAACATCTTAAATGCAACTTCCTTCTTCGATGATGAAACCATCAACTGCCTTCCTCAAGTTCCCACCAATGAGACACTTGATGACCTGCCAACCATAGTGGAAGTAAACAAAGCCATCCAGCAACTCTCCAGCGGCAAGGCACCTGGTCCTGACTCCATCCCAGCAGAGATATACAAGGCAGGTGGGCCGGTCCTAATAGAGCAGCTTCACTAAGACTTTACAAACATATGGGTGAACGAGACCAACCACACGATTTCAAAGACGCGTCAATAGTCCACCTTTACAAACGTAAAGGAAACCGCCAATCCCGTGACAACCACCGAGGCATCTCTTTGCTCCCAATTGCAGGGAAGATACTCGCTGGAATTCTTCTCAATCGCCTCGCGGCCCGTATCGATCAAGGTCTTCTTCCTGAGAGTCAATGTGGCTTCAGAAAAGAACGGAGAACTGTTGACGTGATTTTGGCTGCAAGGCAGCTGCAAGAGAAATGTCAGGAACAGAACTCCGAAATGTTCTCCATTTTCATTGACATTACCAAGGCTTTTGATACAGTCAGCAGAGAAGGACTGTGGAAGATTATGGTGAAATATGGCTGTCCACGAAAGTTTGTCCCAAAAGTGCGGCTATTTCATGATGGTATGGAGGCAAGAGTACAGGAAAGTGATCAAATTTCTGAGCCCTTTCCTGTCACCAATGGAGTGAAGCAAGGATGTGTCCTGGCACCAACATTGTTCAGCCTCATGTTTTCAGCTATGCGGACGAATGCCTACGAGAACAATGACATTGGAATAGACATCAACTACCGCGTGGATGGAAAGTTGCTCAATCTCAGAACGCTGAAAGCCAAAACCACAACAAATAGCGACCCCGTCAGAGAAATGCTGTTTGCTGATGATTGCTCTCTATATGCCAACTCAGAGCCAGACATGCATCACAATGTTTCAGCTTTCTCATATGCCTGTGCCAACTTTGGGCTCAATATTAACTTGGTGAAGTCTGTAGTTATGTACCAGCCAGCTCCAGGGAATAAACACACTGTGCCGAATATCAAGGTGCTGTCATAGACTATGTGTTGTGGACAAATTCACCGATCTTGGCAGCACTGTGTCACAAGCTGCCACAATTGATGACGAAGTGAAGCATGAATCACCAATGCCAGCCTGCATGGGACAGAAATGGCATAAGCCTGCAAACAAAGCTGAAAGTCTATAAAGCAGTTGTATTATCCACACTGCTATATGCTTGTGAAACATGGACTGTTTATCGGCGACATGCTAGGAAATTAAACCACTTCCACACAATCTGCCTTAGGAAGCTATTGAAGATTAAATGGCAAGACAAGATCCCAGACACTGAAGTTCTATAAAGAGCGTCCAAGCCCAGTATCCGCACTCTACTAATGAAAAATCAGATTCGCTGGGCTAGTCACTTAACTCGTATGCCAGATCACAGGCTCCATAAACAAATCTTTTTATGGCGAGCCTTCGTTGTGGTAAACGCTCCCTAGGCGGCCAGAGGAAACGCTTTAAAGACCCTCTGAAAATCTCACTGAAAGCTTTTGGAATTCATCTTGACACCTGGGAGACTGCTGCTAAAGACCGTAATTCGTGGCGTACATCATTATACAAGGGTGCAGTCACTTGTGAAGCAACCAGGACTGCAAGAGCTGTGAAGAAAAGTCTGGACATAAAACCCACTGCAGGTGATCCTCCTCCTGGAACGACACGCAATCTTTGCCACAATGTCAAAGAACATTTCGATCCAAAATAGGACTTATCAGCCATCTTAGAACTCACGGCTCCATACTTTCAACCCCAGTGGATGAAATGAATGGTCATCATCATCCTTGATGGACAAACAACATATTCTCCCATGCCTGTGTCCTTAGTATTCTTCTTTATACCAGTGAACCCTGGTCCACTCACACCAATAACCTCAACCCAAAGAAATAGTGAAAATCACAACTTATATCTTAACATAGTGTCAAGGTGTTAGATTCCATTAGGACAGAGTAGTGACAGAAGAGGGGCAAGGACTGAGAGGACATAGAGACAGGACCTCTATAAAGGGATAGACAGAATAGAGACAGCACCCAAGCTAGGACTTAAGGACAGTTATAAGACCAGGCTCGGGTGGGGACACTAACGTGTCATATTAGGACAACAGAGGGACCAACCCCGAGAACAGGGGATGGGTACATTAGGTCACGGAGAATACCGTGACGACGTAAACTATAATAAGACTTTAGGGGGTAACCAGTACTAAGACGACAGTACTACGTGCAAAGAGAACAGCACGCAGAGTTGCTGACCGCACGAGGGATTTTGACCACGTAGGCAAGCGACAGACTGAACTGCTTCAGACAGCGACGAGACGGCTTTCCGACTGGACGTAGTGTTTTTTCTGAAGCCATTATCTATTATTGTGAACGCATGCGATCTTAAAGAGAGAGTGATCATGTTTGATTATATGTATATATATATATTGTGTAACGAGTGACGATCAGTGTATTGATTTGACAGGCAGATAACGCCTTGTCGCGAATGTATGAGTGTCAGGCTTGTCTGACATAAAATCCGTGTAAAACATCTGTACGAGCTGAAGTTATATTTGAGGTACGGATGACGTTGCCTGAATGCGAGTAACGCAGGACTGTGACACATAGCAAAACCAAAGATAATGCATACAGATAAAACTACTACGGAGAAAGAAATATATGTTAATGAGGAAAGATTGGAGGTGGTGGAAAATGTCGAATATCTTGTGTAATTTATTACCAACAATGGTGGCACAATAAAAGAAATTAAACGACGACTATCAATTGCTTTTCAAAGACTAAAACAACTGAATAAATTATGGAGTAGGATAGATAGAACTATAAAAATTAGATTTGTAAGAGCGTGCATCTTTCCTATTGCAACATACGCCTGTGAGACCTGGACACTTACTAAACAAGCTGAACAGCACCTAAATGCCTTTGAATATAAATGGTATAGACGGGTTCTTGGGTAAAAAAAGGAAAAGAACAAATGCATCCATACTTCAAGAGCTAAATATTGATAATAAAGCTAATAAAGGCGATAAAACAAAGAAAATTGATATATTTTGGTCACTTGAAACGTCATGACAGTTAGAAGAGAACAATAATGTTGGGGTATATGCCTGGGAAGAGAGGAAGAGGAAGGCCAAAGAGAAGATGGGTGCAGGATGAGGCGGGTGATTTCCAGATGGGTGTATCGGACGCGAGACATCTTGCTTGTGATCGAGAAGTTTTCCGGAATGTTGTTATGAGAGCGAGGTTCTTCACAGGAATGAATGAATGAATGAATGAATGAATGAATGAATGAATGAATGAATTAATGAAATTGGTTTAACAACAAGCAAAAAGAGGACACAAATTATGTCACAAAGTGCACATGGGGTACCATCAATCTTTATTGGCGACGCCGAACTGGAGATAGTAGACTATTTTACATATCTGGGATCAGAGGAAATTATCCCTAGATCAGGAAATCAACACCAGGATTGGTAAGGCAGCAACAACAATGAACATGTTAACAAAAAGAGTCTGGGAGAATAGGAAGCTCATTGCCATAACAAAAGTCCTTGTCTATCAAGCCTGTGTCCTTAGTACTTTTCTTTATGGCAGTAAAGCCTGGTCAACTCACACCAAGATAAACGTTTAAACATCTTTCATATGCGACGTCTCCAAAGAAGTGGTAAGACAAAATAACAAACACTGAAGAAATTGAAAGATCTGGTTGTGTGACGGTTTGTTCCATGCTAAGTCTTTATAGACTTAGATGGATAGGACATGCTTGGAGATTGGATGACTCTAGAAAAGCAAAGGAAATCTTTTTTGGTGAATTACAGATGGGTAGAAGATCTCAAGGTCGGCCTCCACTACGATACACAGATGTGTTTAAGCGAGACATGATTGAGACTGACATTGCTATTGCACCTTAGGAGCATGTCGCCGCTGATTGTGTTGCGTGGAGGGCAAAGATCAGAAATGGAATAAAGACAATGGAGAAAGTGATTGCAGATAGGTCACACACTGTGAGTGTGAGACGTAAGATGGTGCGTGATGGTGGAAATGGCCATGTTTTCACATGCACCAATAATGGACGAATATTTACAACATGAATTGACCTGATCAGTCACGTTCACTATCGCTATGGTTGTAGTTATTATACCTTTTAAAGCACAATGTAACAAACTATCGTCTGTCAAGACGGCAAGGTGCCAGTAGCAACGTAAATCTAGTTATCATCATCATGTGCCATGCCGATAAGCGTGGGCGGTCATGTTTAGCCATCTCACACGATCACCAGAGTCGTTGATGAACTGTGTTCTTGTCTCGACCATACCACGAGGCCAAGCCTTCCAGATATTATCTGGATATATCTCTACCTTTCCCTGGTTTTTCTTTCACCCTTAATCTTACCAGTTGTCACCAAGTTCTCCAACTTATCTCTTCTCACAACGTGTCCCCATTGAGGCAGATTTTTGTGTACATTGACCCGGGCTCCCAGGTCAAGCCAACCTGGCATGGGTACGGGAAGTAAAGATGGCTGCCGTGGAGTCAATAACATGATCTCTCAAGAGCTGATTGGTCTATATAAATATGGGATTTGCATTATATTCCCGATGTGTCTCATGACCTTAAAAGGGGGTCAGTGACTTGCTAAATAACAAAGACTGATACAATTGGTCTGATTACGACATAATCAGATTGATCAGATAATCAATTTGGTTTAAGACAAGTCACGTAACAGTCTGTTAGGTACATTGCATTACTAACATAAGTAGAATTTGTGTCAGAGTCAGTTTTCTGAACACAACTTGGGATGAATGTACGCACAAACACATCTAGCATGTGGAACACTGACACACTAACTGCCACTGACCTATCAAAGCTGGCATTCGACATGGAGAGACTGGTTGAGTCAATGCAGATGGCAATACTGGTAGGATAACTTAATCATTCAACCCCCACCTGCACTTATAAGATGTTACATAAAGTATTCTTTGCACCAAATAAACACATACATACATACATCTCACATACACAGCTCACAACTAAGATACCAGAACATTTCTTTTCATGACAGAGTTTACTGTACAATGTTTAAATACCAGGTCTGAGGGGGAAAAATACAACATAAAAGTCCAGAATTCATTTGCAGTAGACTACTTTCCAAAAACATCTTACGTATGCATGCATGAAAACAATAATGTTATGTTAATAATAATAAGTATATATGCACTGTTTAACTCTTATCTTTCACTGCAAGAAACCATATTTATGCATGTCTTGTTTATGCTTTATTTCATTCATAGTAGTTGATGCTTCATTTATGAATATATTCATAGTAACACAGAAATCTCTATGTTTCTTCACATGTATGATGGAAGCAATTTGTTTTTTCTTGTTATTTAGTTGTTATGTTAGATTTGATTAGTCCCACCATGTTGACTTATGTCTGAGTCAGGCTGTTTGCCGAGGACTGTCTCTGTGTCAGGCTGTTTGGTGTCTCTGACAATAAGATGCTGAAACAAATGGCTTAAACTAGCAGATACTGTAATTACGTGGATGCTAAAGAAGGCGGATGTGAAAACAGATGGCTGAATGAATCCGACGGCAACTCACTGATGTCACTATGTACTCTGTGCTAACTGACAGCTTGTAGATTGCAAATCTGCAGCTTGCCAGGTGTTTGTTTTACCATTGTTGTACTCATGAAATAAAAGATATAAAAAAAAGAAATAAAATGTTGTAGTGTGCCTTTGTTGGGAATCTAATATCTCTCGTCTTTCTTTATTGTGAATCAAATAACTGTAATCTTCAGTTGCTGTTTTTCCACTTCCACTATTGCCATCTCTCAATTGTTGTGTTTTATTATCATGAAATAAAAATATAATTTTAAAATGTCAGTGTTTGTTTTGCTCATGTTGTATCTAAGACACGGAGCATCCCCAGGGGGTGCTGGTGTGATGGAAAACGAGGAGGCAGACAAATTGGCTGGGCCTGCATCGCTGGCTGGGGTATTGATGTACGATAAGGCAGATGTGGTCAGGGCACTTTGGGATTGTGTGTATAGTGTGGAAGAACAGATAGAGTATCATTGCCTGGAGATGATGATGCGGCAGGAAGTGACCACAAGAAATCAAAGACACCACCAATCATTATACATACAGTCGCAACCTGTTTGAACACTACCTCAGGACAGACTACATGCCCCCTTTAAAAAAAAACAGCAACAAAGACAATAATAATGGTAAATTATCTCGAACGACAACTAGCCAGAAAAAAAAAAACACATTCCCATATGTGGCACGTTACACCCACCTTGGGTATTTATGATGCCCATGTTAAACATTGCCGCAACGAATCATGTATTATTGATTATTTTTCATGCGTTTTAATACTTATTGTTCTTTTGTTGTTAAAGAATTGCTTCATAAGAGATGTTGAATGAAAGAATGTATGAGAGGAAATAGAGAAGAAGGGCATAATATCAGACGGGTCTGCGTGCCCAATTCTTAACCCTTTGAAAATAAAGATTTTCGTTCGTTCGTTCATTCGTTCATCTCATCTCATCTCATTTCATCATGTTCCTCTTGTATCTTGCGGTGTCGAGGTGAAGTATAAACAGCGGGAGAGTGCCCGATTATGGGCTTAATGTATCGATATTCCCATGGACTCTGTTATTCCCTGCGTCCATCGTTTACGTGGTCGGCCTCTTCCTCTGATTCCATCTGCTCTGTACATCCTTGCTTGTCGTAGTATACTGTTAGTTGGTAACCTGCTTGCATGGCCAAACCATTTGACTTGCTGCCTTCTAATAAAATCTAATGCAGCTATAACCCCCACTTTAGTCCTGATTTCTTCATTTCTGATCCTATCTCTTCTTGATACATTGAGTATTTTTCTCAGGAATCTCATTTCTGTTGTGATTTTTCTTTCCTCTTTTTCTGTCATTGTCCAGGTTTGGCATTGGTAACATAGAGTTGGTAGGAAGATTGTGTTGTAAAGTGCTTTCTTAGCAGTTGTTAATGCATGTTTGTTCTTTATTATTGATGCCATTTGTCCAATGAGTTGGTTTGCCTTATTGCATCTATTTTCGATCTCGTCTTCTGATTTGCCATTTCATGATATTATACTTCCTAGGTACTTGAAACTCTTTACTTGTTTCAAGGGATGTTCGTTTAGTTGTAATATGCAGTGACTGTTATTTTAGAGGCTTGTCATGGTAGTAACTTTTGCTTTGTTATACCTCTTGGCTCGAATGTTCCATCCTCAACCCATAGATCCTGGACCTTCAGTATTTTCATATCTATGAATACTGGTAATAAACAGAGATCACTGGACCCGACATTTACTTTGAAAAAGATATAACAAACTCTCGGTAAGATTGAACTGTTCAGTTTCTGCATATTGCATGTTTACGATGTCTTCACATTGTGAAATGCATATTCACTAAATACACTGTTATGTGATAACTAACAAATTAAAAACTAACTAGTGAATAACTAACTATATATATTATTCCATTATATACAGCAGAAAGATTACAATCATATGGACGGATTCGCAAAATGTGTAGCTTATTGTATAGAACAGAAACATTACATTCATAGCAACAGATTCACAAATGTGGAGCTTATGGAGAGCAGATCATGTGCCATCTTCACAATGAAGATCAACTACATTTGCTGCCCAGCACTCTCTATCCCGGGAGTCAGGGTAGTGGAGTGGCTAGCATACTTCCTGCCAACCTGTGATCATGTGTTTAAACTTCCCGTGGGGTCGGGAATTTTTCAAAGTGTTCTGGACTCCGAAGTCGACCCAGCCTAAGATGGGTGTCAGGAAATGTTCTGGGAACTTAAAGTAGTGGCTGGATACCCATTGAGCGCTGATTGGTCTATACAAATATGGGGCTAGCACCACATACCCAGTATGCCTCATGGTGTGGATCCATTACTTTTTACTTTTGCTCTGACTGTCCAAATACATCGTTTCTATACAATACATTATGTGTCTTGAAAAATCTTATCCGATTCACTAATATCTCTGTTTGTAAAATACCCTGTGTGGCTTGAAAATCCTATCCAATCCACCAATATCTTTTTCCTATACCAAACAATGATCCCTTTGTCCCTTACTATCCAAAGGTGTTCATTTTCAAGCTACAACATTGTGGTTCTGGAGGAGTTAAAATAATAAATGTCCCGTGACAAAGGTGTTTGCGTCGTGAGGGAGCTTGAGTTTCTCAATGACCCTGACAGCTATGCCGGCGGTAGCGTAGCTACCAGCAAGGCCTCCCAAGCCGGACAGGTCAAAGGGTAGAGAATAGACAAAAAGAAACACTCTGGTCCTCCATGTTGGGGGTTGAAGTGTGGGGTTAACATCCCCACCTTTGTAAAAACTATTTTGTTACGAAACAGATAAATAAGGCTCGACACTGATCAGACCAGTTGTGCTGTATGGCTCTGAAACCTGGAGTACAACTAAAGGAGACAAAGCCTTGTTACAAACCTTTGAGAACAAAGTCTTAAGACGCATCTTTAGGCCCATTAGGGATACACAAAGTGGAGAGTGGCAAAGAAGAAGTAACAAAGACATTTATGATCTGTTTAAGTCCACGCTAATCACTAATGTCATGAAGGCTAATAGACTGCAATGGATGGGGCATATAGAAAGAATGGAAGATAATAGGGAAACAAAACTCGCGTACACTCAGGAAATAAATGACCGTAGACCCCGAGGTAGTCCAAGAAGACGGTGGAGAGATAATATATATACAGACCTACAAGCATTTGGAATCAGCTACTGGCAAGAGAAGGTCAACCAGAGAGACGAATGGAGACGGGTTGTATCTGCAGCAAAGAACCTCAATGGCTCGGAATGCTGAAGAAGAAGAAGAAGAAGAAGAAGAAGAAGAAGAAGAAGAAGAAGAAGAAGAAGAAGAAGAAGAAGAAGAAGAAGAAGACTGTGACAAAGGAATTTAATTTAACAGTGAGGACAGATTGGGTTATATAACATCTGGATGGGACACAAGAAAGTACAGTAGATATTACCTTTGTGGTAACCAACAAAAACATGGCATATTGTTTCACATGGAAAGAGATGTTCACATTGTTGGTGTCTATTTCTGCAAGAGAGGAAGATAACAATGTGTACAATGAGATGTCTGAGAGGAGCTATCAGTGTAACCAGAAGAGACAGACAGTGAAATTATGATAGAAAAATGGTAGGAGCAACTCCATATGTTCATTACATAGAGAGACAGAGAACATGGTCGTTCTGTCACCTAGTGAGTATGGAGCCTGTAAAGCTACCACTGTGTGTCTAAGAAGAATTGATTACAGAGTCCCAGGAAGATCAAGGAGCAGATGGATCAGCAACACCAACAATATCTCACAACGCTCCAGGCTCACAATAGACAGTGCCCCACAACGACTCACGGCAAGGTCTGAAACAGGACAGGTAGCAAAACAGTTCTTCTACTGATTCAACAGTGACTAGACAAGACAAATGTCTATTTTCAGCATATACAGTGGAACTTTTGTTTTCGTCGATAATCCGTCCAAAAGTAAGCAGCGAAATCCGAAACCGATGAAAACCGAGGCAATTTTTTCCACATGAATCAATATCAATCAAATTAATCAGTTCTAGGCACTCCGAAATACATACCAAAAACACATTTTATAGAGAATAAATATAGTGTTTAATACTAAACATCAATTTTAAAAAGTAATAAAAAATAAATATAAACGATTACTGTAAAGAATAAATGATAATTTAACATGACATTTACCTTTCTGAAGACTCTTCTTGGCGTATGGAACACGGCAAGGAGGGGAGAGAAAGGTACAGGAATCCCCCTCTATAAGTAACTTCGGTATCAAGGCACTATCTGGGGTCAATTCCCTTCTTGGTTTTCTTGTCTTTTGTATGTCAGTGCGCCGCTTGAATGTTTTTCACCATCTGGCCTTAAACTCACTAAGTACACTAGCACTCATCCCAGGCATTTTCTTAATGAGATTGGCATACAACAATCTGGCGTTTTCACGTATAATTGCCTCCGAAACAGAATCGTCATCTAACTGTTTTTGATTTTTCCAAATTAATAATAACTGTTCGACATCTTCAATTGTTTCCGATCTCTGTTTCATTAGCACATTCACGTCTTTCGCTACACTAGCCTCATCTATTGCTTCCTTTTTTGCCACAATGGAACTTGTCGTGGATGGCGACTTCCTGTACATGTGGCCGTTTTCAGCAATCTTAATGCTGCTCTCGTATTTTTCAATGATTTCCTTCTTCAACTCGATCGTGTTTCTGGCCTTCTTCTTCGAATAGCTGCTGGATGTGGAAACTTTCTTTGGTCCCATGATGGAGCTAAAAGGAAAGGGTTAACTTATTAGCAAGTGATGCTCATACAACGAGAAACAACGGGAAACTGAGCAGAAGAACGTGTGGGTCCCTTTGTTTTCGCAAAATTAGCGGCAAGGTTCCGTGAGTACGTCACCAAAATCATAGGCAATTGACGAAAACCGAAACAAATTTTTCGCGAAAAAAAATCGACGAAAACCGAATGCAACGAAAATCTAGGTTCCACTGTATTATGTCAGTTAAAAAAAAAAGCAAAGACTGCCAGTACATAAACCCCACTGTCAATACAAAACGATGAGCTGTTGACATGTGAAGTAGTTGCAGTCTGCATACAAACTGATTCTTCTTCTCCTGCGCTTTATCCTCCACTGGGGCACAGACCATCAACCAAATCACACCCAACTCTCCTATCTTTTGCTATCTCTGGCAGCCCCCTCCATGTCCTCTCAATATAATTCATCTCTGTCTGTCATTCTCTTCTCTGTGTGTCTTTAGGTATTTGTCTATTTCATTTACTTTGTGGGTTCCAGTCAAGAGAGTGTCTAGCTATACTGTCTCAGCTTTTCTCACTGTGTGTCCTAACCACCACCAGCGTCTGTTCCTCACCTCCTGGTACTCTGGAGTTTGTTGAGTTCTCTCCATGAGCTCTACGTTGGTGATTCTGTGGCAACATTTTATTTCTGTGCAGGCTTCAATTTGTGAATATTTGTAGTTTATTTGCAATTCTTGTTGTTGCTCTCCATATTTCTGACCTATACAGTACTACTGCTTTAATACTGAGTTAATTGATGCTAAGTATAACTGTCTTTTACTTCCACAGATTGCCTAATGCTATGAAAGTTCTTCTTGTCCTTAGTATTCTTGTGTTAATATCTTATCTGTTCCCCCATTACTGTCCTCTCGATTCCCAAACAAGGTTATGATTCTGCGCCTTGAATTAGGATTTCACCATGGGGGATTTAGCTGTTATTGATTACTCTGATGTTCTTTATGTGAGACCTCTGCTTTTGAATTGGGCACAACAGAAATTAAACAATATGAATAAGTAAACATTTACAAAATAATCATAATAATTGCTATCATGAAAATTATATTTGCCAAAACCACAATCAAGATGATTTAATTACATTTTTAAAATAATGTTATCATAGCATGTGTGTTGATTACATTAGCCGTGTCTAAGAACATGGTCTTTAAACATCTAAACGTGTCAAAGAGGCATTTTCTGCTTTAACGTTGCCGTTAATACTTTTAGTTTGATTCCAAAACTTGTACAACACACAGCAAACGACTAGAAACAAAATAATAGTTAAAATGCTAATAATTATTATTCCCACAGTAGTGTTTGTTACAAAGACACTCATTATCCAGGAAAAGCCCATATGAATAGTTACTACCAAAAAGAGACACATGTCTAGCGAACAGAAGATATATTTAGGTCTCCCTTGCTGCTGATTATGTACACATTTCCACCGTTTCAAAATCAAGTAAGCAACAATTACAAAAACTGCAAAAATAATAGAAACAAGACACGCAATTCTATTAATTTTCATTCCCGAATCTGTGTTCTTGAAAATATCATTTCCTGTAGAACAATTGGCAGGGAATTGTCCGCCACTGAACTCTGAACAGTCCTGGCAAGATGTCCTGCTGTGATTGAGGACATCATTGTAGGTTCCCTCTCTACAGCGCTGACATGTCAAGGAGTCATTGATGCGTTTGATGAACTCATTTTGTCCACAAACTTGTATGTGTTCTGAAGTCCTTGGCTTACCTGTTGGGATATAGACAAAATTGGTTACTTTAATATCGCTGTCCAACTTTAATGTAATTCACTCTCAGTTCAATTTTAACGTAACCTTTTTCTTCTCTCTCTGTCTCCTTCTCTTTCTCTCCCTCCTTACTTCTCTTTCCAAATTTAATTTAACTTTCTCTCCTTGTCTAACTTTAACTTAACTCTTTCTCTCCCTTTCCAACTTTACGGTAATTCTTTCTCACTCTCTCTCCAACTTTAAAGTAACTCTTTCAGTCCCAGAAGCTTACACAGCAAACAACCAAACAGAATAAACCACTATGAAAGATCTGTCTACTGCACAACTTCAAAGAGGCTAAACACACATTGTCAGTGGTCACTCAGGCAGCCAGATTTCTCATGCATGCTCTGCCAAATAAAAATAAAATGTAAGAGAAAACATTACGCTAGTTCTGAAATTCACATGTGGAAAAGCATGATCACTGATGCCAATCAGCAAGACACTTGATAATGGTGATGACAGTGAGAAATATCAGTTGCCAGTTATGATTTAATTAAACTTTATATGTTTAGTTAAACAATAACAGTGATACTGTTTTAATTGAATTCTTCTGTAAAAATTATTAAATGACTGCTTTTTTTTTTTTTTTTGCATATCCTTTACAGTACATCGCTGTCAACAGCAGCATCTTTCAGCTGTCTGTTGATTTCTTGGCAAGATTACGCTCAGTAGTTTGCCATTGGTATCTGAGCGGCCGGCTCAGTATCCCGCAAGTCACCAGCGGGGGTCGAACCGCTCCCAGTTCTCTCCCTTCGAGACGGGATTACGGAGAAAGTGGTGTAACCCCTCAGCCAGAGAGACCGGCAAATGACTGCTACATATGATAAATAATGTCTCACTGTTCAAACAATATAAGGCTTTACTGTAACTCATTCAGTATATTTGTGTACAGTAACTCATTCAGTATATTTTTGTAACGTAAATCATTCAATATATTTTGTTATGTTAACTCATTCAGTATATTTCGTTCTGTTAACTAATTCAGTATATGTTTGTTCTGTAACTCATTCAGTTTATGTTTGTTCTGTAACTCATTCAGTATATTTTGTACTGTAACTCATTCAGTATATGTATGTTCTGTAACTCATTCAGCATATTTTGTATTGTAACTCATTCAGTATATGTTTGTTCTCATGATACCTGATACATGATATTCTCATGATGGCACCTCATTGACTATGTCATCGTCAGGAGACAAGACGTTCGGGTGACAAAATCCATGTGTGGTGCCGAATGTTGGACAGACCATCGTCTCATTATCTCGAAAATAAACATTCACATCAAACCAACCCGGCATCTTCAAGGGTTGAAAATGCAAAAAAAACAAACAAAAAAAACACAACTAAATGTCACCTGCCTAAACAGCAAGAAAATGCAGCTGTCGTTTGAAAATATGCTGGAAGACCACCTCAAGCCCAAAGCTGCAGCTAAATAGGATACAGAAACAGAGTGGAGAGCCCTAAAGGACATAATTTACAATACTGCAATGGAAATCCGGGTCCAACCCCCCGAAAGCATAAAGACTGGTTTGATGAAAATTCCGAAGACATCAACCAATTGCTGGCTGAGAAACATCTTCTCCTCAAGGCACATTTGAATGACCCGAAGTCAACATAAAAGAAAAGATGCCTTCAAGAACATTCAGAGAGTAGTGCAGCAGAAACTTCGGCACATCGGGACTCCTGGCTGAGCAGCAAACGGATGAAATTCAAGGCTTTGCTGACAGACATGATATGAAACACTTCTAGGATTCACTGAAAGCGGTCTACGGTCCTCCATCACCAGGTATAGTTCCCCTCCTCAGTGCAGATGGGAGAACAATGGTCACGGATAAGAAAGAAATCCTGCAATGCTGGGCAGAGCATTTCAGCAACATCTTAAATGCAACTTCCTTCTTCGATGATGAAACCATCAACTGCCTTCCTCAAGTTCCCACCAATGAGACACTTGATGACCTGCCAACCATAGTGGAAGTAAACAAAGCCATCCAGCAACTCTCCAGCGGCAAGGCACCTGGTCCTGACTCCATCCCAGCAGAGATATACAAGGCAGGTGGGCCGGTCCTAACAGAGCAGCCTCACCAAGTCTTCACAAACATATGGATGAACGAGACCATGCCACAAGATTTCAAGGACGCGTCAATAGTCCACCTTTACAAACGAAAAGGAAATCGCCAATTCTGTGACAACCACCGAGACATCTCCTTGCTTTCAATTGCAGGGAAGATACTCGCCAGAATTCTTCTCAATCGCCTCACGGCCCATCTCGATCAAGGTCTTCTTCCCGAGAGCCAGTGTGGTTCAGAAAAGAACATGGAACTGTTGACATGATTTTCGCTGTAAGGCAGCTGCAAGAGAAATGTCAGGAACAGAACTGCGAAATGTTCTCCACTTTCATTGACCTTACCAAGGCTTTTGATACAGTCAGCAGAGAAGGACTGTGGAAGATTATGCCGAAATATGGCTGTCCACGAAAGTTTGTCCAAATAGTGCGGCTATTTCATGATGGCATGCAGGCAAGAGTACAGGAAAATGGTGAACTGTCTGAGCCATTTCCTGTCACCAATGGAGTGAAGCAAGGATGTGTCCTGGCACCAACACTGTTCAGCCTCATGTTTTCAGCGATATTGATGAAAGCCTTCGAGAACAACGACATTGGAATAGACATCAACGACCGCATGGATGGAAAGTTATTCAATCTCAGAAGGCTGAAAGCTAAAACCAAAATTGACAGCGATATCAGAGAGCTCCTGTTTGCTGGTGATTGCGCTCTATACGCCAACTCAGAGGCGGACATGCAACATAATGTTACAACTTTCTCACATGCCTGTGCCAACTTTGGGCTCAATATCAATTTGGAGAAGACTGCAATTATGTACCAGCCAGCTCCAGAGAATAATCACACTGTGCCGAATATCAAAGTGAATGGTCGTAGTCTAAGTGTTGTGGACAAATTCACCTATCTTGGCAGCACTGTGTCAAAAGCTGCCACAATTGATGATGAAGTGAATGCAAGAATCTCCAAGGCCAGCGCGGCCTTTGGCAGACTGTACATGAATGTATGGGACAGAAATGGAATAAGCCTGCAAACAAAGCTGAAAGTCTACAAAGCAGTTGTATTATCCACACTGCTATATGCTTGTGAAACCTGGACTGTTTATTAGCAACACGCTAGGAAATTAAACCACTTCCACAGTCTGCCTTAGGACGTTACTGAAGATTAAATGGCAAGACAAGATCCCAGACACTGAAGTCCTAGAAAGAGCGTCTATGCCCAGTATCCACACTCTACTAATGAAGAATCAGATTCGCTGGTCTGGCCACTTGACTCGCATGCCAGATCACAGGCTCCCTAAACGAATTTTTTACGGCGAGTTGCGTTGTGGTAAACCCTCCCAAGGCGGCCAGAGGAAACGCTTTAAAGACACTCTGAAAATCTCACTGAATGCTTTTGGAATTCATCATGACACCTGGGAGACTGCAGCCAGAGACCGTGCATCATTACGCAAGGGTGCAGTCACTGGTGAGGCAACCAGGACTGCAAGAGCTGTGAAGAAAAGACAGAACAGAAAAACCACTGCAGAAAATCCTCCTCCAGAAACGTCAAACATTCTTTGTCCACATTGTCAAAGAACATTTCGAGCCAAAATAGGCCTTATCAGCCATCTTAGAACTCACGGCTCCATACTTTCAACCCCACTGGATGAAATGAATGGTCATCATCATTCTTGATGGACAAACAACAACAACAACAACAACATATGTTTGTTCTGTAACTCATTCAGTATATTTTGTACTGTAACTCATTCAGTATATTTTTGTTCTGTGACTCATTCAGTTTATTTTGTAATTTGACTCATTCAATACATTGTGTACTGTAACTCGTTCAGTATATTTTTGTACTGTAACTCATTCAGTATGTCAAAGACTGAAGGATAGGGATCTGAGGTCTGCCTCAAGATAGAAGACCACCGGGAAGAGTGGTCAACCTCAAGTAGATTAGAGGTAACACAGTGCCCCGATATGAGGGCAGGGTAGGTGATAGGAAGGGGGACTATTAACTAGTTCTCTCATGAGACACGGAGGCATCGACCAGATAGTTAGCACTCTGGTCACGACAGAATCACGCCTACGTGATAGCTACGAAGAAGTGGATTGCCACTCAATAGGAAACGGCTGCTATACGCGTGCTGAGTGTGACCGCACGCAAAAAGCCGAAGGACGTACAAGGTCCTTCCGCGTGCTGTGTAGTGACGCGTGTAGGAAAGTCAGACTGGGGACTGACTTCGTAGCGAGTGCACCGTTTAGTGTCGATAGGGGTTTTTCTGTAGCCAAATAGATAGATATTAGCAATAGGGTTAGGAAACTAGTGATAGGCAATTCTGTGGCTTTGTGTGTGATTTGATAGCGACTGTTTTGTAAATGTAAAGAGCCAACGGCAATAAAATGTATCATCCATTTCCTCTCACACGACTTGCAAGTTCCTTGTGTGGTGCGAGAGAAGTAATCCTGTGATGCCTGAAACATCGGTTGATGACAGGCTAGGATTAACGTGGTGTCAGAAGTGTGGCTTGGACGAAAGTTCAAGCTAATACACTCACCCACTCACTCGCTCTAGACTAAGGTTACTAGTAGTGAATTACAAGGTTTAATTTGTGTCAGTGACTGATGACGTGTGCAGACTAGAACAAGTTGCGAGCTGAGCTGTGCCTATCGTGACTAAATAATGTTTATTTGTGTTTATTGAAATAGTGTGTACTTATATTCATGTGTTCTTCAAAGTTGTAAGTATTGATATTATGATTTTCTTTCATTTAATTATGTATTTACTTATTTGTTTATGAATAATTATCCAATATGATTCATGGCGGAGCGATACACAAGCCGGCGACATTATCGATTTTTGCAAGCTAAAAATAGCGCTGCGCCTTTGACGTATTACGATTGACAAGCAGTTGTTTTACGCCATTTGCATTCAGCATCTGATTGTTTACAAATCGCCAAGCTGCTGCCCGCCTGAATCTGTGCTTTATATTAACTATTATTTATTTATTTAAGTTATTGAATGAATATATTTATTTTTTTTACACATTATTATTACATTTATATTTATTTCAAAGCAGTTATTGAATTTTGTTTTCGTACTTTTTCTATTTGTTTACCGTCGCGATGGCACTACTTTTGGCTATGCAAATTAGACTTGGTCTGCACAACACTTCCATAGATTAAACTAGATTAGGAACGAAAGGCATAAAACGTTAGAACGAAGACAGGACATTGACAATTAATATTAATTTAAATACATTGTATTTGTCCGGGGGCATGTCATTGTCATTGTACCAATTTGTCAGAAATAATATGTCGTTTGCAATTTGTTAATTGTTGCTGCTCTTGTGAACCAGGGTGAACAACAGCTGAGTAAAAAAGTAACTCGTGTGAAAGCCGCTGTGCCAAACGATTGCACCTGAGTGATCAAACGATTGTACCTGATTTTCTACAACGTGAAGATGAGTATATCCTACGTATTTGGCATGCAATGTGATTAATAATGCATCTCTTTTTCAGCTTGTGATGCATTAGCATATTTTTGTGCTCTGTTTTTCAGGAAAAAAATTTTCCAGGTTATAAACTAGCAGTACAATTTGTAGTGCTAAGAGATTAAAGAACATAACATATCTAAGATAAATAAGCCTTATCTAAGATAAATAAGTGAATACATATTCGAGTGCCTGTCAAATCTATCTAATCTCCCAACAACATGGCAACGTTAGATGACTTCATAAAAGCTGGCAAGGAGTTACAATACACAGGGAAGGACTTAGAACAATATGCTGATAAGAAATTTAAAGAAGCAAAAGATGCTGAGAGAACTGAACGGGCACAAAAAGAGGATGCAGAGAGAGATGAACGCGCTCGAGAAAGAGAACACAAAAAGGAGATTGCGGAACTAGCTGAGATAACAAAACAAAAACAGCTAGAAGATGACAAACAGATTAAGCTAACACAGTTAGAACAAGATAAGGAAATTAAACAGAGGGAATTAGAATTAAAGCAAAAGCAATTAGATCAGGAAAAAGAATTAAAGCAAAAGCAACTAGATCAGGAGAAAGAACTAAAGCAAAAAGAGATTGACGAAATGGCAAGAGTGAAAGAAAAACAAATACAAGTTGAATCAGAGACACAGTTAAAGATGAAAGATATGGATGTAGACTCACACGTAGAGATCTCTGCTACTAAATTAAAAAGTCAACAAGAAGAAAATAAGTTCAATAAATACAAAAATATTATTAAACCATTCTGTAAAGAAGATTCCATATCAGCCTGGACAGAAAATGTCGAGTATCAGTTTATATACCACCAAGTTCCAAGAGAGATGTGGGCTATGATTTATATGAAGAACCTGAGTGGTGAGCCCCTTAAAGTAATAGAATCTATACCAACTGATCTTAGATCTAACTATCAGTACATCCATGATAGGATAATGCAACACTTTTTACTTGATGCCCCTGGGTATCAGGTTCAGTTCTCAAATTTAAAATCAAAACCTAGTGAGACTTTCATTAATTACGTCTCAAATGTCCAAAGTGTACTAAATAGGTGGATTAACGCAGCTAACATAGGAAAAGACTTTGATAGACTTAAAAGTCTTATAGCCATGGATAAAGTCATATCCACTATACCATCTCCTTTTGCTAAATTCCTGCAGCAGTCAGACATTGAGACCATAGAACAATTTGAAAAGAAAGGCTCTGCATATTTTTCTTCAAATAGAGATATTTTTAAGACTTCAGATAGCAACTCTGAAATAGTTTCTTTTGTAAAGGACCAACCTAAAAACTATCAGAGTAATAGAAAACCATTTCATAAAGTCGACAAGAAAGATAAGAAAGTGTCAAAATGTATCTACTGTCAACTTTTGCATGACACTTATTCTATGTGTGACAAATCGCCTAACTATCCGGCACATCTTGAGAATGTCATTAAGAAGCAACAAAACAAAAGAACTGCATACAGGCGTGCAGTCAAATGCTTCTTCTGCTCCAGCTACGGCCATTATTCAAATAAGTGCCTGGACCGCCAACGTATGAATGCCAACAATGCTATTTTGATTGATACATCTTCTGATAGTGGTAGTGAGACTGAGTGTGAAGTTGAGAATGTAATACCTTTTAAGCAATCTGAAGATGTTTGTTGTGTGAATGATGTATTAAGCTTTGACAATTGTGACCAATGTCACCAATTTCATGCAGACGGCAAACTTACATGTGGGCATATTGTAACATCCTCTGTAGAGAATGCAAATGCAGTTATAGCCTCCAGAGGCAATCTATTGTTTCACTCTGCAAGGGTCAATGAGAAGCCATGCCGATGTCTGCTTGACAGTGGGAGCTCTATTATTGGTGTGAAAAAGGAACTTCTTAATCCAAAGGATTATACTGGTGACTCTGTAAAATGCCGGACTTTCTCTGGTAATATAGAAACCTATCCTCTGGCAAGAGCCCGTATAAACACCCCGTTCCTTTCTGGTACCTTTACATGTGCAATTCTAGACAACCCTTGCACTGATTTAATTCTTGGGTGTCTACCCCAGCTAAGGCACTGTACAGATGAAGAAATATCTGTCTGGGAGGAGAAGAATGGTTTCACTCCAGTGAACAGTACAGATATCCTCAAACATCACAGTCCTAATAAAAGTGCTAGACCCATAATACTTGAAACTGATCAAGACGTAATGGTGCTACTACCAGACAAGCAGAATAAAATGGTAACTTCATGGCAAGGGCCTTTCAAGGTGATACAACAAATTTCAGATGTTGACTATGAAATATCGATAAACGGACACTTAAAGATATTCCATGTCAACATGTTGAAACCTTACTTTTCACGACAAGAGACAGAAGTAGAGACAGACGAACACAATACATCCACACCTAATGATAAGACGACAGACGTACACAACGCAACTACACTAGTTAGTGAGACTGGCAAATCCGACGAGATGCATACACTTAGTGAGATTACAGAATACGCACTTAGCACCACTACCGTACTAAATCAGGTAGACGACGACGGAATGGAACTACCTGTTCCCATTGTAGACAAGACTGCAACATTGGATAGCATACGGATAGAACAGGGACTAACAGACGGTCAACGACGACAATTAATAGAATTAGTGACGGAGTATAAAGACATATTTTCTGACATTCCAGGTAGGACGGACAGAATCGAGCACTCCATTCTTCTTTCGGACTCTAAGCCTATCAAATGCAGGCCGTACTCTATCCCACTTAGCTATAGAGACAATCTGAATAAGGAAATTCTTAATTTAGAAGCTAGTAGGATCATTCAGAAATCTACATCTGAGTACTCCTTTCCAATAGTCCTTGTTAAGAAAAAAGACTCCACAATTCGGTTGTGTGTGGACTATAGAAAACTCAACAACGTCACTAAGATCGACGCAGAACCAATTCCTTCCTGCGAAGATCTTATTCTTGACATGTCCACCTCCAAAATCTTTTCTAAATTAGATCTGACTAAGGGATATTGGCAGGTCCCTATGCAGACTCAATCCATTCATCTTACTGCTTTTTCAACACCTTTAGGACTTTACGATTGGCGTTTTCTTCCTTTCGGACTTCGAAACGCTCCTGCCACTTTCGTACGCTTAACAAGGGATCTACTTCATGGAGTGACGAATACAGTGACGTATATAGATGATATATGTGTCCATACAGATGACTGGACAACACACTTACTGAAACTAAGACATGTCTTCGATACGTTGCGACTCTTCGGTCTCACTGTCAAACCGAGCAAAGTCGAATTGGGCCTACAAGAAATTGATTTTTTGGGTCATATCATTTCACAAGGTCAACTTAAAACTGACAATAGAATTATTACCAAAATTATGAACCTGACCATGCCTACAACAAAGAAGCAGGTCAGAAGCATTTTGGGGTTAGTAAATTACTATAGCAAGTTCATACCAAACTTAGCTGAAATTACAAGTGTATTTTCAAATGTTTTAAAAGCATCTGTAAAATTAGATGTCAAAGATGCATTATTAATTTCTGCATTGTCAAAATTGAAAATCCTGTTTAGTAATGTACCAATCCTCCGCCTGCCTAATCCTGGGCTCGTTTATTATCTTAGGACAGATGCCAGCAGGATCTCCATCGCTGCAGTAATAGGCCAATTTTATGATGGCATCTTCCATCCGATTTGCTACGTGAGCCGTAAGATCACACCTGCTGAGTCCAGATATTCCATATCAGAGTTGGAAGCCCTTAGCGTCATCTATGCGGTGAGGAATCTGCATCGATTTCTGGCGGGTGTTCACTTCGTTGTCTAGACTGACAACTCCCCAATCACGGTCATACAAAGTGGTGTCCATCGGAATGACCGTATCTACAGGTGGTCGTTAATACTCCAAAATTATACATTTAGTATAGAGCATATTAAGGGTAAGGACAACATTTTGGCTGATACCCTGAGTCGACCATCTGAGGTAGAAATACCGGAGATTCCACATGAGAATGTAGAGTAATAAAGGTTAGATTAGTACATTAGAATATTCTATGTGATATAGATTACGAATACATAGACATTATGTTCTGAACCATGTACTAAGAACAGTGAACTACCATATGTCCGTAGACATCAAGATAAGAACTGTGCTTCGAAAACAAGTATATCACCGTTTGAACTATGACAGCTCGTTACATACTAAGCTCCATATATGTGCCGGTGAATCATCTGTGTAAGCATAGAAGAACAGTGTCAGAACAGTACATAAATAGCAGACACGAAAATACTTGTCTACGACACCAGCGAACTCTACAGGTGCAATACCCATAGGACACAAGGATGACTGTGCAATGTATTTAATATACCCAGGCCAATTGTGTATATATATCATGCCTATGAAAGCAATTTCTAAACATTAAGGCCACAGCTGACCTGAGGTAATTGAATACCATGTATATATAAACTTATTGTGATATGTATTATAACATTTTAATATAGTGATATATTAGAGTTAGATTAGGTTACTCTAAGATACATTTGGATTTAGGAAATATAATAGTTTTCATTTTTTTTATTAGTTTAGATAGATCATTAATTTACCCACTTACTTAGCTTAAAAGTAGATTAGGATAGTAATTTAGACTTAATAACATCTAATTATAAACTAGGATTAAAACTTAGATAGTAATAGTACCATTTAGTTTGTTACAATTCATTTACTTTCACTCCATTTGAGTTCATTCCATCTTAATGAACCAGTCCATTTAACAAACTTATTCATTTAGTATTATGATTAGTTCACACCGTATAAGATAAAAGGATTATACACATAAACATACATCATTTACACCATTTAAAGTAAAAATATCAATCATATATTTTTTTTTCATTTAAAAACATTATTTATAATTTTTCACATTACCCATGTTAGAAAGGTACATAAGTTATTACATTTCACATTACCCATTTCAGAAAGGTACGTAACTCATCTCACATCAATCTCATTTTAAATAGTTAGACTACTTCCCTTAAATTAGATCACAGTAGGTAACACATTAAATCCATATTTATAGAGCTATTAGTAATATTTCATTATTTAGAGTAGTATTTCAGTAGAATGTAGTTATTAATAATACCAGGGGACAAACAATCAAACCCTTTCTCTTACATGTAAATATATTGTAAATACATGACTCGTGCAGCAATTTACGCACAGTCATGAAGCTCAACTTTGTCAAACTGAGCCAAACTTGTACAGTGTCACTCCAAGGTTTTTAAATAATGGGAGGGTAAAAGATGTGTGACAGAAGTGTGAAAATGAGAGCATATGTAAATTATACACGAGAGAGTGAGATCAGTCAGCGGATTTTTTCTGCCGCTCAACGCGACTTTTTGTTTGTTGTCTGCGTCAAGTGTTTGCTGTCAATGTTGAAAATGTGCTGTGTTGAATGTATTGTGTGTAGTTTAGTGTAGATCTTAGAGAAAGTATTTTAAGTCTCATAAGACGGAAAAGTAGTCACGAATTAGTGTGATACACTTGTTTGTGGCCGCATTTAACCGAATTATGGCACTTGAAAACTAACTTACATACACATGATAGATAGACACATAGGTTAGAAATTAGATTATACTATTAGTTAGATTCAAACACGCAAACATCCAGGAAAACAAACATGTAAATTACATACATTTTTGGTAGATCAAAGGGAGATAGCTCTGGGGTCAGGGGACACAATAGACAACGAAACTCTAACTTAACAGTGAAAGATAACTTTACACGCGGAAGCGAGATAGGTAAAGCCTGTCGCACACATCTTGTGTAATGGTTGTTTAATATTATATGGGGGACATGAAGCAATTCATGTGTTGACCCTAAGAAAGTCAACTTTGTATGGGTAGTGAGTTAATTTAGTATTTGAGGGCAGGTCTTATAAGACAACGGTCCGGTTCAGACATACCTCTAATTAATATAATATTGCGATTGAGAATAGGGCTCACGCCAACCAGACAAGTTTGTGGCGATTGCCAGTAGCCAAGTAAAGTGATACTACATTGTGACAATAGTCAGTAGAAGTCTATTCAGTTACCCAAAACCAGGTTATCAAACAGTCTTTGACAAAAATTAGATACACTAATTTTTAGAAACCTCTTGCGTCACAACCAATGAGTCAAAGTTGATGACGCAACACAGGAGGGGAGGGTGTGTGTCAAAGACTGAAGGATAGGGATCTGAGGTCTGCCTCAAGATAGAAGACCACCGGGAAGAGTGGTCAACCTCAAGTAGATTAGAGGTAACACAGTGCCCCGATATGAGGGCAGGGTAGGTGATAGGAAGGGGGACTATTAACTAGTTCTCTCATGAGACACGGAGGCATCGACCAGATAGTTAGCACTCTGGTCACGACAGAATCACGCCTACGTGATAGCCACGAAGAAGTGGATTGCCACTCAATAGGAAACGGCTGCTATACGCGTGCTGAGTGTGACCGCACGCAAAAATCCGAAGGACGTACAAGGTCCTTCCGCGTGCTGTGTAGTGACGCGTGTAGGAAAGTCAGACTGGGGACTGACTTCGTAGCGAGTGCACCGTTTAGTGTCGATAGGGGTTTTTCTGTAGCCAAATAGATAGATATTAGCAATAGGGTTAGGAAACTAGTGATAGGCAATTCTGTGGCTTTGTGTGTGATTTGATGGCGACTGTTTTGTAAATGTAAAGAGCCAACGGCAATAAAATGTATCATCCATTTCCTCTCACACGACTTGCAAGTTCCTTGTGTGGTGCGAGAGAAGTAATCCTGTGATGCCTGAAACATCGGTTGATGACACAGTATATGTTTGTTCTGTAACTCATTCAGTATATTTTGTACTGTAACTCATTCAATACATTGTGTACTGTAACTCATTCAATATATTTTGTACAGTAACTCCTTCAGTACATTTTTGTACTATAACTTATTCTGTATATTTTGTTCTGTTAACTCATTCAGTATATTTTGTACGTTAACCCATTCAGTATATTTTGTGCTTTAACCCATTCAATATATTTTGTTCTGTAACTCATTCACTATCATTATTTAAATCAAGTAGTCCCTGTGCAGTTACTGCTGTGAAGTATTAGGTCTTCATACATTATTGACCACCAGCATCATATGAATGAAGCGCTGCCTGACAAGACAGTGGTCTGGGTTCAATCCCTAAGTTTCCTTTACTTGCAGTCAAAAATCAATAATGTTCATTAATTTGAATAACAAAATAACAAATTATATGATTTATTGCCAGGCATATTTAGCTGCATCTCGTCAGGTGCATATTGCAGAATTCACAGAATTCAAACAATGAGATTAATTTATTTTAAGCCAGTGCTCTGGCCTCCAATTTTGTCATGGCCTTTTAAGTTAGTTAGTTGTATGTACTTTACAGTATATTTTGGCTGTTTGTGATGTAATAGGCAATCTTTACATTCAGTAGTTTGCCATTGCTTTCTGAATGACAGATGCCTCATACCAATACCATCAAAATCAATGCAAAGTGATCTACTTTCACATCACCCGCAGCTGATTTCGGACCCTCAACTCAGTCTGAGGTATTGTGAAACATGTTAACTACCACTAAGCCACAGTCCCGATATTAAGGCCCATTAAGTTCTTACAACATAAACTGCCTCTGCATTAAGCTACTTCAAACATATATTTTTCATGAAGTGAACAATGCTTTCCATGCAGTAAAGAATCAATACTGCACTTGTAAATAATTAATACTGTACTTATTTTAAAGTATTGGAAAGATCAGGTTGTGTGCCTGTTTATTCCATGCTCAGTCTTCGTAGACTTAGATGGATAAGATATCTTAGGAGGATGGATGATGGTAGAATACCAAAGGACATCTTTTGTGGTGAATTACAGATCGGTAAGAGATCTCAGGGTCGGCCTCTACGACGATACAAAGATGTGTATAAGCGGGATATCATTGATACAGGCATTGATAATGCACATTGGGAGCACGTCGCCGCTGAATGTGTTGCATGGAGGGCAAACATCAGAAATGGAATAAAGACAAAGGAGAAAATTATTGCAGATAAGTCACACACCGAGCGTGTGAGACGTAAGATGGTGCATGATGGTGGAAATGACCACGTGTTCACATGCACCCACTGTGAACAGGCATTTAAAGCGCAATTTGGCCTTATCAGTCACATTCGCTACCGCTATAGGGTAAAAGTTATTATGCCTTTTTAAAGCATAAACTATCGTCTGTCAAGACAGCAAGGTGCCAATGTATGTATGTATGTATATTTTAAAGATTTAATACTGTACTTATAGTACATAATTAATGCTCTACTTGTTTTAAAGATTCGATACTGTACTAGGAGTAAATAATCAATCCATCCATCCATCATGTGCAATGCCGGTAAGCGTGGGCGGTCATGTTCTGCCATCTCACTCGATCAACAGAGTCGTGGATCAGTTCCGTGTTTCTGTCTCGACCATGCCACAAGACCAAGCCATCCAGATACTTGTTTCTAGGTCTTCCCCTTGGTCTGTTCCCCTCGATCTTACCAGTTGTCACCAAGTTCTCCAAATCATTTCTTCTCATAACATGCCCAAAAAATTGTGACTGTCTACGTCTAATGTCTCTGATCAGTTTACGATCTTCATTTGTTTCTTGAAGGACTTGTTCATTGGTCTTTCTGGCTGTCCATGGTATTCTTTGCATTTTCCTCAGAAACCACATTTCTACAGCCATCAGATGTTTTTCAGCCTGGCTGCTCATTGTCCAAGTTTCACATCCATATAAAAGTACAGGTTCTATGTAGCATCTCAACACTCTTTTTCTCGTTTCAATTGACATCTTTTTATTGGTCAGTATGTTTTTCATCTTGCTAAAGGCTACTTTTGCCATGGCGATTCTTGTTCTAATCTCTTCAAGGCATCTCCCATCAGATGTTATTACTGTTCCGAGGTAATTGTACCTATTCACTTGTTGAAGAATATTCCCATTTACTTGTATATTACACTGTGGTATTTCGTTCTTCTTAGTGACGACCATAATCTGTGTCTTTTTACAATTTAATTCTAACCCTTGTTGTTCACTGTGTGTAACAACCGCAACTACTAAATTTTGCAGGTCCTGTTCATTGTCTGCAATCAAGACTGTATCATCTGCATATCTAATGTTATTGATGCATCGTCCCCCAATATCAATACTGTACTTATTGTAAAGATTTAATACTGTACTTGTAGTAAATAAGTAATGCTGTATTTATTGTAAAGATTCACGCAAGCTGATGGAAGCTAAAAAGAAAATATAAGAGTATTGAAATCCTCATGTGTACTCACCCGTCAGTCCTTCCTGATTAGAGGAGTGATTGGTGTCAGAGAGGGGCACACAGATTGAACCTGTATTATTGTCAATGACTGTCATCTCAGGTCTGTCACAACAAATTGTGTCGTGGTCACTTGTACATTCTCTGCCAACAAACTGACAGATATGACATGGAGAACAATCATCATCAGATAGTGGAGATTCTTTACGAGAGTGTCTGAAATATCCAGGTTTACAATCTGAAATAAATAATGCTGTACTTGTAAAGATTCAACAATGTACTTGGACTAGATAATAAATTATGTACTTGTTGTAAAGATTCAATACTGTACTTTTAGTAAATAATTTATGCTTTACTTGTTGTAAAGATTCAATACTATACTTGTAGTAAATAATTAATGCTGTACTTGTAGATGGCTGTCTTAGGACATCCTCGTCCGGTAGGGACAGCCATGAGCTACAGGTGACACCAGACCGTCATCCAGCTACTGATGGCATAATAATAACTAAACATTGACATATTTAGAGTAGGAACATGGAATGTTAGGACAATAAATGAGCTAGGAAAGTTGAACAATGTTCTATGAGAGATGGGTAGCATAAAAATGAGTATACTAAGCGTAAGTGAGATGAGATGGAAAAGATCGGGCAAAATTATAGCTGACAACCACACAATCATTTATTATGGAGGGGATACACATGAAAAAGATGTAGGAATAATATTAGGTGAAAAAACAGCCTGACATATACCTGAGTCATTGACAGTGAGGTGAGTGACCTGGTAGCGAGACTACGAGATAAACACCAGCCATGAGAAATAATGGTCAGGGTAGATGGAGACCCCCAGGGTGGATGGGGAGAGAGACAGTTTTAGGCTGGGGTGTAATGTTGTTGGGAGCCCAGGGAGGGGCTACATAGCAGGGTTAAAAGACAGTGGAAAACTTTGACTGGGCAGTGGAAGCTGAGACCGACTGAGGTTCGGTTCGTGTGAAGCCAGGGGACTTCTGGACAGTTGATGTTTTAGCGCCGAGTGGATCGGTGGGCTAATATGTGGGAGCTTAGACTGACTGCGGTCAGATCTGTTGGTGTGTTGTTCTCCCAGTTGTGAATGCAGGCCCAGAGTGGGTTTTATAGTGAGTGGAAGCCTGAACCCAGAGTGGGTTGAATAGTTAGTGGAGACTAGACCCAGTGTGTGGGTGTTTTGTGTGAGGTCCAGGGGTGGATAGTAGCTGGATTAACTGTCTTATGGATTTGAGATGAAGCAGGCCGTGAGAAGACAGTGATGTATACGTGTTAAATTGTGAGGAGGATATTTATATTCTATGGATTATGTTGTTTCTGGATATATAAGGATGTTCCGTTTGTCCGTGTTCTTTCTGTATTAAAGGATTATGTGCGCCAACTCAATCTTGTTTAATGACTGACGGATGTGTATTACGGGGTGAGTTGCATTGTAAGACAGTTAGATAGCTCAATTGACACACCAGGAGCATCGTTACCTAGACAACGACCATATCACGCACTTATCATCAAGAACTTCGTGATACAGCCAAATCAATTAATGGATACTGGTGTATTTCAGATAGAGTTGTAATGGTCAAAATCAAAGGCAAACCAATAGATACAAATATTATACAAGTATATGCACCAACATTAAGCAATAGTGATAAAGAAATACAACAATTTTACTGCAAAATAGACATAACGATGGCTCAAATTGGATTACAAGAAATAAAAATAATACTTGGAGATTTTATGCAAAAGTAGGAAAGGGGAAAATGGAGGATGTAGTGGGGAATTATGGTTTAGGTACCAGAAATGAAAGAGGAGATAAACTAATAGAATAGGCAAATATCAATGATATGATAATTGAGAACACGTGGTTTAAACACCATAAAAGACGACTATGCACACGGAAAAGCCCTGATAAGAAAATACGCAACCAAATTGACTACATACTTATTAATAATAGATTTAGAAATGCTTTAATCGATGTAAAGCAATGCCTGGTGCTGACTGTAATAGTAATCATGTACCACTATGCGGACAAATAAAACTAAAGTTAAAGAGAGGGGGGGGGGGGGTGGTTAAGCCGGAGAGATTCTGGAAGTAGATAAAGAACTTCAAGAACAATACAGAGTGACTGTGAAAAATAGGTATAATACAATAGCTAAAATACAGAGTATAAATGAATAATGGGAAATGTTAAGGGACTCCATTCATCAAACTATCAAAGAAATATTACCGGAGAGAAGCCAAATAGCTAAGAAAAAAATGGATGAATAAAGAAATCTTAATGTTGATGGACAAAAGAAAACAGAGTAAAAATGACAAACAAGAATACGCTAAGATAAATAAAGAAATAGAAGATAAATGTGTGAAGGCAAAAAAAAATGAATTAAATTCCATTAAAGATACAAAAGATATGCACAGACAAATCAGTGAGCTCACGGGAAGAAAAATAAGAATAAATTCAGGGTGTCTGAAATAAAAAACAGGAAAGATATTATTGGAGGATGGTGATGTAATGAAGAGGTGGAATGATTATATAAGAGAATTATATGATGGAGAAAGGGAAGAATTAACAGAAGAAAGTAACTTAGAAGGTCCACCTATTCTAAAAGAAGAAGTAGCTGACGCTATAAAACATATGAAGAAAGGAAAAACAGATGGGCCAGATGAAATCACAATAGAAGAATTAGAAATATTGGGAGAATTTGGGGTAGATATATTAACCAAAATGTTGAATGATATTTACAACAGTGGATATTTACCGAGCAATATGCTGAAATCTGAATTTAAAGCTACCAAAAAAGACCAGGAGCAATGGAATGTGAAGATTTTCGTACAATTAATCTCATAAACCACATCACTAAGCTTCTACTCAGAATAATAATGAGAAGAACCAGAAAGAAAATAAAAATGGAAAAATAGAACAGCTAGTTAGTTAGTTAGTTAGTTAGTTAGTTAGTTAGTTAGTTAGTCGAGGTTCCAACTTCACGGCAACGGGTCGTCCCCATAATGCCCTGTTCCTGTGCCTGTAAATATTATACAAAATGTTCCCCATTGTCCAATGTGAAAAGTGGAACAGACAAGAGTCTCGGCAATCTGACAGCCCGCACAGGTACACTGTGCATAATGCCGTCGCCAGAATGCCAACACAAAAGTCATTCACGAAAACCACAGTTCATCGTCGATGGAATCGGCAGTCAACAGAAAGACCTCATTGACCTGGGTTTTCTCACATGGTTCTATCTCTTTCCGCAGGGCGACCCGCCGAAAGCGTCGCATAAAGCACGCACTGCATAGCTTCAGGATATGTGGAGGGAAAGGGCACAAACATTGCAATATATACATTACGGACACTAATAGAAAGGTCAATAGAGAAACAGAAAGAAATATATTTGTGCTTTACAGATTATACTAAGGCATTTGATAAAGTAAAACATGATGAAGTGATTAAAATGTTAGAAGATATCAACATTGATGGGAAAGATTTAAAGAATAAGATTTAAGAATAATAAAGAATATTTACTGGAACCAAGTAGCAGCGATTAAAATGAGAAATTAAGAGGGTAGTTACGAACGAACGAACGAACTAACTTATTTTAAAAGGGTAACAAATTGGGCACACAGGCCCGTCTTACATTCGGCCCCTTCGATCGCTCATCTTTCATTCATCAAATGTGCATGTTACATTTACATAGGAAAAAAAAACACATTGTCAAATTGATTTTGTAAGCATAAACAATGTATATTACGCATGGTACATTCACATGGGAAAAAACATTGTCAAATGAAAGTTGTAAACATAAACAGTGCAAATTGCAATGTTGTGAGACACATCCCCCATCCACCCTCACACCCCGCAGCCACCCACACATCACTCAACTACCCACACAACCCCCACCCACCACACCCCCACCAACCCACACATACCTCCACGTACTCACACAGACTCAGGCAAACATACATGCCGCCACCCACCCACCGATCCCCCACCCACACACATTTTCCCACCCACACATACATCCCCCACCCATACCATAACCGACAAGCACACACCCACCAACATATTCTCCACCAACCACCCATACACCCGCAACCACCCAGCAAAACACACATTACAAAACCATACACACATACTCCCGTCAACCCACACATCCCGCACCTATCCATACATAGATCCTACACCCTCACAATTTTTCCCACCCACCCACACAAACATCAGCCAACTTACACCCACTCACCCACCCAATATCCGCCACCTCTCAACTACACATCCTCTACCTATACACACATCCCCACCTACAAACACATCTCCTTACCTGCCCACGAACAGATAAAGCAAGGAGGTGTGTCTTGTCATCAGATCTCTTCAAAGACTGTAATATAAAGGCAGGAGGTATGCCTCAAGATAGAAGACCACCGGGAAGAGGGGTCAACCTCAAGTAGATTAGAGGTAATACAGTGCCCCGATATAAGGGCAGGGTAGATGATAGAATGGGGGACTATTAACTAGTTCTCTCATAAGACACGGAGGCAACGACCAGATAGTTAGTACTCTGGTCACGACAGAATCACGCCTACATGATAGCTACGGAGAAGAGTGCCACTCAGTAGGAGAACGGCTGCTACCAGCGTGCTAAATGTAACGGCACGCAAAAAGCCGAAGGACGCATCAAGGTCCTTCCGCGTGCTGTGTAGTCACCCGTGTAGGAAAAGTGAGACTGGGGACTGACTTCGTAGAGAGCAGATCGTTTAGTGTTGATAGGAGTTTTGTAGCCAATTAGATAGAGATTAGCAATAGGGTTAGGAAACTAGTGATAGGCAATTCTGTGGCTTTGTGTGTGATTTGTTAGCGACTGTTTTGTAATTGTAACGAGCCAACGGCAATAAAATGTACCATTCATTTCCTCTCACACGACTTGCAAGTTTCTTGTGTGGTGTGGGAGAAGTAATCCGATGATGCCTGACACATCAGTTGTTGACAGGCAAGGATTAATGTGGTGTCAGAAGTGTGGCTTGGACAAACGTTCAAGCTAATACACCGACCCACGGCTCTTGACTAAGGTTGCTAGTAGGTTTAATTAGGTTTAATTTGTGTCAGTGACTGATGACGTGTGCAGACTAGAACGAGTTGCGAGCTAAACTGTGCCTATCGTAACAAAATAATGTTTATTTGTGCTTATTAAAATATTATTTAGTTAAATCATGTGTTCTTCGAAGTTGTAAGTATTGATATTATTAATTTCTTTCATTGATTTATGTAATTATTTATTTGTTTACGAATAATTATCAAATATGATTCATGGCGGAGCGATACACATGCCAGCAACATTATCGATTTTTGCAAGCTAAAAATAGCGCTGCGCCTCTGACGTAGTCCGATTGACAAGCAGTTGTTCTACGCCATTCGCAATCAGCATTTGAGTGTTTACAAATCGCCAAGCTGCTGCCCGCCTGAATCTGTGCTTTATATTAATTATTATTTGTTTATTTAAGTTAGTGAATGAATATATTTATTTATTTAAACAATATTATTATATTTTTATTTATTTAAAAGCATTTATTGAATGTTTTTCGTACTTTTTCTATTTGTTTACCGTTGCGATGGCACTACTTGTGGCTATGCAAATTAGACTTGGTCTGCACAAAACTTCCATAGATTAAACTAGGTTAGGGACGAAAGGCATAAAACGTTAGAACGAAGACAGGACATTGACATTTAACATTAATTAAACCATAGTCTGTTTGTCCGTGGGCTTGTCATTGTGATTGTACCAAATTGTCAAGAATAACGTGTCGTTTACAATTTGTTAATTGTTGCTGCTCTGTGAACCAGGGTGAACAACAGCTGATAGAAAACTCGTGTGTATGCCGAAGTGCCAAACGAGGTGACCTGTGTTACCGGATGGTGTTCCTGATTCTCGGGAACATTAAGACAGATGCCAGCAGAATCTCCATCGCTGCAGTACTAGGCCAATTTTATGAGGGCATCTTCCATCCGATTTGCTACGTGAGCCGTAAGATCACACCTGCTGAGTCCAGATATTCCATATCAGAGTTGGAAGCCCTAAGCGTCATCTATGCGGTGAGGAAGCTCCATCGATTTCTAGCGGGTGTTCACTTCGTTGTCCAGACTGACAACTCCCCAATCACGGTCATACAAAGTGGTGTGCATCGGAATGACCGTATATACAGGTGGTCGCTAATACTACAAAACTATACGTTTAGTATAGAGCATATTAAGGGTAAGGACAACATTCTGGCTGATACCCTTAGTCGACCATCTGAGGTAGAAATACCGGAGATTCCACATAAGAGTGTAGAGTAATAGATTATTAGTACATTAGAATAGTCTATGTGAAATGTTTATACTAATACATAGATATTACGTGCTGAACTATGTACTAAGAACAGCGAACTACCATGTGTCCGTAGACATTAAAAGAAGAACTGTACTCCGAGGACAAATGTATCACCGTATGAACTGGAACAACTCATTACTTACTAAGCTCCATAGGTATTCCGGTGAATCATTTGTGTTAAGCAGAGAAAAGCAGTGTCAGAACATTACATAAATTCAGACACGAAAATACTGGTCTACGACACAATCGAACTCTACAGGTGCAATACCCATAGGACACAAATATGACTGTGTAATGTGTTTAATATACCCAGGACAAATGTGAATATATAGTATGCCAATGAAAGCAATTTCTGAACTTTAAGGCAACGACTAACCTGAGGTATTTAAATACTATGTATATATAAACTTATTGTGATATGTATTATAACATTTTAATATAGTGATAAATTATAGGTAGATTAGATCACTTTAATTTACATTTAGATTTAGACAATAAAATAGTTTTCATTTTTTTAAAGTAGTTTAGAGAGGATTAATTAGATACATCATTAATTTACCCACTTAATTACCTTAAAAGTAGAATAGGATAGTAATTTAAACGTAATAACAGCTAATTATAAACTAGAATAAAAAGTTTAGATAGTATTAGTACCATTTAGGTTTATTACATTTCACTTTGTTTCATTTCATTTGAGTTCATCCCATCTTAATGAACCAGTCCATTTAACAAACGTGATCATGTAGTATTAGGATTAATATACATCATTAGCATAAGATAAAAAGATTATACAATTAAACATACATCATTTACACCATTTAGAGTAAAAATATCAATCATATATTTTTCCATTTAAAAACATTAGGTATAATTTTGTTATATTTCACATTACCCATGTTACAAAGGTACATAATTGATTACATTTCATATTACCCATGTTAGAAAGGTACATAACTGATTAGATTTCACATTACCCATTTCATATAGGTACATAACTCATCTCACATCAATTTCATTTTAAATATTTAGATTACGTCCCTTAAAATAGATAAACATTAGCATTAATGTAGCAAAGTAGATTAAAATAGGTAACACATTAAATACATATTTATAGAACTAGTATTAGTATGTCAGTATTTAGAGTATTATTTCAGTAGAATATAGTAGTTAGTAAGACCAGGGTACAAACCATCAACCCTTGTTCTTACATGTAAATATGTGTAAATACATGACTCGTGCAGCAATTTACGCACAGTCATTGAGCTCAACTTTGTCAAACTGAGCCAAACTTGTACAGTGTCACTCCAAGGTTTTTAAATAATTGTGAGGGTAAAAGATGTGTGACAGAAGTCAGGGTAAAAGATGTGTGATAGAAGTGTGAAAGTGAGAGCGAATGTAAATTGTACAGGAGAGGGTGAGATCAGTCAGCGGAATTTTTCTGCCGCTCAACGCGACTTTCTATTTTTTGTCTGCGTCAGGTGTTTGTTTTCGATGTTGAAAATGTGGTGTCATGAATGTGTTGTGTGCAGTTTAGTATAGATCTTAGAGAAAGTATTTTAAGTCTCATAAGACGGAAACGTGGTCACGAATTAGTGTTATACACTTGTTTGTGGCCACATTTAACCGAATTATGGCACTTGAAAACTAACTTACATACACATGATAGATAGATACACATGTTAGAAGTTAGATTATACTTTTAGTTAGATGCAAACACGCAAACAACCAGAAAAACAAACATATAAATTGCATACATTTTTTGTAGATCAAAGGGAGATAACTCCGGGTCAGGGGACATAATAGACAACGAAACACTAACTTAACAGTGAAAGATAACTTTACACGCGGAAGCGAAATAGGTAAAGCCTGTCGCACACAGCTTGTGTAATGGTTGTTTAATATTATATGGGGGACATGAAGCAATTGATGTGTTGACCCTAAGAAAGTCAACTTTGTATGGGTAGTGAGTTAATTTAATATTTGAGGGCAGGTCTTATAAGACAACGGTCCGGTTCAGACATACCTCTAAGTAATATAATATAGCGATTGAGAAGAGGGCTCACGCCAACCAGACAAGTTTGTGGCGATTGCCAGTAGCCAAGTAAAGTCATACTACATTGTGACAATAGTCAGTAGAAGTCTATTGAGTTACCCATAGCCAGGTTATCAGCAGTCTTTGACAAAAATTAGATAAACTATTTTTTTTTAGAAACCTCTTGCGTCACAACCAATGAGTCAAAGTTGATGACGCAACACAGGAGGGGAGGGTGTGTGTCAAAGACTGTAATATAAAGGCAGGAGGTATGCCTCAAGATAGAAGACCACCGGGAAGAGGGGTCAACCTCAAGTAGATTAGAGGTAATACAGTGCCCCGATATAAGGGCAGGGTAGATGATAGAATGGGGGACTATTAACTAGTTCTCTCATGAGACACGGAGGCAACGACCAGATAGTTAGTACTCTGGTCACGACAGAATCACGCCTACATGATAGCCACGGAGAAGAGTGCCACTCAGTAGGAGAACAGCTGCTATCAGCGTGCTAAATGTAACGGCACGCAAAAAGCCGAAGGACGCATCAAGGTCCTTCCGCGTGCTGTGTAGTCACGCGTGTAGGAAAAGTGAGACTGGGGACTGACTTCGTAGAGAGCAGATCGTTTAGTGTTGATAGGAGTTTTGTAGCCAATTAGATAGAGATTAGCAATAGGGTTAGGAAACTAGTGATAGGCAATTCTGTGGCTTTGTGTGTGATTTGTTAGCGACTGTTTTGTAATTGTAACGAGCCAACGGCAATAAAATGTACCATTCATTTTCTCTCACACGACTTGCAAGTTTCTTGTGTGGTGTGGGAGAAGTAATCCGATGATGCCTGACACATCAGTTGTTGACAACACCCACTCACCCACCCAATATCCGCCACCTCTCAACTACACATCCTCTACCTATACACACATCCCCACCCACAAACACATCTCCTTACCTGCCCACGAACAGATAAAGCAAGGAGTACGACAGGGGTGTGTCTTGTCATCAGATCTCTTCTCCCTCTATAGCGAAGTAATAATGAGAGAGATCAAAGAGATGCCAGGAATACTAGTTGGAGGTCATAATATAAATAATACAGGCTATGCAGATGACACAATATTGGTGGCAGATGATTCAACAGACCTACATAAATTGTTGGACATTGTAATAACAGAGAGTGCAAGGAAAGGACTCTCCTTAAATATAAAGAAAACAGTAACAATGGTGATATCAAAGAAAATGGTGAAACCAGAATGTGACATAGAAAAAGAAGGAACGATTCTTAACCAAGTGGATAATTTTAAATACCTAGGGGCATTTATAACATCAGATGGAAAATGTACAACAGAGATTAGGAGCAGAATAGGGCAAGCATAAGCTGCATTTCAGAAAATGAAGAATATCTTATTAAATAAGTCACTATCACTGAATGTAAGAAAGAGAGTGCTGAAATGCTATGTGGAACCAGTTTTGCTGTATGGCAGTGAATCTTGGAATGCAAATGAACAAATTAAAAAGAAATTAGAAGCAACAGAGATGTGGTTCCTGAGACGAATGCTGCAAATTCCTTGGACTGCCAGAGTAACTAACAACGACTGCCTGATACAGGCTAAAGAAACTAGAACATTATATACAACAATAAGGAAGAGACAAACATTTTTTTCGATCATGTGAAGAGAAGAGAGGCATTGGATAACATCGTGAAAACTGGAAAGATCGAGGGAAAGAGAGGCAGAGGCAGACCAAGAGAAACGATGCTGGATGGATTGAGACGGTGGCAAGGAAGAATATCATCAGCAGAGTTGATCCAAAACACCGAAGACCGGGATCTGTGGAGAACCATGAACGCCTACGCCAGTCGTTATGGCACTTGATGATGAACATGATGATGATGATGATGATGATGATGATCATGATGATGATGTACTTGTAAAGATTAAATTACTCGGAGTAAATAATTAATACTGTACTTGTTTAAATATTGAGCACAACCCACTACTGGCAACGCCGATCGCATTCTGGTATGAACCTAAGGTCTATCCACGTGGATAGACCTTAGGTTCATACCAGAATGCGATCGGCGTTGCCAGTAGTGGGTTGTGCTCAATATTTAAATTTCAAATCCCGAAACAACCACATAATCAACTGTACTTGTTGTATAGATTCAATGCTTACTTGTAGTAAATAATTAATGCTGTATTTCTCGTAAAGAATCATGCAAGCTGAAGGAAACTAAAAATTAATTATAAGAGTATTGAAATCCTCATGTGTACTCACCTGGCAGTCCTTCCTTATTATAGGAAGAATTCATGTCAGAGAGAGGCACACAGATTGAACCTGTATTATTGCCAATGACTGTCATCTCAGGTCTGTCACAACAAACTGTGTCGTGGTAACTTGTACATTCTCTGCCAACAAACTGACAGGTATGACATGGGGAACAATCATCATCAGATAGTGGGGATTCTTGAGGAGAGTGTCTGAAATATCTAGTCTTACAATCAGCGATTGCTGAATGAGTGCTGTTACAGGCCTGGAGAAGTAATCTGCTAGAGTTATTGTCCACTTTCTGACACAGTTTACACTCTTTGTTGTTATGAGAAGCTTCAGACATGTACGTATCTGGGGGACATGGAAAACACTGTTCATAATGTGGATTATAATACTCTCCTCGCGTGCAAACGATTGGCGTCTCTTTGCAGAAATACACATTATCTTTGTTAAGGACAGCCTCATACCTTGGAAGGCCACAACAGAGTGTATCATGAATTCCCTCACAAAGTCGGGTGGGGTTCTTGTTCTCACATTCCGAGCATTTTACACATTGATCTGACTGATGCGGGTTTCTGGCCAGTCTTCTGTAAAAGCCACTTCTACAGTGAATTACAGTGTCGTGTGTTATATTACATTCTGTGACTAGAACCTCCACTTCAGGATCAATGAGTCGCGTACAGTTGAAGCATTCCAGGTGTGTGTGCCAGCGGTCAGTCATGTAAGTTACCCCATCTTGACAAAGTGGACACACTTCTAGGCCAGACATTACTTTCAAGAGATGTGTGCCTCTAGGGCATATGTGAGTGGGATCAGCACTGGACCCAACCACAAATGCTAGCAAAACCAATACCAACACAATAGCTTTTTTCTTCAGGTAACAATTTCTGGCTGACATACAATATTGGGTGCAGGATTTTATCGCAGCATTGGAGTAAAGTGCCAGAAATTGCAATGCCGTTTGCGACAGTTCTGAGGATAAATGGTAGCTTCAAGTTAGCAATTTTAAAATAGGTGGTTTAAAAAAAATATGTGTCTATTGTATTGCGTGCATTTTCGAGATCTGAACTGTATTTAATATTATTTGGTTGTTTCTTTACCAATAAACTTGTAAAATAAGTGTGTAAAATCAGAGAATTTTGGAATACATTTGTTATAGTAATTTATTAAACTCAATATGCTTCTGAATTCATTTTCTTTTTAAATTTTCGGGATAGTAAGTTGTAATATTTTAGTCACAATTTGTCATCACTTGTTTTAAAATCGTTTGAAATTGTATGCCCAAAAAATTCAATTTCTGGAAAAGCGATCTGAGCTTTTGCAGGATTTATTGTCAACCCAAATGTCTTAATCCTGTCGAATAGTTGTCACAAGTTTTGTAAATGGTCCGTCATATTGTTTGTATGTAAGTAGTATGTCATGTGGTATTTGATGATGAAATATTTTTTACTATATAAAAAGTCTACCACCGCCTAGAAAACGTCACAGAACTGCACCTACGGCGACCACATTTTCAAGAAATGCAACTCATGAATAAACAATCCTACGTATTTTTGCACTGTTACTTCCCTTTTTGTGTGATAAATTTTGTCTTTAAAATGTAATAATTACTGTTATTATAGATTGTAGCGGGGTGAGGCTTAAACAACTATCATCATACTAGTGACAGTGTTAAGGTACAGAGCTCTTCCTCCTCGTTTTTTTTTTCTCGTTTTTTTCTCGTCTTCTTTTCTTTATCTGTATTGGGCATAAACACTATCAGCATTCCATTGGTGCTGTGTAAGGCTTAGGGTTACAGTGCATTTCCGCGGGGTGGTCTAGGGGCGGGCCAGCGTGGGGATGGGGGCTCAGGGGTCGGGCGCGGGTATTGACGAATGGGGTAGTGCTAGGTGGTTCGAACCTCGGGTCGTGACAGGTGTCATTTGAAAATCGTAATAGGTAAGCATATAAATATGGCAGATATAGGATCTGTAGAGGGTCGTAGTAGTGTAAACACTATCATCATACGGGTTACAAATGAAAATCTTAAAAAGTGAAGATGATCGGTGTTATTGATTGTAGCTGGTATAACTTAGTGAAATTCGTTGATAAGGGGTGGGTAGCGGTTATTCGTGATCTATAGAGTGTCGCAGTGACCTATACACTATCATCATATGGCTTCAAGTGAAAACCTTAAAAAGGTAAAGATGGTCGATATTATTAATTGTAGCTTGTATAGCTTAGAGAAAATCGCTTGTAAGGGGTGGGTAGCAATTATTAGTGGTCCACAGAGGTCGTTGTATTGTAAACACTATCATCATACGGGTTGCAAATGAAAACCTTAAAAAGTGAAGATGGTCGGTGTTATTGATTGTAGTTGGTATAACTTAGTGAACGTCGTTGGTAAGGGGTGGGTAGCGGCTATTAGTGCTCTGTAGTGTGTCGTAGTGACCTATACACTATCATCATACAGGGTATAAAATGAAAAGCTTAAAAAGTACAAATGGCCGCTATTATTGATTGTAGCGGGTATAGCTTAGTGAAAGTCGATGGTAAGGAGTGGGTAGCGGTTATTAGTGGTCCGTAGAGTGTCATAGTGGTGTAAACACTATCATCACAAGGTTACAAATGAAAACCTTAAAAAGTAAAAATGACCGGTAATATTGATTGCAGCGGGTATAGCTTAGTGAAATTCATTGGTAAGGGTGGATAGCAGTTATTAGTAGCATGTAGAGTGTCGTAGTGGCCTATACACTATCATAACACAGGTTACAAATGAAACCCTTAAAAAGTAAAAATGGCCGATATTATTGATGATAGTGGGTATAGCTTAGTGAAATTCACTGGTAAGGGTTGGGTAGCGGTTATTAGTGGTCTGTAGAGTGTCGTAGTGGCCTATACACTATCATCAAATAGTCTTCAAATGAAATACATTAAAAAGATAAAGATGGCCGGTATTATCGGATGTAGCGAGTGAAATTCATTGGTAAGGGGTTTGTGAGTGGAGAAAATGTTAGATATGTGCTTCTGATCATTGTTAAGGGTGGTCGAGTGGGGCGGTGGTAGATAAATACGTCCGTTCCTAGATAATTGCCAGAGGGTAAGGCTCATATTAAATTCTAAAGATTGAACTCTTAGGTGGCTGATCTGAGGGTGACCGCCTGGGTGACTTATCACGGGGCTATGTCGGTGGGGGTGAACATAGTGGACGTGATCAGATATGTCTTTAGGGAAACCCGGAGGATGACTCAGATCGTACTGACCACATAACGATACTCATGGGTAATGGTCACATCGAAGCAAGTATGGCTCTGCATTGTAATGACTACAACCAGACCATGTGCTCACTGGCTAAAGCCGTTCAACGATGGCGCCGCATCCGATCACACGCGGTAATAACAAACCCAGAACACGTGGCTAAAGCCGCTCAACGATGGTGCTGTATTCGGTATACATGGGTGATGGTCACATCCGATGAAATATGGCGCTGCTTCCGGTCGCATGTGTAATGACTACAACCAGACCACGTGCTCACTGTCTAAAAGTTGTACACGATGGCGCCGCATCCGATCACACGTGGTAATGGAGAAACCAGACCACGTGGCTAAAACCGATCAAAGATGGCGCTGTATCCGGTCACGTGTCTTATGGAATACAACAGAAACACGTGACTAATTACTCAACCGATCAAAGATGGAGTCCTACCCGGTCACATGACCAGGCAGTGCATAATATTCTGCTGAGTCATGCTGCGTCAGCAGATATCGTGTATATAGCGTCCACCATTCACCGTCTAGAAGTACCGGTCTCAGTGAACAGCAACCAGTTCACAATGTTACAAGTCGCTAACGGTAAGTTGGCTTTTTGATAAATCTTTCACATTTTCGTTGTATTTCTCCAAGAAGGCATATGGGTAACACCGGCAATAACCCACACAGGAACGCCTCGAGCACTGATTTTTGCATTTGCCAATAGCACTAATGATACAGCCGAGACACGAGTGTAATGACCCAGTAGGTCAAAACAAACAGAGGTAATGGAAGAAACCAACGTGGAAACTAACCCACAAAATAGTCTAGTGGGGGGAAATAAATTCGTTCTTGTGCATGTGTGGTCGGCGAGTGCCACGACTAGAGATTGTCTTCTTCTGTCAACTGGTCGTTATTTACACCGTCATTGGCGTATCACTATTCAATCTCGACTTATGAAAGATCGGAAGGTGGACGATCAGCTCTGTGTTCTATTCCATTTCGACAATGCATCAAAGAAAGTCATCGTGAATGCATACGGTTAACTTAACAATACTAGTTTAATACAAGGGGTATATGGTGCTAAACGCATATATCTGAAGAGACAAGCCATATGAGTATTAAAACACCTACATAAAAACAAAATGGTTGTAATATACTTACAGTCCTGTCTTTAATAGCTGACCAGTCCTCAAAACGAAGAAAACCACAGTGGGTGTGAGGAGACTGTATATGTATATCACTGGTATTCTGACGTCACAGACTGTAGCTCACAGTGAATGCAATGCAAGTAACATGGCGCTCTCTACGCTATCTATTTCATCATGGTTAGAGGTTATGTGGCGAGCATGACCCGCATTCCCCAACCCAGCTTAAACATACAACAGGTCAACGACCGGGTAGTAGAACGCTTAGTCGCGCCATACTATGGTTGAATGAAAAAAATAATATTTCAACAATAAGATAATACAAAAATTAACAATTTAATTTCTCTTTCTGTTTCCAAATTGAATGTTGCATGCAGAAATTTAATTGTTAATTTTTGCACAATCTTATTGTTGAAATTTTATTTGTTCATTCAACCATATTGACCTATTACATAAGATACATTTAATTTTCTGAAATACAGCTGTTGTTTGCAGAGGGGACAGACGAATATCTCTAGCAGGTTGGGAATTTAAAATGACGACGTGAGATATTTTTCCCATTTAGTTAAGGAATTGTCCTACATTTTAAAAGTTTTGGCTGAAATTTGGCTTAAATTTTTCATATTTTGTTAACAAAATTTCCTACTTTTCATAAGATTTGGATGAAATTTGGCCAAACATTTCACATTTGGTTAACAAATTTTTTTTTTTTTTACTTTCCATATAATTGACTGCGATTTTCATAAGTTTGGTTGAAATGTGGCCAAAATATTTTGCTTTGGTTAACAAAGTGTTCTACTATTTTCTTAAAATAAGTTTGGTTGAAATTTGACCAAACTTTTCACCTTTGGTTAACAAAGTTTCCTTACTTTTCATAATTTTGGTTAAAATTCGGTCAAACTTTTCAGCTTTGGTTACCAAAGTTTCCTATTTTTCATAAGTTTGGGTGAAATTTGGCCAAACCTTTCACCCTTGGTTAACAAACTTTCATCACTTTTCATAAGTTTGGGTGAGATTTTTATAAGTCTGGATGAAATGTAGCCAAAATTTTTCACTTTGGGTAACAAATTTTCCTACTTTTCATATGTTTGGTTGAAATTTGGCCAAACGTTTCACATTTGGTTAACGAATTTTCTTATTCTTTATAAGTTTGTTTGAATTTAGCCGCAAAGTTTCCTACTTTGTATTAGTTTGGTTGAAATTTGGCCAAACTTTTCACCTTTGGTTACCAAAGTGTTCTACTTTTTATAAGTTTGGTTGAAATTTGGCAATATTTTTCACATTTGGTTAACAAAATTTCCAATTTTTTTTTAATAAGTTTGTTTGAAATTTGGCCAAACTTTTCATATTTGGTTAACAAAGTTTCCTACCTTTTCTAAGTTTGGTTGAAATGTGGCCAAACTTTTCACTTTTGGTTACAAAATTCTCCTACTTTTGATCAGTTTGGTTGAAATTTGGCCCACAATTTTCACCTTTGATTAGCAAATGTTCCTACTTTTCATAAGTTTGACTGCGATTTTTATAAGTTTGATTAAAATGTGACCAAAACTTTTCACTTTGGTTAATAAATTTTCCTACTTTTCATAAGTTTGGGTGAGCTTTTTATAGTATGATTGAAATGTAGCCAACATTTTTCCCATTTGGCTAACAAATTTTAGTACTTGACCAAGATTTTAGCCCTTCATTCTCTCACCACATGACAACTATATACACCGTAAACACTAAATATTCAACAATCAAGACGTAATTATAATCTATGTACCTGTTTACTTACAGTACATTCAGTACATTTTACAAGAATAATAATAAAAAATGCATAATGTCATTATACAAAATGGATGATGTGATATGAGCTGGTGTATATAGTATCATCACAACATTTTACTTTCACATACAGAGATATACAAATTGTATGTGTTTTGGGGGTTTCTTCACAGCATTGTCTGAGTAGATTGGTTTTTCCGGCTGGTAGCCTGGTATGTATATGTCACTTGGTATGTAGTCATAAGAATGCTCTCCTTATTGGTGGGCTGACATCTGAGTATTGTAGACAACAGGGCCATCAATCATCTGAGTGTCGGGCACATCAAACATCTGGCTATTGGGCTTATTGCGTTTAGTACCCAGTTTGACTTGAGTACTGTCTTGAGTGTGTTGGACTTGATTGCTTCGGTTGGTGTCTTGTTCCACATCAAACAGCTGGCTATTGGGCTCATCACACATCTGGTTGTTGGGTTGCTGGGGTCATCACACATCTGACTGTAGCTGGGTTGAAAACTGGCGGTATAGTATGCGTCTACTTGGTGGTTTCGCTTAGTTCCTTGTTTAACTTGAACACTGACTTGAGTGTTTTGGACTTGATTGCTTCTGGTAGTGAATTGTTTGACATGAGCACTGACATGAATGTTTTAGTTACTGACTGACTTGCTTGTCTCCGTTATTACCTTGTTTGACTTCGTTACTGGCTTGGTTAACTTGGTTGAGTCTGTCAAATTCAGCTAGTATCTCGCAATGCATGGCGCTCATCTGTTCATATTCTTACCGAGTAAATGTCATACCCGTCTTAGTAGGGAACTTCTTGTCGGATTCACCGTAAAATCTTCGGATGTGTAACGTGCTCGTTAATCAGTAGGATGAGACAAACACGGCCTTATCACCGCCGCCCACTGGTCTAATAGTTTCACCACTACGAGTCATGTAGACCCTTTAGCAGGCACAGTCTTGAGATCTATAGTCATCTTCTGATCACAATGCTTGAGTGTTACCAGCCTCGGGTTTATATATTAGTTTTTAAGTCACGCGTAAAACCGGTTTCAGCCAGTTTCTTGGTCAAGCGATTCAGATTACGCTGACGTGGCTGTCTGTATGGCGCGACTAAGCGTTCTACTACCCGCTTGTTGACCTGTTGTATGTTTGAGCTGGGTTGAGGAATGCGGGTCATGCTCGACACATGACCTCTAACCATGATGAAATAGATAGCGTAGAGGGCGCCGTGTTACTTGCGTTGTAGTCTCTGTGAGCTACAGTCTGTGAAGTCAGAATACCAGTGGTATACATATACTGTCTCCTCACACCCACTGTAGTTTTCTTCGTATTGAGGACTGGTCAGCTATTAAAGATAGGAATGTAAGTATATTGCAACCATTTTGTTTTTATGTAGGTGTTTTAATACTCATATGGCTTGTCTCTTCAGATATATGCGTCTAGCACCATATATCCCTTGTATTATACTAGTATTGTTAGGTTAACCGTATGCCTACTTGGAGAAACACAACGAACATGTGAAAGATAAATTCTGAGTGTCGGATACATCATGTCTTAGGACAGTCTGGGGTTTCGACGTAACGCCACGTATTTCACCATTATTCTAGGTCTGATCTCTTCCGAACTCGAAAATGTAACGTCAGCACTGAAGCCCCGGTAGTGAATGAGACCTTTGTGCCCGTATCAGTGGTTAGAAGTATTTCCACCATGTCGAAGGAGTAGCGACTCAGCGGTATGTAGTGAGGTTTGTCGTAGGCAAGGCACGAAATACTGAGGTCGAGCGCTGATTCATGATTGGATCCGTCCTTAGTAGTGGGACCATGACGTCTCCGATTGGTCTCGCCGCAATGAGATCGCAGTAGACATAGACATTTTGCAAGTCGTTATTCAGGTCTATCGTCCCTTCACCTTCAATTGTATCTAGTATCTCTTGCAACTTCTCACTAAATGTAATAGTGGCCCCGGGTTCGAGTATTTTCACGATGACTTTCTTTGATGCATTGTCGAAATGGAATAGAATACAGAGCTGATCACCCACCTTCCGATCATTCATTAGTCGATTCAGTGCAGCTATAAACGCGTCTGGTGAACTGTAAAGGCCCGGTGGACACGCCTTTCTTATCACTCTACCGTTTGGTGGGATGTATCTTAGCCATACTTTATTCTCTAGCACATTGCAGTAGTAGTTGGGGAATTAAATTTCTGCCAGACCCACTTCGGAATGTTAACTCACCTCAATAGTCTGAGGTAACTTGACGAAATAGTGACCTGGTGTGCTCTTGGGAAACATGTTCGGCGAAGCATTACTCGGCAATGTCACGTAGAAGCTCATATTTTAGGGTTTGGTAGCATGTACCCCAGACAGTTGCTTAGAAGAGCTATCCACACCTTGCCCTCGACTGCGTCGACGCTGTCTCGAGACAGATTGAATCGTGATACGCCAATGACGGTGTATATAACGACCAGTTGACAGAAGAAGACAATCTCTAGTCGTGGCACTCACCAACCACACATGCACCAGAACGAAGTTCTTCACCCCCCCCCCCTCCTGACTATTTTGTGTGTTAGTTTCCACGTTAGTTTCTTCCATTACCTCTGTTTTTTACCTACTGGGTCATTGCACTCGTGTCTTGGCTGTATCATTAGTTGCTATTGGCAAATGCACAAATCAGTGCTCGGGGCGTTCCTGTGTGGGACATTGCCGGTGTTACTCATATGCCTACTTGGAGAAATACAACGAAAATGTGAAAGATTTATCAAAAAGCCAACTTACCCTTAGCGGCTTGTAACATTGTGAACTGGTTGCTGTTCATTGAGACCGGTACTTCTAGACGGTGAATGGTGGACGCTATATACACGATATCTGATCACGTAGAATGACTCAGCAGAATATTATGCACTGCCTGGTCATGTGACCGGGTGCGACTCCATCTTTGATCGGTTGAGCCATTAGTCACGTGTTTCTGTTGTATTCCATAAGACACTTGACCGGATACAGCGCCATCTTTGATCGGTTTTAGCCACGTGGTCTTTTAGACAGTGAGCACGGGGTCTGGTTGTAGTCATTACACATGCGTCCGGAAGCAGCGAAATATTTCATCGGATGTGACCATCACCCATGTGTACCGGATACAGCCATCTTTGAGCGGCTTTAGCCACGTGTTCTGGGTTTGTCATTAGCGCGTGTGATCGGATGCGGCGCCATCGTTGACCGGCTTTAGACATTGAGCACATGGTCTGGTTCTAGTCATTACAATGCGACTGGAAGCAGAGCCATACTTGCTCCGATGTGACCATTACCCATGTGTATCGTTATGCGGTCAGTACGCTCTGAGTCATCCTCCGGGTTTCCCTAAAGACATGTCTGAACACGGTCACTATGTTCACCCCCACCGACATAGCCCCGTGATTAGTCACCCAGGCGTTCACCCTCAGATCAGCCACCTATGAGTTGAATCTTTAGACTTTAATATGAGCCTTACCCTCTGGCTATTCTCAAGGAACGGAAGTATTTATCTACCACCGCCCCACTCGACCACCCTTAACAATGATCAGAAGCACCTATTTAACAAATTCCTCTACTCACAAACCCCTTACCAATGAATTTCACTAAGCCAAACTCGCTACATCCGATAATACCGGCCAACTTTACCTTTTTAATGTTTTCATTTGAAGCCTATGTGATGATAGTGTATAGGCCACTACGACACTCTACAGACCACACGCTACCCACCCATTACCAACGAATTTCACTAAGTTACACCAGCTACATTCAATAACAACTATCATCTTCACTTTTTAAGGGTTTCATTTGTAACCTGTGTGATGATAGTGTATAGGCCACTACGACACTCTACATACCACTAATAACTGCTACCCACCCTTACCAATGAATTTCACTAAGCTATACCCGTTGCAATCAATATTATCGGTCGTTTTTACTTTTTAAGGTTTTCATTTGTAACCTTGTGATGATAATGTTTACATCACTATGACACTCTACAGACCACTAATAACCGCTACCCACCCCTTACCATCGAATTTCACTAAGCTATACCCTCTACAATCAATAATAGCGGCTATTCTTACTTTTTACGGTTTTCATTTGTAACCTTATGATGATAGTGTATACTACGACACACTTCAGAGCACTAATAGCCGCTACCCACCCTTTACCAATGACTTTCACTAAGTTATACCGCCTACAATCAATAACACCGATCATCTTCACTTTTTAAGGTTTTCATTTGTAACCCGTATGGTTATAGTGTTTACAATACTGCGACCTCTACGGACCACTAACGACTGCTACCCACCCCTTACCAACGAATCTCACTAAGCTATACCCGCTACAATCAATAATATCGGCAATTTTTATCTTTTTAAGGATGTCACTTGAAACCGTATGATGATAGTGTATAGGTCACTACGACACTCTAAAGATCACTAATAACCGCTACCCACCCATTACCAACGAATTTCACTAAGTTATACTAACTACAATTGTTAATACCGATGATCTTCACTTTTTTAAGGTTTTCATTTGTAACCCTATGTTGATAGTGTCTACAGATCATATATCTGCCATATTTACATGCTTACCTATTACGATTTTCATATGACACCTGTCACGACCCGAGGTTCGAACCACCTAGCCCTACCCCATACGTCGATACCCGCAACCCATCCCTGATCCCCCATCCCCACGCTGGCCCGCCCCTAGACCACCCCGAGGAAATGCACTGTAACCCTAGACCTTTACACAGCACCAATGAAATGCTGATAGTGTTTATGCCCAATACAGATAAAGAAACAAGTATGATGATAGTTTTTTAAGCAGCACCCCGCTATAATCAATAATAACAGTAATTATTACATTTTTAAAGACATAAAATGTATCACACAAAAAGGGAAGTAACAGTGCAAAAATACGTATAATTGTGTATTCGTGAGTTGCATCCCTTGAAAATGTGGTCGCCGTAGGTGCAGTTTTGTGACGTTTTCTAGGCGGTGGTAGACTTTTAATATAGTAAAAAATATAGGTGCTGCACCTTATTTCATCATCAAATACCACATGACATACTACTTATGTATGCATATGTCATCAATGTAGGTGACAACGATCAAAATGCCCCGTAATAGCAGTCTCGTCATTTGTACAAGAAAGTTTTATGTATTGTGAATTTACACTTTATTCAGTAATTTTTTTTGTTAACTTTTGCTGTGTCAATGTCAGTTTTACTGAATCTCTTTGCTGAAGGTATCTCACTATTTATGCAATATAATGGAGTTTCACATTTTATACTTTTCACCTTACTAACTTACTGAGTGTAATAATAATAATTTAGAGATCGAAGTTCAATAGTTACAGGACTGGAATGGATTCATCCTGTTTCAATAACAGGTTTCAACAATATCTGTAGAACATATAATATTACAGAAGAGAACATGCTAGTCAGCAGGGTGACATCGGCATTTAGAATCATACCAGTACTAAATGAAGACATCTAGATAGCGAAGTCACATTGAGGTGTATGCCATTTTGTTGGCATATGTGATAGTTTCAGAATATGGATTGGAAGTTGAAGACAAACTTAGCTAATAGCATACACCTAGGCAAGTAGTAGTAGATTTATGGTGTAATCAGCAAAATCGTTATCAAAAGCATTAACTGAGCATCGAGCCGATTTGCAAGAATGTTTACTTGTTGTGGCACCATGGATTGCAGGTTGCCGATTATTATGGCTAACAAAATGTGTATAGACAAATGGCCGAGGTCTAATCCAGTTAGTAAGAATAGTACCAGTGTCATAATTGTGGAAAGACCTTTGGTCTCAAAGTTGGTTAGTGTTTTATTATTTTTGCCACACTGCCATTTGGCTGATTGAATTTTGTGTGTGTGTGCCTTTCAAGCAGTAGTTTGACATTGTTTACCACAGAGTGGTGTTGCTTTAGCAAATAAATACACCGTTGTCTGGTTTCACTTTTAGGTAATATAGTTGCACTGATTTGTTCTAATGATTGAACTTGTGATTCATCTTCTTGTACCTGGGTCATAGATCTTGTAACTGCATTGGTATGGATAATATATTCATACTACTTATTTATTTCTGTATCAGAATAGTCTGTTACTGAATTTATATTGCCAATTATTAAATAACAACATGGCTTTTCAGTGCTGTACACCTACGTTTTCCTGAAATAAAAGGAGATGAAATATTGGTCCATACCAGATGGTATCTTTCCTTTCTACCTGAAAATATTCTACATCTTATTTGCTTACCCATGTAGTCTTGTTTATTCGCTAGTGAATGACACAGTCCCATAATAATGGATCCTGTGTCATGCAAGATAGTAGCTATTTGGCCATTAACAACACCTTTATGAATGTTTAATTTTCCATTTTTATATTCAAAAGCATTTGCTTCTTCAAACATTTTACTAATATCACATATAGGTGGGTTGAAAGCATCACTGTCTTTGACAAAAGTAGCTGCTTCTTTCTCAACTACTTTATTGACTGAAGAACTGCTTTCAGGAATACTTGTATTTGCATGTTTTAATTCATTTATACCTTTACGTCTTCGGGCATGGCCAAAAGCCTTAAAGAAATATAATTTCATTTTGTACTTCTTTCGATATAATCTTGCCTGTTTACTTAATACCATGTTAATCACACAGTTATGATATTCAGGATTTTTATCACACAGTTTGTTTTCTCCATGTGATGACCTCACATAGTGTTTACAGGGTGTTATTTTCTGTCTTCTGTTGTATCATTGCTACCCTTTCGTTTTCAACCTCAGTGGCCGTAGTACCAACTGTGATATTTTGTGGTGTGGTCTTAAAAATGTCTTTATTATGGTTGGGATATGCCGAACTCTTATCTTTTATCTCTGTGACAGAACTACTCTCATTCTCTTTTATGAATTATGAGAATTGTAATGGTAGTGTCGTTAATAGATTTTCTTTACTTACTAGGTCGTTTAGTGCGTTACAATAGCTGTTAATATTTTCAGTTCTAGTGTGCTTTTCAACCTGAAACATGGACCGTTTATCAGCGACATGAACTGTGTCACAAGCTGCCACAATTGGTGACGAAGTGAATGCAAAAATCTCCAAGGCCAGCGCTGCCTTTTGCAGACTGTACAAGAATGTATGGGATAGAAAGGGAATAAGCCTGCAGACAAATCTGAAAGTCTATAAAGCAGTTGTATTATCCACACTGCTATATGCTTGTGAGACATGTACTGTTTATCAGCGACATGCTAGGAAATTAAACCACTTCCACACAGTCTGCCTTAGGAAGCTATTGGCGATTAAATGGCAAGACAAGATCCCAGATACTGCTTTCAGGAATACTTGTATTTGCATGTTTTAATTCATTTATACCTTTACGTCTTCGGGCATGGCCAAAAGCCTTAAAGAAATATCATTTCATTTTGTACTTCTTTCGATATAATCTTGCCTGTTTACTTAATACCATGTTAATCACATAGTTATGAAATTATATTCTAGAAAGAGCGTCCATGCCTAGTATCCACACTCTACTAATGCAAAATCAGATTCGCGTGGCTGGTCACTCGAATTCCAGATCACAGGCACCCTAAACACATTTTTACAGCGAGCTGCGTTTAGGTAAACGCTCCCATGGCGGCCAAAGGAAACGCTTTAAAGACACTCTGAAAATCCCACTGAAAACTTTTTGTAATTCATCTTGACACCTGGGAGTCTGCTGCTAAAGACCGTAATTCGTGGCGTGCATCATTACGCAAGGGTGCAGTCACTTGTGAAGCAACCAGGACTGCAAGAGCAGTTGTGAAGAAAAAGGCTGGACAGAAAAATCACCGCAGGAGATCCTCCTCCTGGAACGTCAAGCATTCTTTTCCCACATTGTCAAAGAACATTTCGAGTCAAAATAGGCCTTATCAGCCATTCTAGAACTCACGACTCCATACTTTCAACCCCACTGGAGGAAATGAATGGTCATCATCATTCTTGATGGATAAACAACACAACACTTCTCAACCCTGCTTTTGCACTACTGAAACATAGTCTTCAAATGTTTGTTTGGGTTTCGGGGTAAGAATTTTGAATTGTGATCTGACACCTTTCTGGTCAAGAGGAGAAGAATGTAAAATTTCTGCTTTTACATATTCATAATCACCTCTAATCTGTAATGGTATAGTCTGCAGAATGTCATAAATTTTTTTTTTCAACTACATTTCTATATTATAAAACATACTAATGTCTCTTGTTGATTTCAGTTTCACGTATTAGTGTTTCAAACTGTTGCGTCCATTCTGAGAATATGTCACCTTGTTTATATTTACTTTCTAATTTAGCATGCCTTAATTTCTCATATAGCTCTTTTTTTTTTTAAATCTGTAATTCTTTGTTCAGTTGCCAAAATTTATCTATTGCGTCTTATCTAGCTTGACTTTTCTTTTGTTTCGCAAGTTGTTTCTCTTCTAGTGTTATTTCAATAGTGTTAATTCACAACGTAGGGGTATTCCAGACTTTCAAGGCACAGACCTCACATGGAAAAAGTCGGATGCGGATAAAGGTAAGGCCCTTCTTACACGCTACATAGAGCAGACTAACCAGAAAAACGAGCCCCCCAGACAGAGGACCACAACGACACTCTCTCAGCTGTGCGAGGGGGTTGGGACAAACGAAGAGTGCATAATCATAGTTGAGACAATACATGCAATGCTCAAGAATTCACATAACACTGCCCCAGGCCCAGACGGCATCCGATATGGTGACATACTGATGATGTCAGATGATGACATGGAAGAACTGGCCAGAGAATTCAATAACAGTATCCAAAGGGGTCAGATGAAAGAGGAATGGCTACACAGCTACTTGCTGCCGCTGCCAAAACCGAACAAAGACCATTCCAAGATAAGTGGCTACAGAATCATTACGATGCAGAACACTGTTGGCAAGCTACTGGAGAAAATTGTAGCACACAGACTTGCTTGTGACTTGGAACAGCTCGGCTGCTTCCCGCCCAAACTTGGAGGATACAGACGTAACAAAGAGTCATGGCTGAATGTGGCGGTCTTTGCTCAAGATGTTTAAGAAGGATTTCAGGTCAGAGAAGAGACATGTGCGGCTGCCATAGACTTAGAGGACGCATACAATAGAGTATCCTTCGAGCACTTGATGCAAACCCTCCTCAGACTGAAAGTGAACCCTCACCTTGTACGATGGATAGCTGCAGTTCTGCTCCAAAGGAAGGTGGTGCTAAGATGCGGCAGTTGGTCTTCTGAGCCGATAACGACATGTCCATGATTGCCGCAGGGTTCACCACTGTCACCAGTACTATTCAACGCGTATACGGTGCCGATCACTGAACAACAGTTGGACGGGAGGGGTAGGACTCTGTCAGTTGTTGACGACATTCTCGTGTACCGTCAGGGTCGAGATAGACAGGTGGTTGCCAATGATATGCAGGGCGAACGAGATCGAATTTCCTCATGGTGCGCTGATGCCGATGCCCTTGTCAGCCCTGCAAAGGCATCGGTTACATGGTTCTCCCTAAACAACCATATTGTTAAAACAGACCTGCCGGCAGTAAGAATGGATGGGAGCATTTTGAGTAGAACCGAGTCGATGACATATATTGGCGTGAGGCTTGATCGAAGCCTGTCCTTCAGAGAGCATGTCGATTATGTTATAATGAAAGCTCGAAAAGGTTTGTCAGCAATGAGAGTCATGGCGACTGCCAATATCGAGCAAAGACTGCTAATACTTCTGTTCCAGGGACTGGTGCTTTCACGCATCGAGTATGCCCTGGCCATCCTCACTGTCAGCCCTACACAGATTGGAAGACTTGAAAAGGTACAAAACGAAGCCATGCGCATCATTTTGGGCTGCACGAAAGACACCAGCTATGTAGCAATGAGATACCTCCTTGACTTCCCGACAATGGAACACAGGATCAAGATCTGGAGAGCTTGTGCATACTTAAAAATAAGTGCAGATGGGCAGCACCCTCTGTATGACGCTATATTCAGAGAAAAGGGTGACAGGCTAAAGAGAGGCAAATCATGGATGGGTCGGGCGGAAGATGTCGTCAGACAGGTCTGCAGTCTTACCAGCATCAACCCCGACAAGGAATGGGTGCCGGTGCCTCCAGCTTTTAAGTGCACTTTCTCCTGCATTATCACACTTGACAGACGGTGTAGAGAGCAGAACCCTGCCACTGTCAATGCAGAAGTCAACGCGCTCATCTATGAACACTCAGATAGCCCCGAAATGCTCATTTATACAGATGGATCTGTTGTAAAGCAGCAGAGAAGTGCGTGGGCATTTACAGCCCGTTCAAATGGCCGAACCGTTCAAGAATCCAGTGGTGCCCACTCTATGACCACGAGCAGCATGACGATGGAGGTGATGGCAGTTACACAGGCTTTCATATGGCTGGAATCACAGCATTATACCAACGTGTGTGTACTAAGTGACTCAATGAGCATGATTCAGAAGGTCGAAGCTGGATCTGTACGTAGACAGTGGACTGAGTCGCTGCGGAATTCTGTTGTCCGTAAAGTCACCTTCATCTTCGTCCCGGGACATGCGGGAGTCGAGGGAAATGAACGAGCTGATAAACTGGCTGGCTTTGCACCCTCTGTAGACGGCCAGCCCATGGATCGTGCCGAAGTTATTAACGTCCTCAAAGATATGGCAAGAACAGAGGACTTTGACGTCAATGAATCCACATCGCTGTCCAGGATGAAAGACTTGGGAGTAAGAATCGGCACGGCCAGACGCGAGAGGTACATCGGGAAAACGAGGTGCCTAGTCAACCAACACAGAACTGGCACTATTAGCCACCGGAAGCTGATGCATATGCTGGGGAAGGGGGGTGGGGGGGAGGATCTGAGCACCTATGGACCTGTCCGGAGTGCAATGAAGATACCCCAACTGATAACTGATAACTGATAACTGATAGTGTTAATTCGTCAGGATCGTTTAATTTTAACATTTTTAAATGTCTCTTTGACATATGTGCAACATTTTATAATTTCTCACAAAATATTATTACTGTTACACACCTGTAGATGATATCTCACCAATTGTCAGTGTTGGAGTTTGCAATGGCCTGATCTCTATGGATTAACATTCACTGTAAACAACTATAAAATTGTCTTATACTCACCTCTTGGAGTTTTATTTTCAGTTCCCTGATTTGTTTGTTCAGCCGTTCTACAAGTAGCTCGGAAAGGTTGTGTCCTGTCTCCCCTCTTGATGATCATAACCTATGTGGACAAGGTATGTAAAGGAACCAGTCAAACAGAGACGGGAACAACACCACATGACGAACAGAACACAGAAGAACCAACGGCAAATTACACCATTAAAGAACGCTATGCACAGGAACGGAGCATAATGGGGACAACCCGTTGCTATGAGGTTGGAACTACGACTAACTAACTAACTAACTAACTAACTATGCCCGGTAATTAATTTCTGTTTTATAGCGATCTTGAAATAATCAGAGAATTTAACATCATTAGTAGGCAAAATCTCCTGATATCGGAGACGCAAAAGAAGGTAGTATAATAGTGCCACGCCCCTTTTCAGCTCCAGTGATGTCACTGGTTACCCACAAGTCCTACTTTATACATGAAGGACATGAATATCTATGTAAACGTTTCCACCGTCAGAACTACCTTGGGTTCCTTAACTCAGTGGTTCTCAACCAGTGGGGAATCCCCCCCCCCCTCCAGGGGGGGGGGAATTTTTAGGGTTTCGTAGGCGGGGGGGGGGGGGGGGGGGATTTAGATTATTTCAAGATCGCGTTAATACAAGAACTGATTACTTTATATTGTTTTTTTTTTTACCACCATAATTTATGTTTCTGTACTTCTTGCCGTTCTGAAATTCATTTTATAACGTAAGTAGACCCGCAAATCACGTTTTATGTAGACGTCTAGACTTTTTCTGGTATGTGTTATTAAATTTAGCTTCCATTTTTATGTATACTGTGTAGGGGCGGTGGTGGGGTCGGGTGGGGGGGGGGATTTATAGGGAGGAAATACAAAAGAGGGGGGAATGACGTTCTGAAAATATGGTGAAGGGGGCACGGGTCAAAAAAAAGGTTGAGAACCACTGCCCTACTGAACAACAGACCCTCACGGCTATAGTCGATGACAAATGATTGGGTCTCGTAGAATGTGATATTCAGGCACTAGACTGTAGCGGTACGCACAAAGGGGTGTGTCTTCGCGTAACTCCTCCCAGTAGGCGTCGCTTAGCGGGATTCCCATCTAAAAAAATCGTCGGGGGTAAGCCGTGGAAATTCGGAGTTTCGAGACGAATCTAGTAGGGCATCTTGAGCATAGCCTACGAGGGGTGACGTTGTAATATTCTGTTATGATAATTTGGCTGTGTGTCCAACGTGTGCCGCGTGGTTACACACCCGCTTCACACTCCAGTGATCCGGGGCTTGTTTCCGGATCCGGTCAGGGATATGCACTACTGACGAGCTCAAACGAGGGCGAAGCTCGAGTATAGTGCTTCCATATTGACGTGGACAGGCCTTAGGTTCATACCAGAATACGATCAGCGTTTCCAGTAGTGGGTTGTGCTCAATATTTAAGATTCTAGTAGGTTCTCCGTAGAGCTATTCCTGTCGATTGCGTTGTGCCAAACAATCTGGACACTTAGCTAACATGAGTTTCTCATGGTTAGAACCATGTCCCACGTGGAAAGTCTGTTTCCAGAGAAAAACACATTTATCGTGGGTCTGAGATTTCTGCACAACTCGGAAACAGCCATTGTTTCTGTCATTCAGCGACCTCACACTCTGCACAGCAGACGCATTTTGTCAGCCTCTATATTGTCTCCAGAGAGATGTTCCTCCCTCGACAAGGGTATGGCTGCATGCAGTAATTGCTCCTGCACTAACGTAATACCCTCCTTTCTCTGTTTCTTGCTTTGTGTTCTCGTATTTCGCACTAGACCAGAACTTGATCCTCTCAGTGATTGATTATGGACTAGGACTGCTCACTGTCTCAAAGAGTCAGTTGGTGAAATTAGAGCGCATACAGAACGAAGCTATGCGGGTCATTCTGGGATGCACCAGAGTACAGAGTAGTGTGTATGCGTTACATCGTTGGTTTGCCGACTGTTGCTGGTAGGCTCAAGGTGATGCAGGCGAAGGCATACCTCAGAGTAGTTGCTGACACAGATCACCCGTTGCATGAGGCACTGGACGCAGTTAAGGGTCAGCGACTGATAAGAGGGAAATGACGGAGGGCTCAGGCGGAGGATACGATCAGACAGGTGTGCATCTTGGATAAAATTAAGCGAGGAGAGGAGTGGGTCAGAGTGCCAGCGGAGCAGTCAGACTTGTGCAGAATTATAATCATATTGAGCCGGGAGTGCAGGAAGTGGCCAGCAGGGGCTACGGAAGTGGAAATCCAGCAACTAATTCAGGATAATGCTCGCCCGGGTGATGTGATTATATACATAGATGGTTCGGTGTTGAGAGGAAGGAGAAGTGCCTGGGGGTTCTTAGCAAAGGCTAATGGTCGACGTTTGGTGCATGAGAGCCTGGCATATGATCCCACAACATCTAGCTTAAGAATGGAGGTGGAGGCGGTAAGTTCAGCTTTTCGCTGGATGGAGAATACGATACATACACACATCGTGATTGTAACTGACTCAGAAAGCATGCTGATTAGGGTGAGGACAGGCAAGCTTCGTGCAGAGTGGCTTGCTTCGCTTCGGAAGTCACGGTTGACAAGCATCGTTTGGATCTTTTCTCCGAGGCATGCTGGTGTACTGTGGAATGAACAGGCGGACAGTTTGGCTGGCTCTGTAAAACTTGGTGGAGTATTGATGCATGATAAGGCAGACATGGTTGCGGCCTTGTGGGAGCACGTGTACACCTCGGAGGAGCAAATGGATCACAATGGTCTGGCAAGAATGCGACAGCGAGGGGTGACGAGGGGATCTGGTAGACGCTCGACGCTCAGAGGAAAGGCGAGACGGACATATAATCAGATTGCTACTGGTACTATCAGTGTTAGAACTTTTCGCTGGCTGCTGGGGACAGAGCGCTTATGGGAATGCCCCGAATGCTGTGATGTCGGTTCCTAAATCAATCAATCAATCAATCAATCATGTCGCGAATATAAGCGTCAACCTTCGCTGGCAATTCATGAATATTTAATTAAGGCGATAAATCGTTGTGAAATGTAAACATAGGCCGTAGGCTGTTTGTGTAATACTTATTTATCACCGTAGTTCTGTGAATACAGAAGGAAAATACATATTTATCAAAGTCCATTCCTATTGGCAGTGTGCTAGATCGTTACATTACTTAATTACTTTGAGAATTTGCCTTAATTTGTGAAAATGTTATAAGTGCTGTAATTTTATTACTGCTACTACCAAGAGTTCGTTTAGTGTACAGAGCAAGCTTCAATAGAGCAGTTAATGTGTTCTAACGATGATAGCTTAATCAGTTAGGACGCTGTAGTGCTGAGTTATGGCAAAGCTGATGTGGTGTTGTGATCCCAGCGGAGTGTGGTGTAGCTGTATCACAAAGTTACTGTGATGATGTTCATTCTGATTAGGAAGTTGTATTGATATTTCTGAGGGATGTACTGATGTGTAGTGACATTGTTGTCGTGATATGTCGTGTATGATCGTATAGTGTATATTTTGCTAGCGATTCGGGAAGGTTCGTCGTGTGATGCGATCGCGCATGTCCGGGACGGATGGCGTGTGTAGATGCGTCGTACTTGTGAAGAACGTTCGGTCTTGTACTCAACACGCTATTCTATGATATCCTCATTATCTGGGGACACATACACTAGGGTCGGGTGAAGGGGAGATTGCTTCTATACTTCAGCAGACGACAAGAATTATGGGATGGAAAGCAGGATACATTCTATATAAATAGAGAATGTCTGGTCCTAACCGGTCAGTGGAACCGTTCATACTTTAGTCTTCGCCTAAACACCGGGGTAAAGGAACGGGGATGGATATATACCATCTACATCTGGTATACCAAGTACAAATTTAATTTCTCTTTGCTTTCCAATGGGAAGATGTAACAAAGAGAACTTTTCTCGGATGTGGGATGGGAATCCCAGAAGAGTATTGGTTGATTAATTAATTAATTAATTAGTTGTTAATTTAATTGAATAATTAATTTTGAGATATATTAATGTTGTGTTGATTGTCACGGAATTACCGGAGATGTCGAACCAGCATGATAGACAATCGGAGACCGCCGTCTCTAACCGTCACAACGCTTTCTTGTAGGGAAGTTTCCCGATCAAACGCCATCCAGGATTTTTTGAATACCGGAGAAGAAAGTCCCGATCAAAGGGGAGACAAGTCGGCATTCTGTTTACCCGATCTGAAAGATGAAAAGAATGAGAGGTTCTCCTAGCCTGAATTCTGGACAAGGGAGTGACGTCATTGGGACACAGTTCTAGGAAGTCGGAATAAACAAAGTTGCAATCAGTGTGCTAACAGGATTAAACCGGGCTGGAGTGTTAAGCTATTCCTGTTCAAATTAAGAAAAGGAACCACAGTGTGCCGTGTTGTTTAAAGGCAACGGACATTTGTACAGGATGTGCATGTGTGATTCCAATTCAGGACTGGAATAGTTTGCATAAGGTAGTTATTGATGGAGATTATGAATCAATCATAGTGATGGTGCGTTGTGTGAACTTATTATAAGAGCGTCGGCAGCAGTAGGCTGATGGGTAGCTTAAACTAGGTCGAGTGATATGTCGTCTCACTCGGCAGGGTAAAACCAATGTTATGGGAGGATATTCAGCGAGATTGAGAGTGGTTGGGGGGGGGGGATAAAGGATATGTCCGTGGTAGGATCTTCGGGTAGGGTGTCTACTGGGGTTTCTTCGCTTTCCTTTAGTCTTTCCTGTTCTTACCACGTCTCATGCTAATGGAATGGACTGCTCTGCCTTCTGCCAGAGTTTAGTTCAATGTTTATTAGGATATATATATATATCTGAGTGTGGCCTTCGGTATACGCTCACATATAGTAGGTTTGAATCGGGTTTCTCTCAGCGGGTGTTCTCTTTTCGACAGGTTCCACTGTACAGGAGAAATTAAGGACAGATGGGAGAGGTGGACCATGGAAGTCACACCGAGTGCAGTGCTGTTAAATGGCCTCGGAATTGGGACACCATTACACAAATCATAATCATATCTAAGCCTTGAATGTTTAACCTAAAAAGGCTAATTGGCAGTGGCTGAGTTCCGAAAAGGCTGATTTATATTAATGGTGACTACTTCTCAGGTCTATGACATTATTATGTAGAGAAGGTATAATGGTGATTACTTCTCAGGACTATAACATTATCATATAGAGAAGGCCTAATGGTGAGGACAACTATTCAGTAACTTTTCACAAACAGACCGGCGGAATTTATTCGAACAAACACCATCAGTTTGTTCTTAGGGTTCGCGTGAGAGAAGTGCGGGGATTCCTAGGTTCCAGGATTTTTATAGACACATTAGATATATAGAGTGTTCCGAATTCATGGATAGTATTCTACCACATGTATTATTGGTAACCAGGCATCCAGACTATCCACGATAAAAAGGGAGAAGTGGACTCCTGGCCGGAAAGAGGCTTCATTCGGTGAGGTTTTCGAAACTTACGATGTTGTGATGTGGTATGGCCGAACACTATGATGAACAATCCTGAACGAACTGGTCTCGTCTCGCATACACCATAGACAATACTACAGACGTTCCATACACATACTTTGCACACACATGACACTTTTCTTTATTAAATGTTTTCATCATTTATTAGAAGCCAGAGTTGTGTGGGTATGTTCTGGAGGAATATGAAGAGGGGTATTGCCTTGTGGTAAGAAGAGAGAGAGAAAGAGAGAGAGAGAGAGAGAGAGAGAGAGAGAGAGAGAGAGAGATTGGGGGGAGAGAGAGTGTGTGTGTGATCCAAAGATTGAAGGGGTTGTGTAGACAAGGGTAATTCAAAAGACTCCAAGGCTGATGATATAGGATTATAAGAGTGTGCTGGTTGATTCCTCTCACCCCAGGGACAACTGATGACGTTGATGATAATGATACGGCTGATAACCATGAAGGGGAATGATCCGAAAGGACATAGCCACCTGAGAGAAACAAATACCACAGTGTAATATTTAAATATGTTACTACAGTAATGGTAAAGGTAATAGAGAGAGAGAAAGAGAGAGAGAGAGAGAGAGAGAGAGAGAGAGAGAGAGAGAGAGAGAGAAGGGTACTATCATCCCACGACAGGGACCGAATGACCAGACTGGTCTTACTTGAAACTGTACCTTCCAGATGAGCAAATTTAAGGTGCCCTCTGACCTCTGACTTGCAGTCTTGCCCGGGCCGTTTATATAATGGAAGTGATCCAATAACCCATGATACGTGGTTATGAATAGTCTGATTACGTTGAGATAAGATGCTTGTCATGTATGTCAGTTGTGGTGCCGAATGCTCTCACTCAGTCCTCTCCCTGCAGGGCTGCCTTAAACAGTGGTAATCCTGAGTTTATATTATGAAGAGAACACGGGGCATATGTGCTTTTGCCAGTGCAACCAGCCATGATGGGACTGAAGTCTATACACCAGGAGTAGGCTTGATCAGTATCCATCATGATAAACCCACCTCATAGTATGAGAAGGAGGTGGTAACAGTCACTTACTACCTACCGTGACTTATCAACAAGTCTGACGAGTTGTCGCAGAATAAAAATGTTAGTTCGATCAATGACAGACTAGACCCGACCTTAGTCTGCAAAAACAGCAACCCTTTGATGTTGTAGGGAATGAGATCAAAGTGAGTCGCGTCGCGATGTCTACACATGGTCGACATTTTGTTGGCAGGTTGTTGTTCGAGAGACGTGCACTGGCGTCATCTGTCTGCAAGGCGGGAGACGGCCGTTGAAAGTGATGGACAGAATGTCTGCCAGAGGTCGGAAGGATTCTGTGATATGGGGGAAAGGTCTCTGGCTCACAGACAGCCAGGATCTTTGTTGCATGAGACAAAGAATTTCCCAGATGAAAGTGAACTTGACAGCGAATTGACTCCGGTTAGTCTAGAAACAGGAGGACAAAGCCAGATTCTGGACTGATTGGCGTCTGGACTTTTTGGTGACGTCACTCAAGCACCCATATAAAACCCAGTGCGGTAAACAAGTGGAGGGAGTCGGAAAAAACATTCTGAAGTGTTAGGATCGGTGCATTATTCCGAGTTGTGTTACATGAGAGAGACTATGATGTCTAAGTGGTGATAGTTATCCGCGGACATAGATCCAGTCTGATTGCATAGTTTCTCGAGTAGCAACTGAAATAGGCATATGGTAGGCTATTTATAATTTCTAATTTAAGAGTATGATTAGGAATAGAGTACAGTGCAGTGCGGTGCTAGAAAGTATCATAGGAGCGTCGGCACTGGTATCCTATTGTGTGGCTTCAACTAGCTGGTGTGATATATCATTTTACTCAGGGAGTTGACAATGTAGTGGAATAATAATTAGAGAGATTAAAGATGGTTGAGAGGGGGAAGAGGTATGTGAAATGGTAGGATCTTCCAGTAGGGCATCTGCTGGGTTTCTACCCGTTCCTTTATTCCTTCCTGGTGTTGCCATGTCTCAGATCATATGATTGAGTTATTTGGCCGTATGACAGAGATCGGATCTCTGTTATAGATCTGAGTGCTGTTATTGGCCTACACTTACCTAATTCCGACCAGGACTGAGTTGCCCTCACCATAGTATTCTCTATTCTACAGGTTCCATTTACAGGTCCACGTATGTGTGCTCTGATTTTCAACAGTGAAGCTAACACAATTTTAGAAGATGATGGCTCAGAATTTGGAGACAGAAGTTGCTGAGAGGCCGCTACATGGGCTTATACCCAAGTTGGTTTGCGGGAACCTGGCTTCTGCTGAGCAGGACATGCTGATGAGATTATGATTAGCAAGTGATAGTGGTATCATTGAACAGTCAGATCATTGTAGAGATACACTATTGATACCAGGAACATTCACACCAAAGTTATACTGATACAGAGAACATTTAGACTGTGGTGTTAATATGGGGAATCTTTACAACCAGTGACACTAGATCCATTGAGATTTCCCCAATAACAGTGATAATAGGGTTAGAATTTTCTGATTAACAATGAGTTAAATAACCGAGGAAATTCATAGTGTGAATCAGATTGAAGACTCTCATTGGACAGTATTTGTCATGAGTGCCCAAGGATCCTAGTGGTTCAAGAGACAACGGAGGAAGTCTTCACGTGACCGGAGGAGCATCACCTGGTTGAGGCTACTTGTATGGGATACATGGTGCTGGTGTGTTTTCAGCACAGGGATGAGAATGACTATACTCCTGAACACTGATCTGAGTCTATAGACACTTTAGAGTACACGTCACACATTCTATACCTTATACACACACACCCACTTTTCCTACATATACTCTTTGCTTTAATAAATTTCTTGTTGTTATTTGGTGAGGCTAGAGTTGTCAAGTATGTTATGTTGGGGAAGAATGAGAGGGGGCATGATCCAGGGGTGAGTAAGAGTGAGAGAAAGGTGTCTTCAGATTGAAGGAGTGTGTGGACGGAGTCTGCTGGATATCTCCAGGATAGAGATATTGGATTAAAAAAATAATGTGGGTGTTGATTGCCTTAACTCCATGGACGACACTAAAGTGGTAAAGAAGAACAAGTAACTACTACGACATTCATTCTTTACACTCACGACATTTATTGCGGGCTCGTAATCGGGATCTTTTGTACAACGGGATCTTTAGACAACGGAGTCTTTTAACACGGGATCTTTAGTTAGAGGATGGAGATATCCTATTAGTGGAAATCCAGCTAGAGTGAATGTCGATAGGTGTTAGGACTTATCTTACCTGTTCACACCTCACACGTCTGCATAGGTCTGTGTTCCTGATTCTACTCTTGTCACTGAGTGATTGTGTTGTGTTGTGTGGTGTTATATATATATATATATATATATATATATATATATATATATATATATATATATATATATATATATATATATATATATATATTAATAGTATTTTGTCATTAGCTATATATTTGTTTAGAGATAATCTATACTCTATCTGCTGAGTTACCTCTCTGAAAAATGGCTACTCCTAAACTGACCACGGCAGAACTTAGGGCAAAGGGTGAAGAAATCGGATTGTTGGGTTCTGCACTAACAGATTACATACAGGAGGTGGAGAGAGAGTATCGTCAAGCAGAAAGGGAAGATCGAAAGGCGGAGTTGGAATTGAGAAGGATGGAGTTGGAACAAGAAGCTAGGAAATTGGAAGCAGAGCAAGCTGCGAAGAAATTTGAAACTGAGCAAGCAGCTAAGAAATTTGAAGCTGAGCAAGCAGCTAAGAAATTAGAAGCTGAACAAGAAGCTCAGAAAAGGGAGCATGAGTACCGGATGCGGGAACTCGAGCTTAAGAGGCAATCTAGTGGGGAAACTGAGGGAGCAGTGGGAGGTTCCTCTCTCCCTGGCTCAACACCAGTAGGTGGACATAGCTACCATGCTATGAAGTTCCCTCTAGCGATCTACGAGGAGGACAAGGAGAAGATTGACCAGTACCTTCAACGCTTCGAGGCTATATCGGTTGCTATGGGTCTGGGGCGTGACAAATGGAATCTCAAGCTATCCCAGGGATTACGTGGGACCGGTTACGAGGTTTATTCTCGCCTGCCGCCAGGACACGAGAACAATTATGATGAGTTGAAGACGGCGCTGCTGAAACGATTCGAAGTTACGTCACATACCTACCGGAAAAAATTTCGAGGAGCAAAACGAGAACCGGGGGTGTTGTTCGCCCCCTATAGTCTGCGTCTGAAAGCATATCTCCATAAGTGGATGGATTTGGCTGGGTTCGCGCATGACTATGAGAGTCTGGAAGAGCTCACGGTAGTCGACCAGATGTGGAAGCAAATGTCGAAACCTCTCAGGACATTCTTGGGAGAACAAGGGGCGGAACGAATCGACATGGTGACGAAATTGGCAGAACGGTTCGTCGAGGTCCATGGGGAGGCAGCAGAAAACATTTCTACAAACACCAAAAGTCAGGAAAAACATAACCTGAAGAAAGCAAAAAGTACAGGAACTAAGAAGGCGGAACCATATGTCAAAACGTCAGAGGAGAGTTCGGAGAAGACGAAGGGGGAAAGCAAGAAAACTTCGAGCTCTACACCAAAACGTCCATGGTCGGAGAAGTGGTGTTCGATATGTAAGTCACCTTCTCACAATACGAAGGAATGCAAATCGAAGGCTAAGAACCCTCACTTCGCGGCATGTCAAGTGACGTCAACGCAGGTGGACACTGACAATGCCAAGGTCGACAAGGAAGCTCGCCACCAGGAGAGCTCAATAAAGTCAGGCACTAGAAAATCTAGGACAGGGAAATGGTGCAAACACTGCAGGTCGAATACACACAATGCTATTGACTGCAGGGGAAAGTCAGGAGACACTCAATTCGTCGTGTGCCCCGGAAAACCTAAGGTGGAGCCCACCGAACAGGTCGAGGCCGAAGGAGAGACTCCAGACCAGGAAAAACCACCTGTAGTGGAATTGGTAGTGATTAACGGTCGTCAAGTGGAGTGTTTATACGACACAGGACTGGACGGGGAGGCCGTGATCTCTGCGGATCTGGTACATCCAGAACAATTCACAGGTGAAACCATGGAGATACAGCCTGCACAGAAGAGTGCTGTAGCCATTAAATTGCCCATTGCCAGAGTGGAGATTCGGTCAATATATGTCATCGGCACCATCAAGGCCGCGGTGTTGACCGATCCCATTTTTCCCTAAATCCTCGGTTTCCGGTATGTCTTTCTGGGAATGCCCAGGGAGCCAATCCATATGGGAGCAACACAGACTCGCTCTCAGACGAGAACGGATGAAGCAGAAACAAATGTGACTAACCCACTGCCAGGGGAGTTGCGAACTGCCCAGAGTGAGGATGCTACTCTACGTCCTTGCTACAAAAAGCTGCAGAAAAGTGCTGATCCACCCAAACAGGGGCAGTACTATATGAAGAATATGATACTCTACAGGAGAGCCGGAAGGGGAGACAACCTACATGGTCAGTTGGTGGTCCCAAAGGCCCATCGTTCCCAGATTCTTCATATGGGGCATACCATCTCATTCAGTGGGCATATGGGTATTGCCGCCACAATGCAGCGAATTTCCTGCCATTACTATTGGCCGGGAATGACAGGTGATGTGCGTCGGTATGTGAAGTCATGCCCTGAGTGCCAGAGGGTGGCACCGAAACACTGGACAGCACCGGTGGTCTTGGGTGTGATGCCCATCATGAACTCTCCTTTCGAGAGGGTAGCCATCGATATTGTGGGTCCACTTCCTAGGACTAGGAAGAGGAACATGTACATACTCACCATGGTGGATTGCTGTACAATGTGGGGTGAAGCCATACCGTTGACCACGATTGACTCGAAACGAGTGGCGGACGCACTGATGGAGGCCTTTACAAGATTAGGCTTTCCTGATCAAATACTGACGGACAATGGGTCCCAGTTTTGTGGAAAACTTATGGAGGAGGTATTTAGGGTGTTCCACTCTAACCATATCCATACCAGCCCTTCCAACCCTCAAGCCAATGGACAAGTTGAGCGTTTCAACGGCACGTTGATGACAATGCTCAGGAAACTAGCGCAGGAAAAACCTGATAGGTGGGATGAATATATCCCAGCAGCCCTCTTTGCCTATCAGGAAGTTCCTTATGGCTCAACAGGACTACCACTCGCTACGTTGCTGTTTGGTCGTCCAATCAAAGGACCGTTGGAAGCCATGTTGAGGAGTTGGACTGAAGAGGGGACGCCAGAAGAAGTGATCTCTTCTTACAAATATGTGGAGGAACTGAAAGAAAAACTTCACAAGGGATGGACTCTGGCAAATCAAAACTTGAAAAAGGCCAGAAAAAGACATGCGGCTTACTACAACCGTAGGTCTAAAGACAGATCTCTAGAGGTTGGAGACAAAGTATTGTTGCTACTCCCAACGGGAAACAACAAACTGGAGATAGGTTGGCAAGGACCATTCCCCGTGGAAAGGGTGATATCCAGAACCAACTATCAGATCCGGATCCGGGGAAAGTCGAAGATTCTCCATATCAATCTCTTGCGGAAATACGAAGAGAGACCCGGAGAAAAAGCAGCTCACCTCATGGCAGTGGCAGTTGCAATGGAGACAGAAGTGGGAACCAACGAGGGAAGGGAATATCCCCTGGTATACCAGGAAACCTACAAGGATGTACAGGTGAACCCTGATCTGACTTCCAAGGAGAGGGAAAAGATAACCCAGGTTCTCAAGTCTCATAAGGAGATACTGACTGATAAACCAGGACGAACGAGGTTGGTGGAGTTCGAGATGACTTTGACCACTCAAGAGCCTGTTCGCCAAAAGGTTTACCCAATGCCATTCTCTAAAGAAAAGGCCCTGGAGGGGGAAATACAGAAATTACTGGAGGATGACGTGATTGCACCATCCACATACCCATACAATGCGGGGGTAGTTTTGTTACGAAAACCAAGCGGAGAACACCGGTTGTGTATAGACTACCGACTTCTGAACAGTCATACACAATTTCAGGTGGAACCTTTGCCGAATCCAACTCAGTTATTCGCGAGGCTCCATAAGGCAAGGTATTTCTCAAAGGTGGATCTGAGTCGCGGGTATTATCAGATTCCGGTCAAACCAGAGGTTCGACCCCTACTGGCCTTCAGTACCCCCAGTGGACATTATGAATTCAAAGTGTGTTTACTCGCATGATGAGGACTTTACTCGATCCTTTAAAGGATCCGTCCATCATCTCATTCATGGATGATATTCTGATTTCCAGTGACAGTTTGGATGACCATTTACAATCCTTGGAACGAGTTTTCAATAGGCTCAAGGAAGCAGGGCTTACAGCTCGCCCAACCAAGTGCATGATCGGTTACCAGACTCTGGAATTTCTAGGTCACACCATCACTCCAGGACACATTGTCCCAGAGGAAAAGAACCTAGAGAAAATCAGAAGTTCTCCAAGGCCAAAAACGAAGAAGGATGTGCGATCTTTTCTCTCGTTATGTGGGTTCTACCACAAATTTATCCCACATTTCACTGAACTGGGAGCTCCTTTAACAGAAACCTTGAAAAAGGGATTCCCAGACCAAATAGTTTGGACACCAGAATGTGAGAGTGCCTACAGTCAGTTGAAGGAGGCCTTGGTCAGCAAACCTGTGTTACAGCTCCCGGACATTTCCAAACCATTTGTGTTGAGAACGGATGCAAGTGGGATTGGGATTGGGGCAGCTTTGTTACAGGAAGGAAAAGACGATGCTTCGGTTTTGAAACCAGTGGCATACGCAAGCAAGAAACTTCTCCCGGCTGAGAGGAATTATTAGACCGTTGAGAGAGAGAGTGTTTGGCTCTCGTATGGGCCGTACAAACATTCCAGCCTTATTTGTATGGAGTTCAGTTTCGAGTTCAGTCGGATCATCAACCCTTGATGTTCCTGGCCACTTCTCAGAAGCTCAACGCCCGTTTGATGCGGTGGTCGTTGCTACTTCAGCCATACCACTTTACAGTGGAGTATATACCTGGGAGGGAAAATGTTGGAGCTGATTTCCTGTCTAGACATCCAGCTCCTGAAGAAGAGGAATAGATCATCTGGATCGAACCTCCAAGAAGAAAGAGTTGTTGCGGACTACTCTCTTAGGAGGGGGCCTATGTCGCGAGATAAATAAACTTGTTAGTTCGATCAATGACAAACCAAGCCCGACATTGGTCTGCAAACACAATAGACCCTGTGATGTTGAACAGACTGAGAAAATACGTCGTTAGAACTGTCTGCACCTGGTCAGCATTTTTGTATGAGATCAAAGTGAGTCACGCCGCGTTGTCTACACACGGTCGACAGTTTGTTGACAGGTTGTTGTTCGAGAAACGTGCATTGGCGTCATCTGTCTGCAGGGCGGGAATCGGCCGTTGAAAGTGATGGACAGAAAGTCTGCCAGAGGTCGGAAGGATTCTGTCATATGGAGGAAAGGTTTCCGGCTCACAGACAGCCCGGATATTTGTTGTATGAGACAAAGAATTTCCCAGATGAAAGTGAACTTGACAGCGAATTGACTCTGGTTAGTCTAGAAATAGGAGGACAAAGCCAGATTCTGGACTGATTGGCGTCTGGACTTTTTGGTGACGTCACTCAAGCACCCATATAAAACCCACAGCGGTGAACAGGTGGAGGGAGTCGAGAAAAACATTATGAAGTGTTAGGATCGGTGCATTATTCTGAGTTGCGTTACATGAGTGAAACTATAATGTCTAAGTGGTGATAGTGATCCGCGGACATAGATCCAATCTGATTGCATAGTTTCTCGAGTGGCAGCCAAAATAGGCATATGGTAGGCTATTTATAATATCTAATTTAAGAGTATGATTAGGAATAGAGTACAGTGCTGTGCGGTGATCTAATGTATTATAGGTGCAGTGATATAATGTATTATGATTAGTGATAGAATGTTCTATTAGTGCGGTCCTAGAAAGTATCATAGAAGCGTCGGCACTGGTATCCTATTGTGTGGCTTCAACTAGCTTGTGTGATATATCATTTTACTCAGGGAGATGGGGACACTGTAGTGGAATAATAATTAGAGAGATTAAAGATGGTTGAGAGGGGGAAGAGGTATGTAAAATGGTAGGATCTTCCAGTAGGGTTTCTGCTGGGTTTCTACCCGTTCCTTTATTCTTTCCTGGTGTTGCCATGTCTCAGATCATATGATTGAGTTATTTGGCCGTATGACAGAGATCGGATCTCTGTTATAAATCTGAGTGCTGTTATTGGCCTACACTTACCTAATTCCGAATTCCGGTCAGGACTGAGTTGCCCTCACCATAGTATTCTCTATTCTACAGGTTCAATTTACAAGTCCACATACGAGTGCTGTGATTTTCAACAGTGAAGCTTACACAATTTTAGAAGATGATGGCTCAGAATTTGAAGACAGAAGTTGCTGAGAGGCCGCTACATTGGGCTTATACCCAAGTTGGTTTGCGAGAACCTGGCTTCGGCTGAGCAGGACATGCTGACGAGATTCATGATTAGCAAGTGATAGTGGTATCATTAAACAGTCAGATCATTGTAGAGATACACTATTGATACCAGGAACATTCACACCAAAGTTATACTGATACAGAGAACATTTAGACTGTGGTGTTAATATGGGGAATCTTTACAACCAGTGACACTAGATCCATTGAGATTTCCCCAATAACAGTGACAATAGGGTTAGAATTTTCTGATTAACAATGAGTTAAATAACCGAGGAAATTCATAGTGTGAATCAGATTGAAGACTCTCATTGGACAGTATTTGTCATGGGTGTCCAAGCATCCTAGTGGTTCAAGAGACAACGGAGGAAGTCTTCACGTGACCGGAGGAGCATCACCTGGGTGAGGCTACTTGTATGGGATACATGGTGCTGGTGTGTTTTCAGCACAGGGATGAGAATGACTATACTCCTGAACACTGATCTGAGTCTATAGACACTTTAGAGTACACGTCACACATTCTATACCTTATACACACACACCCACTTCTCCTACATATACTCTTTGCTTTAATAAATTTCTTGTTTTTATTTGTTGAGGCTAGAGTTGTCAAGTATGTTATGTTGGGGAAGAATGAGAGGGGGCATGATCCAGGGGTGAGTAAGAGTGAGAGAAAGGTGTCTTCAGATTGAAGGAGTGTGTGGAGGAGTCTGCTGGATATATCCAGGATAGAGATATTGGATTAAAAAATAATGTGGGTGTTGATTCCCTTCACTCCAGGGACGACACTAAAGTGGTAAAGAAGAACAAGTAACTACTACGACATTCATTCTTTACACACACGACACGAGTACTTCTATCAACATGACACTATAATTATATGGTAGGGCCCGGATGTGGTCTACTCGACAGAACGTCTGAAATAACTTTTACATTTTGAATCTTCAAGATGGCCGTCACGCTACGTGACACGATCCAGCTGGGATCCCACTTGTCAACGTAGTAGTCTTGTACAATATTGACTTTAGACACAAGGTCAATGATGCTTTGTGGAACTTATCAGACCCAGAGCGGGTCATCTGAACTGAGTGCTGTTATACCCAGTATTGATGAAACTTCCCAGAACTTAACAGGCCCTGAAGGGGTGGACAGACTATCGTGATTTGCAATGCATTGACTTTAGTGGAACTTCCACACTCTACAAGTTAGTGCCTCATTTTTAACTTTAGTGGGGACACCTAGTGCCATAGGGTCTCCAAGTCAAACGTTTGCTTAAGACTCTAGTTGTGCGTATACGCCACCATGGGACACCTTGGTAATGGAGGGCGTGTATATAAACATCCTGTTAGTGAATCTCAGGATGGTTCATTGTAGTTGATATTCACCGGAGACTTGGAGGAAGCCGAAAGGGTCCACAACTTTCCAGTCAGCTCAGCTTGGTGGGATCCGGTGAGTCAACGAAACCGACCAGACGTACATTTCACTGAGTGTAACGTGCCTAATGATGACAGTTGGGTCATTCCTGAACCTTTTCTACTTTCTGAAGTCACAGTTGTAGATAGCCATATTTTCTGACCGACTTGTTATTTTTCGTATTTGGACGCTTTTGGTTTATTAAATTTTGCATTTTTCTGTTACCATTTTTGCTTGACGTCATGTGTGTTGTCCAGGGTGTGGCCTCTATCGAGAAGGGCACCTAGGTAGTGAGGAAAGGACAGTCAGTGTCCCATATCTGGTAGGGGCTGAGTAGACTAACACTACTTGGGTGGTGGTCAGTGCAGGGTGGGAAGATCTAGGTGTACCATTATCTGTCTAACCCCAGGGGTACTGGTACACAGACGACCCGAAAGAGTACTTTGCTGAGATGCCGCCCCCCCCCCCCCCATATTCAAGAACACAGAGGTGTCGAGAGACATTGGCGACTTTATGACAGAATACGCCACAAAACATAAACTACTGATTACTCCAAGTCGAACTTTTGTCGGCAGTTATTTTGGGAAGAAAGTTTTACTAGCCACCACAGCCATATAATAGTATCTATCCCATGGCTCGGTAGTGACATACATCTACCAAACAATCGAGTATTGACCTGTTAATTGTTTTAAACTATTTGGAGACAGTGTCTAATGCCCGACGTCTTTGAGATGTCTATGATTCACATGTATACAGAAATGTTTGTTTCAATACAAAGAAATGTATATCTTCTACATGTATACATACACACACACACACACACACACACACACACATATATATATATATATATATATATATATATATATATATATATATATATATATATATATATATATATATATGCTTCACATTATACACAGCTATTCATGTCTACGTGTATAGAGAGATGTTAATGTTTCACATGTATACAGAGATGTCTACGTTTCACGTGTGAACAGATATGTCTATGTTTCACACGTATACAGAGTTGTCTATGTTTCACAAATATAAAGAGATGTTTATGTTTCAAATGCATATAAAGATGTCTATGTTTCACATGTATACAGAGATGCATAAGCTTCACTTGTTATCAGAGATGTCTAAGTTTCACGTGAAGACGTCCATGTTTCACATAAAAAGATATCTGTGTTACAATGCATATAGAGATGTCTATGTTTCACATTTATACTGAGACATTCATGTCTCGTAAGTGATGTTCATGTTTCTCATTTATACAGAGGTTTTCATGTCTTGTATGTATAAAGAGATGTTCATGTTTCACATGTATAAATAGATGCCAAAGCGTCACGTGTACAAAGAGATGTCTAATAGAGACAATCATATTTCACATCTATACAAATATGTCTTTGTTTCACCTGTATACAGAGATATCCATGTTTCACATGTATACAGAGAGGTCCAAGTTTTACATGTAGACAGACATGTCTATGTCAAGAGTGTATAAAGAATGTCTACATTTCACATGTATGATGTTTCATATGTCTATATTTCACATGTATACAGACATACCTATGTTTCACATGTACAGAGATATCTACGCTTTACTTGTTATCGGAGATGTCTATGTTTCACATGCATGCAGAGATATCTATGTTTCACATACAGAGTTGTCTGTATTTCACATGCATAAAGAAATTACCACGTTTCACATGTAAAATGAGATATTAATGTCTCGCATGTATACATAGTGCCTATGTTTCACATGTATACAGAGATGATTATGTTTCATGTGTATACATAGATCCCATATTTCACTTGTATACGGAGGTGTTTATGTCTTTGCATGTATTCAGAGATGTTCATGTGCCATATGTATACAGAGATGTGAATACTTCATGTGTATAATGAGATGTCTAATAGAGATAATCATTTTCCACCTGTATACAAATATGTCCATGTTTCTAATGTATACAGATATGTCCATGTTTCATGTGTATATAGAGATGTCCATGATTTACATGTGGACAGAAATTTCAATGTCCAGAGTGTATAAAGAGATGTTTACATTTCCTATGTACACATATATGACCAATGTTTGCAATGGCCTGATCTCTGTACACTACCATTCACTGTAAACAACCGAATAATTGCCTTATACTCACCTCTTGGGGATTTGTCTGCAGTTCTCTGATGTTTGTGTTCGACCCTTCTGCCTCATCTTGGAATTTCGTTTCTGTGACTTTCGAGTTTCTGTTAAACTCTTCTATCTGTTTCTCATAATCGGTTGATGTCTGTGAATTATTCATGGTATTTGCAGGCTTTGAATGTCTTATTGGAATATTAAATCTTTAATTCTTGTTTCTGATTGTAATAAGTTGTTTAACATTAAGAGATTTTTCACATGTATACGGAGATGTCTATGTTTCACATGTAAACGGAGATGTCTATGTTCCACATCTATACCGAGATATTTATGTTTTGTATGTATAAAGAGATATTCATGGTCCACATGTATACAGATAAGATTATGCTTCACGTGCAAACAGAGATTTTTATGTTTCTCGTGCATAAAAAGATGTCTAATAGAGACGACCATTTTTCACATCTATACAAATATGTCCATGTTTCACATGTATACAGAGATGTCAATGTTTCAAATGTATACAGAGAATTTGAATAACGAAGACACAAACAATAGATTGCACGATTTATTGCCTGGCATATTACGCTGCATCTCGTCAGGTACATACTGCAGATACCTGACGAGATGCAGCGATATATGCCAGGCAATAAATCGTGCAATCTATTGTTTGTGTCTTCGTTATTCAAATTCATCACGGGAAAACATTGTTTTGAATTCCTGAAACGTATACAGAGATGTCAATGTTTCACATGTGTACAGGGATGTCCATGTATTACAAGTGGACAGATATGTCTATGTCCAGAGTGTATACATAGATGTATATATTTCACATGTATACAATGTTTGCAATGGCCTGATCTCTGTGGACTAACATTCATAGTAAACAAATGAATAATTGCCTTATACTCACCTCATCGGGATTTGCCTTCGGTTCCCGGATTTTTGTGTTCGACCTATCTCCCTCATCTTTGAATGTTGTTTCTGTGACTTTCGAGTCTCTGTACAACTCTTCTGTCTGTTTCTCACAATCGGTTGATTTCTGTGGATTATTCATCGAATTTTCAGACTTTGAATGTCTAAATGGACTATTACATCTTAATTTCTTTTCTTTTTTTCTGATTGTAATAAGTTGTTTAACATAATTAGATGTTTCACATGTATACGGAGATGTCTAAGCTTCACTTGCTATCAAAGATGTCTATGTTTCACGTGTACATATAGCTTTCCATGTTTCACATAAAGAGATGTCTATGTTTCACATGCATAAAGAGATGCCTATGTTTTGCATTTATACTGAGACATTCATGTCTCGTTTGTAGAAAATGATGTTCATGTTTTTCATTTGCACGAAATTTTTCATGTCTTGCATGTATAAAGCCATGTTCATGGTTCACATGCATACATATATGTTTATGCTTCACATGCATACAGAGATGTATATGTTTCACATGCATACAGAGATGTCTATGTTTCATTTGATTAAAGAGAGTCCGTATTTCACATGTATACAGAGATGTTCATATCTTTGCATGTATAAAGATATGTTCATCTTTCATAAGTATACAGATATGTCTATGCTTCAAATGTATGCAGTGATGTCAATGCTTCATGTGTATAATGAGATGTCTAATAGAGATTACGATGTTTCACCTGTATACACATATGTCCATGTTCCACATGCATACATAGATGTCCATGTTTCAGGTGTATACAGAGATGTCCATGAATAACATGTGGACAGAAATGTCTATGTCTAGAGTGTATAAAGAGATGTCTACATTTCACATGTATAAATATATGACCAATGTTTTCAATGGCCTGATCTCTGTGGATTAACATTCACTGTAAACAACTGTAAAATTGTCTTATACTCACCTCTTGGGGATTTGCCTTCAGTTCCCTGAGGTTTGTGTTCGACCCTTCTGCCTCATCTTGGAATTTCTTTTCTGTGACTTTCAAGTCTCTGTTGAACTTTTCTATCTGTTTCTGATAATCGGTTGAATTCTGTGGATTATTCATCGAATTTTCAGATTTTGAGTGACTAAATCGACTATTAAATCTTAATTTCTGTTTTTCTTTCTTCTGATTGTAATAAGTTGTTTAACATAAAGAGATGTTTCACATGTATACGGAGATGTCTATGTTTTTTGGGGGGTACGGGGTGTAAGGTAATGGTAACACCTTTGGTAAGGATGACTCTCATGTACTTTTCAGGACCCATCCCCCACTGGTCCAAGCCTGACACCCAGCTCACGCCTGTGGCTCCTAGTAGTTGTCAGCATGCGACAGCAGCCACCCCCCCCCCCCGGGCAACAGCTGTGAGAGGCTAGCTAAACCAGGTGCGGGTAGCCGATTTGGTGTCAAACCAAGCGGTAAAGTAGGGTATGCCTGCCCAGCATGTGAAGACAGGATCCGGCAGACTGCGCGGAAGAAATCATTCCTGATTCAACGGGCAAGACGGCGTTTACCTGCAAGCGTTGTGGAAAGTAATGAGCACGGCAAGGCACGTAGAGTGCCCTGGTCATCCACTGAACCTGTATTCGTCTCCAGTCGCCTTGACTTGTCCTGCCACTGGATCCAGATGGACTCAGGCGAGAGAGTGAGGTCGACGAATTGCCCAATTCTTCCTCACTTTAATCCAATTCATCGCGCAAGTCATTCTTCATGTTTCACATCTATACAGAGATATTCATGTCTCTTATGTATAAAGAGAAATTCGTGGTTCACATGTATACAGATATTTTTTATGTTTCACATGCATACAGAGATGCCTATGTTTCAAATAAATACAAAGATGTCTATGTTTCACGTGTATAAAAATATGTCTAATTGAGATGACCCTTTTTCACATCTATACAAATATGTCTATGTTTCACCTGTATACAGAGATGTCTACTTTTCACAGTTTTACAGAGATGTCCGTGTTTCACATGTATACACAGATATCCATGTGTTACATGTGGACAGAAATGTCAATGTCCAGAGTGTATAAAGAGATGTCTACATTTCACATGTATAAATATATGACCAATGTTTGCAATAGTCTGATCTCTGTGGACTAACATTCACTGTAAACAGCTGAATAACTGCTATATACTCACCCAGTGAAATGCTGAAATCTATTTATAGCTATATGTCGCATGATTGCGCACTCCGTCTTGTTCACTGCTGCACATCACAATTTCAAAACACACTTCTCACTAAGGGTTTGCACTAGAGAGAATTGGGATGCTAGGAATGTGGCGTCAACAGTATTAATAGCTGTGACACCCAATGATGGACAGATCATGTGGTTTAAGCCCGTTCTGTCCATTGGTTAACCTAGAATAATCGCGTAGCCCGCGAAATATTTTGGGGCCAGCGACGCTAAAATTCGGCACTTGCAGAGCGACCGGCAAAGCCTCCAGATGTGGTTTAGGTCTCTGTATGTCCCTCATCCTGATTCAGAAGGAAAGCTTCAGACGAAATTATGCCTGAGTTTGTTTATTTCTGAGTCAGGTAAAGCTTTAAGTATGAGAGTGTGTGTGTGTAAGTTCCGGCACTAACATATATATATATATATATATATATATATATATATATATATATATATATATATATATATATATATATATATATATATATATTCTTCTATTAGAAGATAGAAACCAACTTTCAACCAGTCCCAAAATGGCTACTCTATGCCAGCACTGATGTAGATATCTGACTCCATCTATCATTCGTTTCCAGAAGAGTTGCTGTACCATCACTATGTCTGAGGCTGTGAAAAGAGGCTCAACTATGCCCAGACTGTTTCTTATTCTTGAGTCTAAATCCCACTGGCTTGCTGACTGCGTTCAGAGCAGGTTTAGTACAAGACAAACTATGATCTGGTGCTAGGTGTCGCCTTAGTTGCAATCCACAGCGAACCGCCAACACACGCGAATGTGAGAAGGAGGAATGAAATGAAAGACTCTACCTCTTATCTTATATGTCCGTGGCGTGAAGACAGATTGTGAGTGTAACTGTTTAGCATCCATGACTGGTCCAGCATTTATACTGCTGTGATTTATTCGAACAAGCATTTAGCACTCTGACCGAACCACAGTCCAGCTAACAGCCCAACACCGGCACTCGAGTGAACGAATAAAAGAAGAATGGTGTTAGTTTGAGAAAATGAGTACAATGTGGTGTCTCATCTTTCTTTCACTCTGTATATATATATGTGTGTTATTGAATGAGAGGCAGTGTAAATCCTCACAAGGAACATTTCACATAGACCTCCACATTCATTTTGTTAACTTATATTAACTTTAGAGTGAAATATTTAATGTATGTTTCTTTACATTATTACTTTGATGCAACATGTGGAATGTAGTTTATTAAGCCATCACCCTGTTTGACCGAGTAAGTAAAGGACATAATATGCTTTCATGCATAAGCACTTCTAAACTGTCAGGGGGAAATATCACCCCAGTGTCAGAAGAAGTAAGTAAAGGAAATGACAGAAGAGGTGAGAGGGTATAAACAGGAAAGTATCCAGGCAGACTAAAACAATGGTGGCAGCACTGATTGGTAACATGAGTTAATATGTATGAGATGAACAATCATCCTATTCTGTTCCATTACTATGTAGGGATCAGATATGCTGGGTACATCTCATCATTTACTCTCCATCATTCTTTTCTAGCCTTGTCAGTCACTGTGTCTGTGTCATCTGTGAGAACATCAGCCAACACGCCACTAGGTACAAGTGCAGTGAAAAGAAAGCTTGCCCAATATAATTGCTGATGTCTAAGGCCAGTACACGGAGAGACACTGTAGCTCTTAACTTGTAGGTACTTCCTGAATCTGCTACCTTCTGTACCTCATGTCTGTAAACCCTTTTCATTCTTGTCCACTGGAGAATCATCATCCTGTGGCTAGATATAAATGTGTTCACCATGTTTATCCACCTCAGGTGAGGATGGCGGTGTTCGCAGATTGTCATGATCCAGAGTTGCAGATCATTGTCCAATAATGTACCATGGGACTGTGATATATACCAATCATGAGCTGCTCAGTAAGATCTGTTGTCAGGAGTTGATCTGATCAAAAGTCTTCTTTGAGCTTTGCTTCCTGGAGAAGTGACAACATAAGTGATTTGGGGAGACTTTCTAAGATCATTAGGATCAGTTTTATCATTCACAAAAGACTTGGAAATTGGTAATATCATGGCTGAAGTCTGATAGACAATTTTATAAGGAAAGACTGTGTCATATAGTTATGCATTCCAGAAAGTTCTCCGGGATATGTGTAGACTGTTTAATTCCAAGTTTCACTTAATAACTCAACTGAAAGTTCACAAACAGAACATTTTGTGTAGTGCAGAGACTTTGTTAGGAAATCAGAAGGGGTACAGTGATGAAATGCCAGAACTGCCATGAGAGTTTTCAGGAGTTCTAATCTCCATTGTGTCTTAGAAAATTATTCTGGAACCAAAGTGGTTTAGTTCATATGTCATAATGCATCACTGGTTACTTCCACAGGTTTTTTTATTTTGAGTAATAAACCAAAATTAACTGTTCCTGCATTTTTCTGTCAGTCCATTGTGGTGTGACAAAACTTTTCATTATTATCTATGTGTTTAGTTAATGTAACTACTTCACATAAAGGTAGTATCTGGAACTACAGGTGACTGGGTAAACTCTAATAGACAGCTAAAGTCTGTCCTATTGTAATCTCCCAGGTTCCAGGTTACTCAGAAAAGGGAACTTTACATTTTATTAATTCCTGTGACCATTTCATCTAAAAGGGAAAATGATCATAGGTGGGGGACTCTCGAGCTAACTAAGTTTCTCTTTTCGGGAAGGAAGATTTTGGAGGGAAGAAATTAATTTCCCTGGGAAAACCCCTAGATTTCCAGAGCTATTATGGGTCACTTTGGCTTCCAAGAACCCATCCCCTCCAAATGAAATCAGTCCCATCCTCATAGATGTACTTCATTGTGGGGTAAGTCAGAGTGGGTACTGCTTCCAACACCCAACATGTCACATTTACTGTTAGGCTCGTCTCGGGGTAGAACTCGTGCTTTCTCGTAACCATACAACATTTATTGTTGGTACCACATGGTGGGTTAATTTTGTTCACACCACAATTGCTTGAAATATGTGAATATTTTCTTTCAGGTTTTTGAAGTGAAACAGAACTCTACATTTTTTGCGGAACTTTATTTACAATTTTAAGGACCGCATTTGCAAGGCCACTAGGTGGACTTTGTGTAATTCAAGATTCAGAACCACTGATTAGAAATAACTTTAGGTCTTATGTTACCAGGTGTAAATCAGAGGGGTAAATCAGAATCTTTATTGTCTAGTGAAGTTGACTTCGGGTGTTTGGTGTTTTTCTCTCAATAGTCGAAAACTCCAGATTGTGTGCAAGATTTTCCTGCAACATTACATTGTTGATTTGTTGTTTGTATTTCGCCATTGCATGCTTTGTACCGTTTCAGATACAGGGGTTTTCCTATCTGAATCAGACAGAGGCGACACTTAGTATTTTTTCAAATATTTGGGAAAGATCTAAAATTTAGCATGGCGGAAACAGCTTTACTACGGAAACAGTATGTCGATGTAGGCAAATCATGTGTGTTAAAGGGTCCTGAGCTCGCGAAGTACGTCTCTGACGAATTCGATAAACAGGAGCGTTTACAGGCTGAGATAACCCAGAAGGAAAAAGACAGAGAGGCTGAAATAATTCAGAAGGAAAAAGACAGAGAGGCTGAAATGATTCAGAAAGAGAGAGAAAGCCGGATAGCTTTAGAGTTGGAGGATAGGAAGCTGCAGGCTGAGATGGATAATAGAGAAAGGGAAAGACAACATCAGTTGGAGATTAGGCGCATGGATAATGAGTTGGAGAGGAGGAGATTGGAGAGTGGTGTTCCTACCACCCCCTCCATTTCCACATGCAGGCCAACTACAGATATACAGACAGAGGAAAACTACCATCACCCTGGAGCGATGGCATTTCCTTTGGAACCATATAATGAGAACGCTGAAGGTATTGATCACTATCTTTCCAGGTTCGAACTTATGTGTTCTACATGTGGGCTTGATGAATCTAAATGGTCGGTGAAACTATCCCAGGGTTTAAGAACTACTGCTTTTGAAATTTTCTCTAGACTTAGTCATGAGGAACGACAGGATTACGGTGTTCTCAAAAGAGCTTTACTAACTCGCTTCGAAGTCGATTCTGATAACTATAAAAGGAAATTCAGATCAGCTAAGAAGGAGCCTGGGGAAAGTTACGGCCAATGGGTTGAAAGATTAAAATCCTACCTGCACAAATGGGCAGAGATGGGAAAGTTTGAAGAAACATTTGAAGGACTCCGAGAGATGATATTGATTGACCAATTAAGGGATAAAATGTCATCAGAACTTCGGGCGTTCTTAACACAGAATGGAGCTGATAGACTTGAGGAAATTATTCTTTTGGCAGAGAGATGGGAGAAATCTCAAAAGGAGGTGGGAAGTAAGAGTCGGATGACCAAAGCTTCTCCTCCAGACCAATCACTCAAGACCAAAGAAAAAGAACACACCAACCCCAATAAGAAGTTGAAGAAATCTGCGAGCACCAGTCAAACTTATATTCAGGCGGCCAAGAAGAGTGGGAAGGACTACTGTACCAATTGCCGGAAGGTAGGACATCACACAAAAGATTGTCGGAAGAAAACTCCTACCCCTCACACAGTTGCATGTCTGACTCGCCGGAAGGAACGTAAGGTGAGTACTAGTGAAACGTCCAGAGTGACAACTCATGAAGACACCCATTCCAAAATTCCGGTAGTGGAATCCATCTTGCTAAATGGATACCCCGCCATTTGCTTATATGATACAGGTCTAAATTATGACTGCGTCGTAGCAACATCCTTAGTTCAGCCAGAACAGTTGACTGAGGAAATGGTGATTATACAGGGACCCTTGAAAAGTTCAGCCAAGATGTCACTACCTGTGGCTCGAGTACATATATCTTCGCGTTATGTTACTGGAACAATAAAGGCAGCGGTGATGGAAAATCCCGTGTACCCAGTCCTCCTCGGTTGTCGTTACGTCTTTCTAGGAGAACCTATACAGCCTGTGATAGTCGCTGCTTTGACGACTAATTCTCAGACAGAAAAGACTCCAGCATCGTCGACTCCGACCAACCCTCGATCAGAGGATCTGAAGAAAGCACAGAGTGCTGACAGCACCTTGTTGCCATGCTTCAACAAACTGCCTAAAGCACATTCACCTCCCAGGAGAGGCGACATGTATATGAAGGGTGGACTTCTATATCGCAAGGCAGGTAAAAGTGGACAAGAGTATTCTCAATTAGTTGTCCCGTCTACGTATCGTGCTCAACTATTGGATATGGGCCACCACTTAACTTTCAGTGGGCATATGGGAATAAATGCTACTATGCAAAGAATTTCCATGCACTATTTTTGGCCCGGAATGAATTCTGACATCACCAGATATGTCAAGTCATGCCCTGAATGCCAAAGAGTGACCCCAAGACATAGGACACCCCCTGTCCCGCTTGGTGAGATGCCCCTAACTGGATCTCCTTTCGAGAGAGTTTCCATAGACATTATCGGACCACTCCCCAGGACGAGGAGGAAGAATCGATACATATTAACATTGGTAGACGTCTGTTCAATGTGGGCAGAAAGTATTCCAATGCCATCAAGTGACTCCAAGCACATTGCTGAAGCCTTACTTGAGATATTTACTCGGATTGGATTTCCCCTCAAAATCCTAACCGACAATGCATCACAGTTTCGCAGTAAACTCATGGAAGAAGTCTTTCGGCTATTTCATGCTCGCCATATCTATTCATCTCCCCATTTGCCTCAAACGAACGGGAGTGTAGAACGGTGGAACGGTACCCTCATCAGTATTCTGAGAAAGTTAGCTCATGAAAAACCAGAGGATTGGGACACATATATTCCTGTTGCATTTTTCGCATACCGGGAAGTGCCGCATCACTCTACTGGGATTGCGCCCGCAACACTGTTGTTTGGGAGGCCAATCAAGGGACCTTTGGAAGTATTACTGAGAACATGGACTGATGATCATGCAGATGATACAGTTGTTACTGCATCTGTTTATGTTGCTGAGTTGAAGAAACGTCTACAACATGGTTGGAGACAAGCGAATGTGAATCTGCGTCAAGCTCGACGAAGAATGACTCGCAATTTCAACAAGAAAGCAAAAGATAGAGAGCTGACAGTGGGTGAAAAGGTGCTGCTACTACTTCCAACCAGTCAGAACAAGTTGCAAATTGGATGGAAAGGACCATTTGAGGTGACAGAGAAAATATCTCGTACTCACTACAAAATTTCTGTCAAAGACAAGTTGAAAGTGTTTCACATAAACCTTTTGAAGAAATGTAATGAAAGGTCCGCAATCTCCGAAACTGCACACCTGATGGCTATGGCTGTTGCTACTGAAGTAGAACAAGGAATTACCATGGGAACAGAATGTACACTGCAAGCCAAAGAGACATTTCGGGATGTGGATATCAATCCCGACCTATCTCCAGATCAACAGAAGCAAATTCGAGATCTTATGGCAATGTATGCAGAAATACTTACCGACAAACCAGGTCTTACTGATTTAGTGGAATTTGATATGAAGCTAACAGATGATACACCTGTGCGAGTCAAGACGTACCCAGTTCCTTATGCCAAGCAAAATACTTTGCAGGAAGAGATACAGCAGATGCTCTCATCAGGAATTATATCACAATCTGAATCTCCATACAGTGCTAGTGTGGTGTTGTTGAGAAAACCTAATGGTGAACACAGAATGTGCATCGATTATCGAAAGCTCAACGCGATTACTGAATTTCAGGCAGAACCTCTACCCGACCAGAATCAGCTGTTCACTAGTCTCAACACAGCCCAATACTTCACCAGGATTGATCTCAATAAGGGATATTACCAAATTCCTGTGAAACCGGAAGTCAGACCGTGGTTAGCTTTCAGTACTCCTGGAGGTCACTACGAGTTCAATGTTCTTCCATTTGGATTAAGTAACGCTCCAAGTGTATTTACACGCATGATAAGAAGATTACTTGACCCATTACATCATCCGGCCATCAGCCACTTCATGGATGATATTTTAGTTGCTACTGAAACATTTGAGGAGCATGTCGAAACATTGCATCTATTGTTCAAGCGACTTAAGGAAACAGGTTTGACAGCAAGACCCAAGAAGTGTCAAAAAGGATTTCAACAATTGGACTTCCTAGGCCATAAGGTATCTCAAGGCTTCATAACACCTCAAGAAGGAAATGTGGAGAAACTTCAGAGAGCACCTCGCCCAAGGACCAAAAAGGATGTTCGATCATTCGTCTCCTTATGTGGATTCTATCAAAGATACATTAAGGACTTCAACACACTGGTTGCACCCTAAACGGATCTTACCAAAAAGGGGAATCCAGAGAAAGTCATATGGTCAGCTGATTGTGAGAAGGCTTTTATAGCTCTCAAACAAGCTTTAACAGCCAAATAGATCCTACATCTACCCAACCTCGACCGCTCATTCGTGCTCCGCACAGATGCGAGTAATATTGGAATAGGGGCCACCTTACTCCAGAGGAAAGGAGATGATCACTCAGAGCTATTCCCTGTAGCTTATGCAAGCAGGAAACTGAATGCTTCTGAACGGAACTACTCGGTGATCGAGCGTGAGTGCCTTGGTCTAATCTGGGCTGTGGAAAAGTTTCAGGCATACCTGTATGGTAAACATTTTATAGTGCAATGTGATCACCATCCCTTGATGTTTCTGGCATCGTCACGGAATCTGAACGCAAGACTCATGCGATGGTCGCTGCTGTTGCAACCATACTCATTCCAAATCGACTACGTTCCTGGGAAAATGAACGTAGGCGCCGACTTCTTGAGTCGTTGTCCAGTTCCTGATGAACCATCAACTTCGGATGAAGTGGAAGACCAACAAGAGGGATCACAAAAGGAACCGTGTCAGCTGTGAACGACTGAGACGATAGTTCTCCACAGAGATCAATCTGGAGGGGGGCTCTGTCGCATGATTGCGCACTCCGTCTTGTTCACTGCTGCACATCACAATTTCAAAACACACTTCTCACTAAGGGTTTGCACTAGAGAGAATTGGGATGCTAGGAATGTGGCGTCAACAGTATTAATAGCTGTGACACCCAATGATGGACAGATCATGTGGTTTAAGCCCGTTCTGTCCATTGGTTAACCTAGAATAATCGCGTAGCCCGCGAAATATTTTGGGGCCAGCGACGCTAACATTCGGCACTTGCAGAGCGACCGGCAAAGCCTCCAGATGTGGTTTAGGTCTCTGTATGTCCCTCATCCTGATTCAGAAGGAAAGCTTCAGACGAAATTATGCCTGAGTTTGTTTATTTCTGAGTCAGGTAAAGCTTTAAGTATGAGAGTGTGTGTGTGTAAGTTCCGGCACTAATATATATATATATATATATATATATATATATATATATATATATATATATATATATATATATATATATATATATATATATATATATATTCTTCTATTAGAAGATAGAAACCAACTTTCAACCAGTCCCAAAATGGCTACTCTATGCCAGCACTGATGTAGATATCTGACTCCATCTATCATTCGTTTCCAGAAGAGTTGCTGTACCATCACTATGTCTGAGGCTGTGAAAAGAGGCTCAATTATGCCCAGATTGTTTCTTATTCTTGAGTCTAAATCCCACTGGCTTGCTGACTGCGTTCAGAGCAGGTTTAGTACAAGACAAACTATGATCTGGTGCTAGGTGTCGCCTTAGTTGCAATCCACAGCGAACCGCCAACACACGCGAATGTGAGAAGGAGGAATGAAATGAAAGACTCTACCTCTTATCTTATATGTCCGTGGCGTGAAGACAGATTGTGAGTGTAACTGTTTAGCATCCATGACTGGTCCAGCATTTATACTGCTGTGATTTATTCGAACAAGCATTTAGCACTCTGACCGAACCACAGTCCAGCTAACAGCCCAACACCGGCACTCAAGTGAACGAATAAAAGAAGAATGGTGTTAGTTTGAGAAAATGAGTACAATGTGGTGTCTCATCTTTCTTTCACTCTGTATATATATATATATGTGTGTTATTGAATGAGAGGCAGTGTAAATCCTCATAAGGAACATTTCACATAGACCTCCACATTCATTATGTTAACTTATATTAACTTTAGAGTGAAGTATTTAATGTATGTTTCTTTACATTATTACTTTGATGCAACATGTGGAATGTAGTTTATTAAGCCATCACCCTGTTTGACCGAGTAAGTAAAGGACATAATATGCTTTCATGCATAAGCACTTCTAAACTGTCAGGGGGAAATATCACCCCAGTGTCAGAAGAAGTAAGTAAAGGAAATGACAGAAGAGGTGAGAGGGTATAAACAGGAAAGTATCCAGGCAGACTAAAACAATGGTGGCAGCACTGATTGGTAACATGAGTTAATATGTATGAGATGAACAATCATCCTATTCTGTTCCATTACTATGTAGGGATCAGATATGCTGGGTACATCTCATCATTTACTCTCCATCATTCTTTTCTAGCCTTGTCAATCACTGTGTCTGTGTCATCTGTGAGAACATCAGCCAACACGCCACTAGGTACAAGTGCAGTGAAAAGAAAGCTTGCCCAATATAATTGCTGATGTCTAATGCCAGTACAAGGAGAGACACTGTAGCTCTTAACTTGTAGGTACTTCCTGAATCTGCTACCTTCTATACCTCATGTCTGTAAACCCTTTTCATTCTTGTCCACTGGAGAATCATCATCCTGTGGCTAGATATAAATGTGTTCACCATGTTTATCCACCTCAGGTGAGGATGGCGGTGTTCGCAGATTGTCATGATCCAGAGTTGCAGATCATTGTCCAATAATGTACCATGGGACTGCCAATCATGAGCTGCTCAGTAAGATCTGTTGTCAGGAGTTGATCTGATCAAAGTCTTCTTTGAGCTTTGCTTCCTGGAGAAGTGACAACATAAGTGATTTGGGGAGACTTTCTAAGATCATTAGGATCAGTTTTATCATTCACAAAAGACTTGAAAATTGGTAATATCATGGCTGAAGTCTGATAGACAATTTTATAAGGAAAGACTGTGTCATATAGTTATGCATTCCAGAAAGTTCTCCGGGATATGTGTAGACTGTTTAATTCCAAGTTTCACTTAATAACTCAACTGAAAGTTCACAAACAGAACATTTTGTGTAGTGCAGAGACTTTGTTAGGAAATCAGAAGGGGTACAGTGATGAAATGCCAGAACTGCCATGAGAGTTTTCAGGAGTTCTAATCTCCATTGTGTCTTAGAAAATTATTCTGGAACCAAAGTGGTTTAGTTCATATGTCATAATGCATCACTGGTTACTTCCACGGGTTTTTTTATTTTGAGTAATAAACCAAAATTAACTGTTCCTGCATTTTTCTGTCAGTCCATTGTGGTGTGACAAAACATTTCATTATTATCTATGTGTTTAGTTAATGTAACTACTTCACATAAAGGTAGTATCTGGAACTACAGGTGACTGGGTAAACTCTAATAGACAGCTAAAGTCTGTCCTATTGTAATCTCCCAGGTTCCAGGTTACTCAGAAAAGGGAACTTTACATTTTATTAATTCCTGTGACCATTTCATCTAAAAGGGAAAATGATCATAGGTGGGGGACTCTCGAGCTAACTAAGTTTCTCTTTTCGGGAAGGAAGATGTTGGAGGGAAGAAATTAATTTCCCTGGGAAAACCCCTAGATTTCCAGAGCTATTATGGGTCACTTTGGCTTCCAAGAACCCATCCCCTCCAAATGAAATCAGTCCCATCCTCATAGCTGTACTTCATTGTGGGGTAAGTCAGAGTGGGTACTGCTTCCAACTCCCAACATGTCACACTATACCAAAAAGACCAGGAGCAATGTAATGTGATGATGTTTGTACAAATAACCTCATAAACCATATCACTAAGCTTCTACTCAGAATCATAATGAGATGAACCAGAAAGATAATAAAAATGGAAATTAGTGAAGAAAAGTATGGATTTGTGGAGCGAAAGGACACAAACAATGCAATATATACATTACGGACACTAATATAAAGGTCAATAGAGAAACAGAAAGACATATATTTGTACTTCATAGATTATATTAAGGCATTTGATAAATTAAAACATGATGAACTGATTAAAATGGTGGAAGATATAAACTTTGATGGGAAAGATTTAAGAATAATAAAGAATATTTACTGGAACCAAGTAGCAGCAATTAAAATGGGAAATATAGAGGGTAGTTTCGAACAAATAAAGCTAGGAATATGACAGGGGTGTGTCTTGTCATCAGATCTCTTCTCCCTGTATAGCCAAGTAATAACGAGAGAGATGAAAGAGACGCCAAGAATACTGGTTGGAGGTTATAATATAAATAATATACGCTATGCAGATGGCACATTATTGGTGGCAGATAATTCAACAGATCTGCAACAATTGCTAGACATTGTAGTAATAGAGAGTGCAAAGAAACGACTCTCCTTGAATGTCAAGAAAACAGTAACAATGGTGATATTAAAGAAAATGGTGACACCAAAATGTGAAATACAAATATAAGGGAAAATTCTTCACCAAGTGGATATTTTTATATACCTATGGACATTTATAGCATCAGATGAAAGATGTACAACAGAGATTGAGAGCAGAATAGGGCAAGCAAAAGCCGCATTTCAGAAAATGAAGAGTATCTTATGCAATAAGTCACTATCACTGAATGTAAGAGAGTGCTGAAATGCTATGTAGAACCAGTTTTGTTGTATGGCAGTGAATCGTGGAATGTAAATAAACAAATTAGGAAGAAATTAGAAACAACAGAGATGTGGTTCCTGAGACGAATGTTGCGAATTCCTTGGACTGCCTGAGTAACTAACAACGACTGCCTGAGTCAGGCTAAAGAAACTAGAACATTATATACAACAATACGAAAGAGACAAACAGCTTTTTTCGGTCATGTGATGAGAAGAGAGGCATTGGAGAACATCGTGATAACTGAAAAGATCGAAGGGAAGAGAGGCAGAGGCAGACCAAAGGAAATGATGCTGGATGGATTGAGATAGTGGCATGGAGGTATACCATCAGCAGAGTTGATTCAGAACACCAAAGACCGAGATCTGTGGAGAGCCATGAACGCCTACGCCAGCTGGCAGGGCACTTGATGATGATGATAACTCACCACTTGGGTATTTACCTTCAGTTCCCTGATTTTTGTGTTCGACCCTTCTGCCTCATCTTGGAATTTCCTTTCTGTGGTTTTCGAGATGCTGTTCAACTCTTCTATCTGTTTCTCAGAATCGGTTGATTTCTGTGGATTATTCAGAGAATTTGCAGACCTTGAATGTCTTGACTAGAATTTTACATCTTAATTTCTGTTTTCTGATTGTAATACAGAGGTGTTTCAAATGTATACAGAGGTATCCATGATTCACATGTAAAGAGAGTTGTCTATGTTTCACATGTATATATTGATGTCTAAGCTTCATTTGTTATCGGAGATGTCTATGTTTCACGTGTATACAGAGATGTCTTTCACATAAATATATGTCTGTGTTTCACATGTATACAGAGAGTTTCCCGACTCGCATGTATAAAGAGAAGTTAGTGCCTAATTTGCATATAGAGATTTATATGTGTCGAATGTAAATAGAGATGCTGATGTTTGTCATGTAGACAGATATGCCCATGTCTCGTGTGTGTAAAGTGATGTCTATTTTTCATGTGTATACAGAGATGTTTATGCTTCACATGTTATCAGAGATGTCCATGTGACACATTTATGCAGAGATATTCATGTCTGCCATGTATAAAGCGATGTTCATGTTTCACATGTACACAAAAATGTCTATGTTGAGTTCAGTTGAGTTAAGAACCGACATCACTGCACTCAGGACATTCCCATACCTGCTCCGTCCCCTCGTTCAACGGCCAGCGAAGAGTCATGCTACTAATCGATCCCACCGCTATTTGAATAAAAGTTCTCCTGGTCTTCACTCTCAGTTTTTAGATTCTTTCAGAACCCCTGCCGATCTACCGCAATCTCATTCTTTCTCAATCTGTTACTCCGCCTTCTTCACCTGATCCCACAAGCGCATGACCACCTCCCCCTTGCCCATAGGCAATCTACCATCAAGAGGTGCATTACCCCCCAGCCTATCAGCCTGTTCATTCCCCCGCACCCCCGCATGGAAAGGGCAAAATACCTATACAATTCTCACAATCTGTGACCTCTGAAGCGACGATAGCCATTCCACACGAAACATTCCTTTCTCCACCTTACTAAACATACTCTTTGAATCCGTAATGAATACAATGTGTGTTGCAGTAGTCTCCTCCAGCCAAGCGAATGCCGCTGTTACTGCCTTCACCTCCATTCTCATGCTGGAGGTCGTAGTCTCATATGCTAGACTCTTCTTTTTCAAGACTCGTCCTTTAGCCTATGCAATAAAGCCCCAGCCACTACGTCTGTTTCTCACCACTGACCCATCGGTGTAGACGACTATGTCGCCTTGATGTGTGTTACTCTGGATCAGCTGTTGCACTTCAAACTCAGTGCCGCCCGTTGCCCATTCACTGCACTCACGACCCAGTGTTATTATTACATTATGCCAGTCCGTCATGTCTTCCGGAACTTCAACCCACTCTTTTTCATGATTGATGGTCTCTAGACCACACACCTGACACATAGAAAAATCCGCCTGCGCCTTCCAGGACCTGCCTCATCTTAGTCTATGACCCTTGACTATATCCATGGCTGCACGCAGCGGATGATCCCTATCTGCAGAAACTCTTAGGTACCATTTTGCCTGAAGGACCTATGCCTGTTCGTCATTGTTGGTAGCGTTAGGATATGCCTCATGCATATAATTGGTGTGTCCTTTGTACACCCCAGGATTACCCGCATATCAGCATTTTGTATGCGCTCCAACCTTTCAAGCTGGATCTTTGATATTGTCAGCAGCCCCAAACCATTCTCAATGACAGACATTATTAACCACTGAAAGAGCCTTTGATCTACACTTGCTGCCTTAGCCCTCAATGCATTAAGTTCCCTACCAGCCTTCACCACCAAAGTTTCCACATGATCCTTAAAAGACAAACACCTGTCAAAGATTATACCCAAGTACTGAAATTTACTCTCTCGACTAATAGGACATCCATTCAACATAATACCTGGGACAACTGCCTTGACGATCCGTTTGTCCAGGAAGTACCACACAACAGATGCCTTGTCTGGGTTTATAACGGCTTCTGCGTCCCTTCACCAATCTGCCACCCTATTTACTGCCATGTGTAAATCTTTCGCCAAACTGGCCCTGTCTCTGCCCTGTCTGTACACAAGCACATCATCTGCAAATGTCAAGATTCTACCCACACCTGGTATCTCAAGAGCTGCGATTTTGCTGGTGTAGACATTAAAGAGCACTGGGGACAAGGCAAATCCCTGTGACAACCCAGGTGCAATAGTACAAGGATCAGAAGTCCAGGAACCCATGCGCAGTGCAACCTTACGCTCATAAAGGACCGCCGCAACTCATCTAACAAGGCAAGGGCAGACCTTCATGTCCAACAGTGTGCATATCAACCGATCATACCTGACCCTGTGTGACATAATCACCAACCATCATTATACAGTGCGTCAACATTTACAGACCAAAACAGAGAACGACATACAATTGACCGCACGATTGAGAATCGAACACCAACTTGACACTCGAGATGGACAGATGTCGGTTAAAAATAGAAGGTACGGCGTCTTAATCTAGGAAGATTATTGGAAGGAGCGGGTCACGTGATATAACTCTGACCTGCAAAAGCGTTCACTTCTTCATCTTCAGCCCTGACGGACAGTCAGAGAGCCAATGTGACCTGTCCATTACATAAAAAAACGGCAGTTTGATCCGAAACCCGAGGTAAACCTGTGAATCCTCAGATCAATGTGATACCCAGATGTATGCAGCAGAGGTATCCAGTGTTTGTGCGTCAAAATAAAATGTATTACGTATAAAATAAATCTCTGAAGTGTAAAATTGTCGACTGCAAACTTCTAGCTACACCGAGCCTTTCCCGGGCAAAATTAACAATCTTACACTTTCTCAAAACTGCAAACTCTGAAGTTCTTCACTACATCTGTTAGCATTACTATGTGCATACTACAACAATCTATCACAGAAAACTGTACGAGGTGAGAATTCAAACGCACTTTGATGCATTTCATCAAAGCTGTTTTAAAATGCTTTCTGCAAACACAAGCCAGTTTGTGCACAAGAACCACTGCCTCGCTTAAAAACGTACTTATTTCTGCCTATTCACAATCTAAGAAGCTGAGAGAGGGATTATATCTTTCCTTTCCTCTTTACGAATTGAAATAATAGGGTTTGATAGAAAATGATTGTATTTATGTGTCAGATTTTCACTCAGACAAAGCACTTATTAAATGCATTGCCTAGAACAGGATACGATTCACAGACGCCATTTGTGACAGACGGCCTAGTTATTCTGTCCAGACCAAAAGGTAAACAAAACCTCGGTCTATTGACAACTGTTGATCGCCAACAGAAGGGACATGATGTGCACTGTTAACAGAAGAAGAAGAATACATTAATATGAAGAAGGAGAGAGGTGGACTAGGATAGGTACTTTATGTAACAACCTCTTATTAATGTATTGTTGTCATGATCTTGTATGGATTACATTTTGTAACAAATACACATAAGAAATTCTGTATGTTGGACATGAATAACAATAAAACACTTGATGAGTTAAACTCATATTAACTGATGAAGATGGGGGACAAGTGGTACAAGCTATGAGAACCCCAGTCAACGGAAGTTAACTCAACACACTACACAACGCAGCACTCCTCACAACACCTCAACAACAACAGGAAAAAGGAAATGATTTATAAGAAGAAGAAGACAAATAGTTAATTTGGAAGGTACAGATAATTATTTATATACACAATGCATAACCAAACGAGTTGATGAAGATGTTTAACTGTATGTCATTTATAAAAATGCATCTTATCCTTGTCCTGGTCCTGCACTATCAACTTGACTTGAATGCTCCAAGGAACAACACATCATCACTCCTATCTATGTCGGATGGTACACTTCTTAATGAACCCCAGGTACACTGAGAAAATGCATACAGCAGGTACCAGATGATAGCAGGTGCAACCAGTGTAATAATCTCTGATTATTAAATTTTTTATTTACAAATTAACACAACACCACTTCTTCTGATCTTATCCTTCCTGTTATGTTGTGTTCACACTTAATAACATGCTGGAAAAATTTCATTGGTAGGATTATACATGCCTCTGTAAATATTACACAGTGATGTTCTTGGTGGCAACCTGACCAGAAGAGGGAGGCAGAGAGAAAAGATGAACCACACACATGAGATGGAAGATAAACTCAGGCCTTGAGCAGAGCAAGGGCAGCCTTCAGGGTAGCTTCACTGGCAAGTACTGAAACGGATCCATCAGTCAATGGACCAAGGCTTAACCCATATCTACCACTCAGAGGTGACCTTTCTCAATGCCAACAAACACAATCCCTCCCAGAAACAATGATTTATATAAACCATTTGATTAACTCAGGCCACACTAGGAATTAGCACATTTCTTTAATTAGAGGAAGATTTACAACACTTATGATCATCATATTGATTATTGTTTATTGATTGATTGTCTGTAATTGGTACTGATGTGCATTTTCACATTTTAAACATATGTTATGTCAGGCAGATGCCAAAAATGAGAAATGTATTCAAAGGCCAAAAGAAACAGGCCCAATCAATAAATGACATCAACAGTAACTGAATCTTATATTAATGTGTCAGTTCAACCTGTCTGTTAATTACCTGTTTATTTGTGTAAACAAGATGTCAGTGTCTACCAGTATTTGTTAAATAATTTATTTAGCAAACTAAATAACTCAAAGTGAATTATCTAAAGGGAAAAGAGGAGACTCTATATCTCTTGACTGTTCCAGACACATGCTACATTTCACCTGATTCAAACTGAGGAAGTCTTTCAGACATTTCACAGAATATCATGGGGGTTCGAGAGCTATTAGAATCCTGGTGAAGGGGCAGAGTCAAATCTAGTGTTCACTATTCCCCAAAAGAGGACTACTCCTAGACAATAAAACCGAGTCTGTAATACATCAAGGGTCGTATTCTTGATTTATTTACATATTGGAAGTAGATGGGGCCCAGCTTCTAAAACCAGAATATGGGTAATGCCCAACAGTGATCCCCAGTCCCTTCAGAATATACGACATTGTGGTTGGCCAGTCCCGGACTTGAATTCCAGCAGACATATTGAATAGCTATTGTCCTAGATGATAAGCCCTGGGAATAGATATCTGTCGGGGGATTCTAAACCATAGAGGATAAGTGATACTGATAAGAACAGTATTCAATTGAGTTACACAGGATACATTATGCTTGTTAAACAATTTCATAAATTGTATACACAAATTTCAGATATTGAACATTGTCATTTTATGATTTGATGATAAACAGACATCATGTGGGGTATTGATTGACAACCACATGAAAAGAATGGCATTTATATATAAATGAGAGTTTGGTGACTGATCATCTCTTCTGAATAAGGGGGACTCTTTCTAACAGTGTCTATATTTCAGAGAGGGTGCTCCAGAAGAAAATAGAGTGTGAATCTACTGTCTAAACATTATTCTCTTTAGAGAAATTGTCTTTCCTCAGAAGAATTTGGACTTAGAGTATTATATCACCGATCGGAAAAATCTTTCTCCGAAGGAAAATCTCTATCAAAATTTCGAATTCCTTTAGAAAGAGTGGAACCATTCTGGTTACTTCTATGCTTTCTGTCCTTAGCTTATGGAGCATTGACAGATAGACAGGAAATTAAGTTGCTACTATTTCTTGGTCAGATACCAGTGGTGTAACAAAACTGTTTGTCTGGGGTCAACATAATTTAGTTAGTGATTGCTTGTTTAATATAGTGCATGCTTTGCTATATATTTGCAGATCCAAGGAGTGACAGGCTTACACGGATCAGATCAAACTGCACTTTATTTTCTTTTCTAAGTAAATAAAAATTAAACAATAAGCATGGCCGAAGCTGCTAAGTTCCGGGCCCAGATAATGGACATAGGTAAACAATGCGGTTTAGACGGCCCTGAGCTGGCTAAATATGTCTCTAATGAATTCGACAGGAGAGAAAGACTCCAAGCCGATCTAGCCCTCAAGGAGAAACAAACTCAGGCTGAATTAGCTGAGAAGGAAAGAAAACTTCAGGCTGAATTAGCTGAGAAAGAAAGTAAGCTTCAAGCTGAAATAGCTGAAAGGGAGAAAGAACGCCTACAAGCATATGAGTTGGAACAAAAGAAACTTCAGGCTGAATTAGATGAGAAAGATAAAAGGCTTCAGGCTGAAATAGCCTTGAGAGAAGATTAAATCAGGGATAAGGAAAGAGAACGTCAACACCAGTTGGAGTTGAAGAGAATGGAAACTGGCTTGGAGATCCGAAGACTAGAGGGATAAATTTCCCCCCACACCCTCAAACTCATTAGGTTTTCCAGTGGCAGAACAACATTCTAACGTCTCCTACCTTAATTCCGGAGCGATGTTTTTTCCTCTCGAACCATTCAACGACCAGACAGACAGCATCGAGTCTTTTTTGGCTCGCTACGAATTGATGTGTGTCAGCTGTGGTCTTGAGGAGGAAAGATGGGCAACAAAATTGTCGCAAGCTTTAAGATATACCGCATACGACGTGTTCTCTCGACTCACTCGTGAGGAACAGCAGGACTACGCGACACTCAAGAAGGCACTCTTGAGCCGATTTGAAGGGGACGGTGATTCTTACAAAGTTCGATTCAAAGCCGCAAGGAAAGAGCCGGGCGAAAGCTATGCTCAACTAGTTGAAAGACTCAAATCTTATATCCAACGATGGGCAAGCCTAGGAAGGTTCGATGAAAGTTTCGAGGGACTACGCGTGATGATCATCATAGATCAGCTAAAAGGCAAGATGTCGAATGAGATGAAAGCATTTTTAACACAACACGGGGCGGAACGACTAGAAAACATCATCATCCTGGCAGAGAGATTTGAAAAATCTCAGAAGGAAATCGGAGGCAAGGGACGTCCAGCCAACACTCCCCCTCAAGATAAAACTGCAAAGCCAAAGGAAGGTGATTGCAACTTAGCCACCAAGAAAAATGGGGAATCCAAAAACCCCACTTAAAACACAGCCCAAACAGCGCCGAAGGAGGAAAAACCATTCTGCACGTTTTGTAAAGTCAGAGGTCACACATTGAAGAATTGTAGGAAGAAGCCACCTCCACACACAGCTGCTTGTTTGGCCAGCCGAAGAGAGAAAGGAGTGAACACTGATGAAACGTCAAATCAGACACCTCATAAAGACACATCATCTCATCTTCCGGTTGTAGAATCCATATTGCTGAATGGATTCAAAACGACCTGTCTCTACGATACCGGGCTATCGTATGACTGCGTTGTTTCATCATCCTTAGTTCACCCGGACCAGATGACAGAGGAGATCGTCGAATTAGAGGGACCCCTGAAGAGTTCTACAACTATGTCTCTTCCGGTGGCAAAGGTGAGCATAGCATCTCGTTATATCACTGGGACAATCAAGGCTGCAGTCTTAGAAGATCCTATATATCCCTAATTCTCGGCCGTAGATTTGTCTTTCTGGGAGAACCTGTTCAACCTGTGGCGATGTCGACAATGACAACTCGATCCCAGGCGAAAAAGACTCCAGAAACAACTACGCCAATCCCTCGAACGGAGGAACTTAAGAGGGCACAAGAGGCCGACAGCACCTTGGATCCCTGCTTCAGGAAACTGCCGAAATCACATTTACCTCCACGTAAAGGTGATATGTTTATGAAGTCAGCACTTCTCTACAGACGAGCAGGTAGAGCTGGACAAGAGTTCAACCAACTTGTTGTACCAGCTCAACATAGGGCCCAGATCCTAGAAATGGGCCATAGTCTACCATTTAGTGGGCATATGGGTATCAACGCTACTACACAGCGGATTGCGACTCACTACTTTTGGCCAGTGATGAACGCAGACATACAACGGTTTGTAAAATCATACCCACAGTGTCAGAAAGTATCACCAAAACACCGTACACCACCGGCAATGTTGGGTGATTTGCCTATAACTGGAATACCATTCGAGAAGGTAGCTGTAGACATTATCGGACCCCTCTCCGCAACGAAGAGGCGAAATCGATTCATATTAACGCTTTTGGACACAACGACCATGTGGGCCGAAGCGGTTCCTATGCCCAGCTGTGACTCCAAACACGTCGCTGAAGCATTATTAGGAATATTCACACGTCTAGGATTCCCACAAAGAATCTTGACGGACAACGGTTCACAGTTTCGTAGTAAGCTAATGGAAGAGACATTCAGACTTTTTCATTCGTGCCATATCTTTAGTTAACCATATTACCCTCAGTCAAACGGACTTGTGGAGCGGTGGAACGGGACATTGATCAGTATCCTGCGCAAAATTGCCCAGGAGAAGACAGAGGATTGGGACTTTTATTTACCCGCAGCTTTATTAGCTTACAGGGAAGTACCCCATCACTCAACAGGTTTTTCTCTGGCCACATTGTTGTTTGGACGACCGATCAAAGGACCACTCGAGGCGTTACTCCGAACCTGGACCTATGATCATACAGACGATACAGTCGTGACTGCATCTACATATGTTGCCGAGTTGAAGAATCGTTTACAACACAGTTGGAAACAAGCGAATGTCAATCTACGTCAAGCCAGGCGGAGATTTGCTCGTTACTTCAACCGAAAGGCAAAAGATAGAGAACTTGAGGTAGGAGAGAAGGTGATGTTGCTGCTTCCAACCAGTCAGAATAAGTTGCAAATAGGATGGAGAGGACCTTATGTAGTGACGGAGAAGATACTGGTACCAACTACAAGATTTCTGTCAAAGGCAAGATGAAAGTATTTCACATAAACCTCTTGAAAAAATATAATGAAAGACCCTCAACCACCGAACCTGCACATCTGATGGCCATGAGTGTGGCTACTGAAGTCGAAGAAGGATCAACAATGGGAGTCGAGTACCCACTGCAAGCCAAAGAGACCTTTAAGGATGTGGAAATTAATCCCAACTTAACAAAGGATCAGCAGGAGCAGATTCGGGAACTTATGGTTATGTATGCAGACGTACATACAGATAAGCCAGGAAGTACTGATTTGGAGGAATTCGACATGAAGTTAAATGACACAGTACCTGTGCGAGTCAAGACTTACCCAGTTCCTTATGCATAGCAAAAGACTTTAGAGGAAGAAATACAACAGCTACTCACCGCAGGAATAATCTCACCATCTGAATCACCTTACAGTGCCAGCGTCGTTTTATTGAGAAAGCCAAGTGGAGAACATAGATTGTGCATCGATTATCGACAGCTCAACGCTATTACTGAATTCCAAGCAGAACCTCTGCCTGATCAGAATAAACTCTTCACAGCACTCAACCGAGCTAAGTAATTTACTAGGATTGATCTCAGTAAGGGATATTATCAGATTCCTGTAAAACCGGATGTTAGACCATGGTTAGCTTTCAGCACGCCTGGAGGACACTATGAGTTCAACGTACTTCCATTCGGATTAAGCAATGCTCCTAACGTTTTTACACGTGTGATGAGAAAATTACTTGACCCACTACATCATCCAGACATTAGTCACTTCATGGATGACATACTGATCGCAACTGAAACATTTGAAAAGCATGTAGAAACGCTGCATCTTTTGTTCAGGCGCCTCAGAGAAACTGGTTTGACGGCTAGGCCAAAGAAGTGTCAAATAGGATTCCAGGAATTGGACTTTCTAGGAACATATAAGATATCTCATGGACTAATAACTCCACAAGAGGGAAATGTGGATAAACTCCAGAGAGCACCTCGTCCAAAAACAAAGAAGGATGTGAGATCATTTGTATCCTTATGTGGATTCTATCAAAGATACATCAAAGACTTCAATACTCTGTCAGCACCTTTAACGGATCTTACCAAAAAGTGGAACCCAGAGAAAGTCAATTGGTCTGCTGAATGTGAGAGAGCTTTCACAGCATTCAAACAAGCCTCAACCAATCATCCAGTTTTCCATCTACCAGACCTCGACCAACCGTTCGTACTGCGTACCGACGCCAGTAACGTAGGAATTGGGGCAACGTTGTTGCAGAGGAAGGGAGATAAACCATCAGAGCTATTCCCTGTAGCTTATACCAGCAGGCAATTGAATGCAGCGGAGAAAAATTATAGTGTTATAGAGAGAGAGAGTGTGTCTTGCGCTCGTATGGAGTGTACAGAAGTTTCAGGCATACCTATATGGAAAATACTTCACCGTACAATGTGATCATCAACCACTCATGTTTCTCGCAGCATCCAAAAATTTGAATGCAAGACTTATGAGGTGGTCATTACATCTACAACCATACTCGTTCGAGATTGAATATGTTCCTTGAAAGATGAATGTGGGAGCAGACTTCCTAAGTCGACACCAAGTGTCTGAAGAACCATGTCAATCAGATGCGGAAGAGAATACATTGGAGTGAATCATATAGGAAAAGCTTGACAACTGTAAATGCTGGAAACTTAGTTCCATACCGTAGAACAATCTGGAGTGGGGCTATGTGACATAATCACCAACCATCATTATACAGTGCGTCAACATTTACACACCAACACAGACAACGACATACAATTGACCGCATGATTGAGAATCGAACACCAACTTGACACTCGAGATGGACAGATGTCGGTTAAAAATAGAAGGTACAGCGTCTTCATCTAGGAAGATTATTGGAAGGAGCGGGTCACGTGATATAACTCTGACCTGCGAAAGCGTTCATTTCTTCAACACCTCGCACTTCTTCATTTTCAGCCCTGACGGACAGTCAGAGAGCCAATGTGACCTATGAAAAAACGGCAGTTTGATCCGAAACCCGAGGTAAGCTTGTGAATACTCAGATCAATGTGATACCCAGATGTATGCAGCAGGGGTATCCAGTGTTTGTGCGTCAAAATAAAATGTATTACGTATAAAATAAATCTCTGAAGTGTAAAATTGTCGACTGCAAACTTCTAGTTACACCGAGCCTTTCCCGGGCAAAATTAACAATCTCACAATTTCTCAAAACCGCAAACTCTGAAGTTCTTCACTACATCTGTTAGCTTTACTATGTGCATACTACAACAATTTATCACAGAAAACTGTACGAGGTGAGAATTCAAAATCACTTTGATGCATTTCATCAAAACTGTTTTAAAATGCTTTCTGCAAACACAAGCCAGTTTGTGCACAAGAACAACTGCCTCGCTTAAAAACGTACTTATTTCTGCTTATTCGCAATCTAAGGAGCTGAGAGAATGATTATATCTTTCCTTTCCTCTTTACGAATTGAAATAATAGGGTTTGATAGAAAATGATTGTATTTATGTGTCAGATTTTCACTCAGACAAAGCACTTATTGAATGCATTGCCTAGAACAGGACACGCTTCACAGACGCCATTTGTGACAGACGGCCTAGTTAATCTGTCCAGACCAAAAGGTAAACAAAACCTCGGTCTATTGCCAACTGTTGATCGCCAACAGAAGGGACATGATGTGCACTATTAACAGAAGAAGAAGAATAAATTAATATGAAGAAGAAGAGAGGTGGATTAGGAGAGGTACTTTATGTAACAACCTCTTACAAATGTATTGTTGTCATGATCTTGTATGGATTACATTTTGTAACAAATACACATCAGAAATTCTGTATGTTGGACATGAATAACAATAAAACACTTGATGAGTTAAACTCATATTAACTGATGAAGGTGGGGGACAAGTGGTACAAGCTATGAGAACCCCAGTCAACAGACGTTAACTCAACACACTACACAACGCAGCACTCAACACAACATCACAACAACAGCAGGAAAAAGGAAATGATTTATAAGAAGAAGAAGACAAATAGTTAATTTGGAAGGTACAGATAAACATTTATATACACAATGCATAACCAAACGAGTTGATGAAGATGTTTAATTGTATGTCATTTATAAAAATGTATCTTATGCTTGTCCTAGTCTTGCACTATCAGCTTGACTTGAATGCTCCAAGGAACAACACATCATCACTCCTATCTATGTCGGATGGTACACTTCTTAATGAACCCCAGGTACACTGAGAAAATGCATACAGCAGTTACCAGATGATAGCAGGTGCATCCAGTGTAATAATCTCTGACCCCACACAAATTAACACAACACCACTTCTTCTGATCTTATCCTTCCGGTTACGTTGTGTTCACACTTAATAACATGCTGGAATATTTACATTTGTAGGATTATACATGCCTCTGTAAATTTTACACAGTGATGTTCTTGGTGGCAATCTGACCAGAAGAGGGAGGCAGAGAGAAAAGATGAACCACACACATGAGATGGAAGATAAACTCAGGCCTTGAGCAGAGCAAGGGCAGCCTTCAGGGTAGCTTCACTGGCAAGTACTGAAACGGATCCATCAGTCAATGGACCAAGGCTTAACCCATATCTACCACTCAGAGGTGACCTTTCTCAATGCCAACAAACACAATCCCTCCCAGAAACAATGATTTATATAAACCATTTGATTAACTCAGGCCACACTAGGAATTAGCACATTTCTTTAATTAGAGGAAGATTTACAACACTTATGATCATCATATTGATTATTGTTTATTGATTGATTGTCTGTAATTGGTACTGATGTGCATTTTCACATTTTAAACATATGTTATGTCAGGCAGATGCCAAAAATGAGAAATGTATTCAAAGGCCAAAAGAAACAGGCCCAATCAATAAATGACATCAACAGTAACTGAATCTTATATTAATGTATCAGTCAACCTGTCTGTTAATTACCTGTTTATTTGTGTAAACAAGATGTCAGTGTCTATTTAGCAAACTAAATAACTCAAAGTGAATTATCTAAAGGGAAAAGAGGAGACTCTATATCTCTTGACTGTTCCAGACACATGCTACATTTCACCTGATTCAAACTGAGGAAGTCTTTCAGACATTTCACAGAATATCATGGGGGTTCGAGAGCTATTAGAATCCTGGTGAAGGGGCAGAGTCAAATCTAGTGTTCACTATTCCCCAAAAGAAGACCACTAACTCCTAGACAAACAATAAAACCGAGTCTGTAATACATCAAGGGTCGTATTCTTGATTTATTTACATATTGGAAGTGGTTGGGGCCCAGCTTCTAAAACCAGAATATGGGTAATGCCCAACAGTGATCCCCAGTCCCTTCAGAATATACGACACCCTGTCATATGCATCCTCCATGTCAAGGCCTACCGCCACTGTCTCTTGTTTATCCTGGAAGCCCCCATAGACATCACATGCAAAAGTTGCAGCATTGGCCCAGGTGTCCTTCCCAGGCCGGTAACTCCTGAGCCCTTTGGGAAACAGATTATGATTTTCCAAATGTCGCTGGTACCTGCGTGCTACTATGTTTTCGAGGACAATGCCATACGTGTTTTGCATGGTTATGATTCGGTATCCATTAAGTCTGGAGATATCCTTTCCTGGCTTTGGGAGTGGGACCAGATAGCTATGCAGCCAATCGGGTGGGGGAGGGGGGTGGGGTATTTACGCCGTATTGATGCTTAGGTTGGAACAAAGAGCCATCTCCTCCAAGTCCCCATCATTTATGTTACTCATATGGGAGTACCTCACCCCACCCGGTTCCGGTGCTGTGTCTTTAGCCCACTTCAGTACCCGTCTAATATCCTCCACCTTAATCTCACAGTCCTCCTTCCTAGGGACCCGTGACAAGGCTTCTCTGACGCCACCTCTAATAGCTCTATCTTGCTGATCCGCTGTTTTAAAAATTGTGCAAGAAAAGCCTCCTCTTTGTCCTTGACTTTTGTCATAAGTCGGTTGTTATCATTATAAACGGTACCATGTGTACCAGGCATCGCCTGTCTCTGCATCTGTCGGTGCCACCTCCAGAATCTTTCCAATGTCACATCCCCACTGACTTCATTGATAAACTGTTCCCACTTAATCCGTTTTGCTTCTGCTGCCATGAGTTTAAAATCCCGCACCTTTACATTTTTATATCTTTCAGCCTCCTCCAATTCTGTGTCAACTGAATTGGTTGCTCTCCGCACCCTCTGCCAATTCCTTATGGCTACTCTCTTTTCCCTCCATGAATTCTCGACCTCTGGTGTCCACCATGGTAGTTGGGTGAACATTTTTCTTATTGGTTTAGATTTTCCCTGTGATCTAAGTCGCCTCAAGGGCGAAGAGTGGTCGCAATCAACAACTGAATGCCCTGCGACCCTTATAGCCCTAACTGTGCTGGAATTAGGTATCAGCGCAGAACACGGGAGGGGGGGGGGGCGGGTCACTTCCATGGTATCCAAGGACACTCCATTTTATGTCTGATGCCGCCTCCTGGGAAACAAGTGCCAGATCGATGGCCGTGTCAGGGTCCCCTGGTCTCATTGGTAGCTTTGTGGGTGTCCCATCATTTAGACAGACAACATCCGTCTGAAGCAAGGCCTCAGCAAGAGCAGTACCCTGTCTGCTCTCTCCCGACCTGTCCTATTCCTTGGCGCGGGCATTGAAGTCACCACATATCAGATACCTGGTACCAGGGGTATCGACTGAATCTTTCAACCAGTCCCAACTCTCTCTGCTTATGCAAGATTCCCCATTTACATATATATTTATCTATCAGATTCCAGCTGTGTCGGCCGATTTTTATCCGTATTCCCTGCACCCCTTTACTCTCCTGATCCCACCCACTCATATCCTGTATCGAATGCTGTAAACCATCCTTGACCATCAGAGCCTGCCCATGTCTTCCCTGCCCAGTTGGGGTAATGTAACATGTATAGCCAGGGCACTTAAAAGAGTTTGTATTCAGTTCCTGTAACATCAGGACATCAAAATCGTAGACCAGTTTCTCCAGTATTGGTCCTCGTTGCTTTGCACTACGACAATTCCAAAACTCAACCCGTACATTTTTGAGTCCCAAACGATCCGTTTTTCTTCTACCCCTTCTGACTCCAGCCCTCTTCTTCTTTATCCGTTCCTCCTCTCCCCTACCTCTTCTCCCCCGCTTCATTCTGTCCCCGCTGGCTGTTGTCTAAGGTATCGAGCACAAAGCACGTACTCCGTTGCTTCGGCGATAATTCTTTTTTATTTTCCATAGTTGGTTTGATATGAAGGCATGATATAATCGGTCATCCTAGCAGAGCCTGCCTGGCGTCCATACGACCAGCTCACCCGTGGCCATTCAGTCCTCGCACATCGGTTCACCTTAAGCTTGGGGGTTTATAATCGGAGTTTTCCATCTCCTAGATTGGCCGCTGTAATAGCTAATGGGTCAAATCTATCGGAGGCAAGAGGTTCTAACGCCTCATTTATGGCGAACACAGTAGATACATGTATACGGGGAACAAAACCAATGTCACACAATATCTATCCTATAGTACAGTGGTTCTCAACCGGTGGGGAATTCCCCCCCCGGGGGGGGGGGGAATTTCAGGGTTTCCAGGGGGGAGGGGGGGAATGAAGACCATTTCAAGATCGTGTTAATACAAGAACCGATTACTTGACATAGTCTTTCCCTTCATACTTTACAGTTATGTATGTCTCGTCCTTCTAAACCTCATTTTATAAAGTAGACCCACAAATCATGTTTTATGTGGATGTCTAGACTTGTTTTAGTATATGCTATTACATTTACCTTCCATTTTTACGTATACTGTGTAGGGGTGGGGGAATTTTTTGATAGGAAATATGAAAGGGGGGGGGGGGGAATGACGTTCTGAAAATACGGTGAAGGGGGGAACGGGTCAAATTTTTGATGGGGGGGGGGATGGCGTTCTGAAAATATGGTGAAGGGGGGAATGGGCCAAAAAAGGTTGAGAACCACTGCTATAGTACATAATACATGGTTAAAGTCACTACACAACACCGTGATAGTGCGCGAAGAAAGCTCAGATGGCAACGTTAGTGTCGCTTTTCTCTTCCAATGGCCGTCATAAACTGTTCTCAAACTACATATCTACCTCCAACGACATACATGGAGCACACTTCATCTGCCAGAGCTTATGTTGAACAACTGTCCGGTCTTTCTCCTATCAACCTAAGGTTGGCAGGAGACTAACATGACAGATTACAACTATCAACCTAAAGTTGGCAGAAGACTAACATGACAGATTACAACTATCAACCTAAAGTTGGTAGGTGACTGCCACACTGCTGCTGACAGGGTTATTCCATAATTATAAACTGATAAATTCCAACAAAAGGTATTCCCGACTCGCTCCAATAAAACACACAGCAATATGAACTTTGCAAATTTATCAGTTTATATATATATATATGGAATAACCCTGTCAGCAGCAGTATGGCAGTGACTGATATGACAGCTTACAACTATCAACCTAAAGTTGGTAGGTGACTGATATGACAGCTTACAACTATCAACCTAAAGTTGGCAGGAAACTAACATAACAGTTTACAACTATCAACCTAAAGTTGGTAGATGATTGATATGACAGCATACAACTTTCAACCTAAAGTTGGTAGGTGATTGATATGACAGCTTACAACTATCAACCTAACGTTGGTAGGTGACTGATATGACAGCTTACAACTATCAACCTAACGTTGGTAGGTGACTGATATGACAGCTTACAACTATCAACCTAAAGTTGGTAGGTGACTGATATGACAGCGTGCAACTATCAACCTAAAGTTGGTAGGTGACTGATATGACAGCTTACAACTATCAACCTAAAGTTGGTAGGTGACTGATATGACAGCGTACAACTATCAACCTAAAGTTGGTAGATGACTGATATGACAGCTTACAACTATCAAACTAAAGTTGGTAGGTGACTGATATGACAGCGTACAACTATCAACCTAAAGTTGGTAGGTGACTGATATGACAGCGTACAACTATCAACCTAAAGTTGGTAGGTGACTGATATGACAGCGTACAACTATCACCCTAAAGTTGGTAGGTGACTGATATGACAGCTTACAACTATCAACCTAAAGTTGGTAGGTGACTGATATGACAGCGTACAACTATCAACCTAAAGTTGGCAGGAGACTAACATGACAGTTTACAACTATCAACCTAAAGTTGGTAGGTGACTGATATGACAGCGTACAACTATCAACCTAAAGTTGGCAGGAGACTAACATGACAGCTTACAACTATCAACCTAAATTTGGTAGGTGACTGATATGACAGCGTACAACTATCAACCTAAAGTTGGTAGGTGACTGAGATGACAGCGTAAAACTATCAACCTAAAGTTGGCACGAGACTAACATGACAGTTTGCAACTATCAACCTAAAGTTGGTAGGTGACTGATATGACAGCGTACAACTATCAACCTAAAGTTGGCAGGAGACTAACATGACAGTTTACAACTAACAACCTAAAGTTGGTAGGTGGCTGCTATGACAGCGTACAACTATCAACCTAAAGTTGGTAGGTGACTGATATGACAGCGTACAACTATCACCTAAAGTTCGTAGGTGACTGATATGACAGCGTACAACTATCAACCTAAAGTTGGTAGGTGACTGATATGACAGCGTACAACTATCAACCTAAAGTTGGCAGGAGACTAACATGACAGTTTACAACTATCAACCTAAAGTTGGTTGGTGACTGATGTGACAGCATACAACTATCAACCTAAAGTTGGTAGGTGACTGATATGACAGCGTACAACTATCAACCTAAAATTGGTAGGTGACTGATATGACAGCGTACAACTATCAACCTAAAGTTTGTAGGTGATTGATATAACAGCGTACAACTATCAACCTAAAGTTTGTAGGTGATTGATATGACAGCTTACAAATATCAACCTAAAGTTTGTAGGTGATTGATATGACAGCTTACAAATATCAACCTAAAGTTGGTAGGTGACTGATATGACAGCTTACAACTATCAACCTAATGTTGGCAGGAGACTGACATAACAGTTTACAACTATCAACATAAAGTTGGTAGGTGATTGATATTACAGCTTACAACTATCAACCTAAAGTTGGCAGGTGATTGATATGACAGCTTACAACTATCAACCTAAAGTTGGTAGGTGACTGATATGACAGCTTACAACTATCAACCTAAAGTTGGTAGGTGACTGATATGACAGCTTACAACTATCAACCTAAAGTTGGTAGGTGACTGATATGACAGTGTACAACTATCAACCTAAAGTTGGTAGGTGACTGATATGACAGCGTACAACTATCAACCTAAAGTTGGTATGTGACTGATATGGCAGCGTACAACTATCAACCTAAAGTTGTTAGGTGACTGATATGACAGCTTACAACTATCGACCTAAAGTTGGTAGGTGACTGATATGACAGCGTACAACTATCAACCTAAAGTTGGCAGGAGACTAACATGACAGTTTACAACTATCAACCTAAAGTTGGTAGGTGACTGATATGACAGCGTACAACTATCAACCTAAAGTTGGTAGGTGACTGATATGACAGCGTACAACTATCAACCTAAAGTTGGCAGGAGACTAAGATGACAGTTTACAACTATCAACCTAAAGTTGGCAGGAGACTAGCATGACAGTTTACAACTATCAACCTAAAGTTGGTAGGTGACTGATATGACAGCGTACAACTATCAACCTAAAGTTGGCAGGAGACTAACATGACAGCTTACAACTATCAACCTAAAGTTGGCAGGAGACTGATATGACAGTTTACAACTATCAACCTAAAGTTGGCAGGAGACTGATATGACAGTTTACAACTATCAAACTAAAGTTGATGGAAGACTGAGATGACAAATACCAATCTGAAGCTAGTACTACACTAACATGACAATTTACGACTGTTAAACATATCAATCAATCATGTTACTTTAATTTGTTTCCCAGTGGTAGGTTCTTGAACTTATCACTCAACCATAAATCTAGCTTTGTGATTTATTCATTTGAAATAATGTTGTTATTTCACTCTACCTTCTGCACGGCTTAAAACTAGCAACTTCAGATTTGGTGTAATAACAGGACAGTTTATGGTGATTAACTCTTAAGGGATTCATGGCGTAACCTATGTTTGATCTAGGATTGTTGTCTCCCTTTGAGTGTTCACTGTTCAAGCCTAAGGCTCTGATGCTACCAAGGAGCTGTTTCCAAAATTATCACCATCATCGTCAAGTGCTATCTTCTCACTGATGGTCAGCTGTAATAAGTCTCTAACAGCCTCTGTCCTGTGACGTCCTGATGCACTCATGCTGTCTTCTTCCAGTCCATATCTTATTTTGCCCACCGTCATGTAACACTGCTCTCCTCTTACATGCTTCCACTCTAGTATTCCTTCCAGTATATACTTTATCAAGGACAGCTCTCTGTCTTTATGTGGTCAAAGTAGCTTAGTTATCTGATCATCATCACATTCTGTTGTGGTTTCTTTAACCACGGTTTTCAAGTGTCTTGAACATTTTATTGGTCTGATCTCTCTCTCTCTCTCTCTCTCTCTCTCTCTCTCTCTCTCTCTCTCTCTCTCTCTCTCTCTCTCTTTGTGGGTGGGTAGATGTCTCTCTCTCTGGGTGGGTGGGCAAATCTCTCTCTCTCAATCTCTCTCTCTCTCTCTCTCTCTCTCTCTGTGGGTGGGTAGATCTCTCTCTCTCATTTTCTCTCTTTCTGGGACAAGGATCATGACTTATTCAGTGAACATGAAACAAAGTAAGGCCTGATATTCTGTACGGAAACAAATACTGTACAAAGAGCAATGAAATGTGATCAATATCAATCAAGCTGTCTTTACTACCCGACTGCCTTGGTCGGGACTTGAACACAAGACTAGCAGGAAAGAATGATAGCCACTAACCTAGCATGATTTCCAATACAACTCAAGTTGTGTGATAGAATTCTTGACTTGTAAGTGACTTACTTGCTGACTTACTTGTCCAGATTTATCTCTAGTATCAACGTTCAGTGACCACTGGTCAATCCCTGTACTGTCTAGAACAGAGACAAGAGGGACCATTTCTGCCTGGGACTGAATATCCAAGACACTGTGATGGTAAGCAAGCACGCAGACCAATATGTCACAATGAAAACAATAATAACATTTCTGGGAAAATAACCACAGGCCACCATTAAATCAAAGACAATAACCACATTTCTGGGAGAATTAACCACTATACCACCATGAAAAGAATGACAATAACCAAATTTCTAGAAAAATCCACTAGGCCACTAATAACACAATAACAGTAGCCATATTTCATAAAAAAATGACAACTATTCCACTAATAAAATGACAATAACCATATTTATGGAAAATTAAACATATTTATGATAAAATAACCACGAGGTAACCATCAAAACAATGACAATATCCACATTTCTGGGGGAATTAATCACTATGTCACCAAGGAAAAAATACATTAACCACATTTCTGGGAAAATAACAATGAGGTTATCATCAAAACAGTGACAACACCATATTTCTAGGAAAAGAGGGCTCTAATTACTTCCTCTGTTTACTAACATTTAGGGAGAAATTGATAATGTAACAAACTGATTTCTGAATATAATTTAGAATTCTGAATATCTTTCAGAAGTCTGATTTCTCACCCTGAGCACAACGCATCCTGCTTGTAGGATAAGAAAAAACTCGTCTACTTTAAAGCTAGCAAGTAAATATCAGCATCACCATGTGGCCTGTCAACCGGCTTAGACATGCATGTCTCTCCTCAGATCTTGGTCCTTGGTATTCTGAATCAACTCTGCTGATGATATTCCTCCATGACACAGTTTCAGTCCATCCAAAAATAATGTCTCTTGGCATGCGTCTTCTACCACTGAATTTTTCTAATTGTCACAAATGTTTTTTTTAAATGCCTCTCTTCTCATTATATGACGAAAGTAAATAAATAAACATACAGATAGTATCACAACAACTACTGATGACCTTCAAACAAGCTGGTAACCAAATTATGTGCCACTGTTAAGTCGTCAGGGTAGTCGGCGGTCAACTGTGGTCCTGGGATGTAGTACCGGCCAGTGAATGTAGAAAATAACCGACCAACCTCTGGATGTTTAATCATCACAGTTTCGGTCGTGAAGACCAGATTCTCTTCTGCAGCATACAGGTCACTGCCATCCATGACCCAGACATAAAACGGCTGCATGCGTCCCCGCTCACACTTGTCCACATTCATTTGTATGATCCACTGCTCGCAGGCGTGGCATGTCTCGTCCCAGCCCCGAATGACACACGGGTAGATGTACTTCTTGTGTTTCATTACCATGCCCACCGCAAACTTCATATGTACATTTTCTCGTCTTTTTTAGGCAGCCTGTGGGTCACCTCTTTGTCTTTCATCCGCTATGGAGATGAAGCAGTAGGCCAATGTGGCAAGTGAGTCAAACTCCTGTCTGATGTCATCCAAGGTGAAGACTGGTCTAGGATGAAACCACTGTGCAATAATCGTCACACCCAATTTTATATCCTGTTCATTCAAACTGGTAGTCACAAATTTCTCCACCTTCGGCAACAGAATTTGATGGTGAAAAAAACACAGTGACTTCTTGGCGTAGTACTTTCCTGTCAAATTTTCTCGTTCGCCATCTCTAGTTAGGACCTCCTGAAGCTCATTTACTATAAAAACAGGCTGCAGTTCTAGTGTGGTTCATGGTTGAAGGTAGACGTGTTTATTCTGCTTCACAATATTGGATTATCACGTCTGTGACACGTGTGATTTTCTTTCCAAGGTAAAAACAAAAAACCCGTGTGTATTTCATCGCTGGATTCGCACGAGTGTTTCTTAGCACGATTGGATTTTCGCGATTGTGACCCGAGTTATATTATTCAAGTTTTGAAAACAAGTAACTTGTGTGTTCTTTATCGCTGGAGTAGTACGTGTCTTACTCGCACTATTAAGTATCGCGATTGTGAAATCGGTGCCACTATTTCCAGGGAAAGCAAGAAACGTGAGTACTAACATTACTTAATCAATACAAAACAGTATCAATGCGATAATCCCAAGTAAACAGAAGAAAATGGCGTACAACACAAGAAGTAGCTCTCAAAACAAAGAGCTTTACTCGGAAAAGGCAGCTGTCGGCCCTAAAGCAAGTACAAACCGGGGGTAGGCTGGCAGCGGACCTGCCAGAGGCAACCAGAAGCTAGTAGCATCTGGTCCAGCACCGACCGCCAACACAAACAGAAGTGGTGAGCGACTACACAGCCGGAGAGAGACGTCTAAAATCCGAGACAGCAGTCCAGTGGCCAAAGCAGAGAGAGAGAAGATTTGACTAGTAGTAACACAAGTCAATCAAGGACAGGCGACCATCACATCGCTGAATAACTCTCAGATAAGAACGATGCTTGAAAACGCACTAGGAAAAAGAAACATCGAGAAAGCATATAAAACAAAGCAAGGGAAGGTATTCGTACACCTCAACAAAACAGAAGAAATGGAGGACTTCATTAAAAAAAATTAAAGATACACAGAAACCCCATAATACCCAACTGGACCATGAAATCGATGTAGAAATCTATATCTGGAAACCAACCTGCGACATAGTGGTCAATGGGACATGCCTAAGATCCTAAAGGACCTTAGGAAAGAAAACAAACATGCACAGATACTAGACGGAGAAAGAATAACGAACGGGCAAGGAAAACCCGCATAGGTGATACAAATCAAATGTGAAGGACAAGACCCACTGAGGCAGATTTCACTAAAGAAGGAACATAAGCACATCGAAGCATACGTTCCCCCATTTGCACAGTGCACACTCTGCCAGAAATTTTGCCACTTCCGGCAAAGCTGCAGACAGAAAGTCCCAGCCTGGAAGTTCTGTGTAGGACCGCACTAGATGAGCGACTGCAAACTCGCAAAAAATGAAACAAAATATGCAGAACATAACCCCAAAAGAACATGAGCCAACTGCAGGGGCAACCACGGTGCAAGATACAAGGGGTGTCCAGCATAAAAAAGAGAGCTGGCTTCCTGGAAGGAATCAGTGCTAATCAAGACACCACTCAGGATAATAAAATTGAAGCAGAACCTCCCCAGAAGCGGCCCCGAATCGCAACCCAAGAGGCAGATAATGCAAACAGACATGACCAACCAGAGAGCACAAGTAGCCGACAAACCGCCAGACAAAAGACAACAGGCACAAAAAGAAGCAGGATCAGACACAAGACCAGAGAACGAGAACCTAAGACAGGCCCTTAAAAGAGTACAGGAAGCAGAGGGTAAACTAGCAAAGGCCACCAAACATATGGAAGAAGCCACAGCTAGGATAGAAAAAAAAAAACCACCCAAAGCATTGAAGAACAACTAAAAGACATCAACAAGATGATGAAAGAACGGTAAAGCAAACTAAGAAAAGTGGAAGAAGAACACACAGAAATATGGGATATATTCAACTCCGGCGCGCGAGAGAAACAACCTATGTGGATGGACAGCCAGCTGAAGGAAATGAACAACTAAATAGAAAGAATCAGAAAAGAAGTCACATCGAGGTTCAACACTGTGATAGCTCACCAACGTGGAATACTCAAGGAGAGCGCAGTGCCATACTGGCGGAGTGAACGATTACCTACAGTAGAGGACGAAACCAGCTACCATGACAACGAAAACAGCACAGACTCTGAAAAATAAAGAATGAAGGACAACCAGAGACAGGGTCAGACAGCAATAACAGTAGAACCAAAAATGGAAAATAGAAAAGAGAAAATAATACAGTGGAACTGCAGGGGCATTAAATCCCACGTCCCAGACATCATGAAACAACTGGGGAGCTAGAACTGCATTTATGCCCTGCAGGAAACCCACCTGAAACCAAATCAACAGTATAGGTGCCGTGGGTTCACGGTAATTAGAAAGGACAGGACAGAAGCTAAAGCGGGCGGGGTTGCCCTGTTAGTGCACGAGCAGTTTCAGATTGTGACACCGGAAACATTCCGCACCAAGAACTTGGAGTGTGTCAGCGCAACTATCACAGGGAACCCTAAAAACCTAACTATAATTAATGTATACTGTCCCAGAGGGGTAATTGAGGATGAAGACACCCAAGCCCTCCAAACCAGACTTACAGCAGAAGCCCTAATAGAGGAAGACTTCAACTGTCACCACAACACATGGGGAGCTATACAGAACGACAGGGCTGGTACAAAACTCATGGAGTTTATCGAAGACAATCAGCTGGCAGTGCTCAACGATGGGACGATAACCAGGATAGACCCCAGACCAAACTGCCAAGACACAGCCATTGACCTGACAATAGCCACCATAGGGTTAGCAAGCAGCCAGTGGGAAGTGACAGAGGACACGAACACAGACCACCTACCCATAGTAATCAACACCAGAACAAAGCCCCAGCTAAGCGCCAACAACAACAGGCCAACCTTTCACTTCAAGAAAGCAAAATGGGAGCAGTTCAGAGAAGAGATTACCAACACAGACCTGGAACAGCAGGAACGGGAAGACATGGATAAATATACGGAGAGACTGACCAGAGACATACTGCGGATAGCCATCAAACACATTCCTAACAAAAATATGCCAGAGTATCTAAGACCGGGTAAGCAAGAACCCCAGACACCCCAAAACCGATGGCACAACCCAGTGACCTGGTGGAACAACAAGTGCACAACGGCACAACAAAATAGGAAAAGAGCGGTGCAGAAATACCAAAAGGCAAGGACAGAAGAGAATTTCGAAGAATACAAGAAATTCAGAAACGAAGCAAACAGAGCAGTAAAATATGCAAAAGAAAAAGAGTGGAAAAGATTCTGTCAAACACTTAGTCCAGATACATCAACCACAAAGGTGTGGAAACAAATAAAAGCTATTCAAGGAAATAAAAAGACCAGCAAAATCCCAACCATCAAACGTACGAAACTAGCAGTAACAAACCAGGACAAAGCCAAAGTGTTCGGTGATTACTTCCACGAAGTCTGCTCTAACAAAAGACTAGGAAGCAAAGAAAGACATAGAAGGGAGGAACTGACACAAGAGTTAAAAGACACAGCAGACGAGAACATTGAAGAACACTTTATGGATGAAAACATCACAACAGATGAGGTGATTGATTGATTGATTGATTGATTGATTGATTGATCTAGGAACCGACATCACAGCATTCGGGACATTCCCATAAGCGCTCCGTCCCCATCCTCAGCAACCGAGGTGATGACAGTGCTTAACGAAAAATCCGAAACTGCGGCTAGGGCGGACATTCTAAATCATACCATCCTCAAAAAGCTCCCGAATAACACCATAAAATAATTACTAAGCTGTATAATGTAATATGCCAGACGGGAAAGCTAGATCCCCAGACAGTGGAAAACAGCCCCGGTGATCCCAATCAAGAAACTAGGGAAAGAGCCAACAAGGGTAGAATCATACCGCCCCATCTCGCTGACATCGCACCTGGGCAAAGTTATGGAGACTGTGATAAATAAAAGAATAACATTCTACCTAGAGAAGAATGAACTGTTCAGCCATACAAAATCCGGGTTTAGAGCTATCAGGTGCACGATGGATCAGATCATCAAATTGGAAAACCATGTAAAGAAAGGATTCAAGATAGGGGAAAAGACGTTGGCTGTATTCCTGGACCTAGCCCAGGCGTACGATCAATGCTGGAGTGAAGCCGCATTAATCAAACTAAAGAAAGTAGGCATAGCGGGTAGAACCTACAAATACATAGAAAACTTCCTCAAAGATAGAAACTTCGCAGCGAGGATAGGGAATGAGGTATCCGACACATATGTGCAAGAGAACGGCATTCCCCAGGGCTCGGTCATCTACCAACAATCTTTTCAATACTGGTGAACGACCTGACAGAGGAGATTCAAGACCAGAAAACAGGACTATCTCAATTCGCGGACGACTGCGCCATATGGAGGAGTGGCAAGTCGGCAAAGACTACAAGAAGACCCCTCCAAAAACAAATAAACAAGCTAACAGCATGGATGGACAAATGGGGTTTCAAAGTCAATACCAATAAAACGGTCAGCATGGTATTTAGCAGCAAGAAGAAGATAAATCATAACAACGAATGGAAAACAGAGATAAAAGGGGAAACCATTAGCAGAACAAAGAGCACAGTCTTCCTAGGAATGACCCTGGACGAACAGATGAACTGGTCAAGACATATAAGCCAGACATTAGAAAAATGCAAGAAAGCAAGCAACCTACTGCTGGTGATAAAATGTAACGGTTGGGGTGCCCACACCCAAACAATGCTGATGTTCTATAAAGCATTTATCAGGGGCAAGCTAGAATATGGCAGCATTGTGTACGACTCAGCATCAGAAGCCAACAAGAGGAAGCTAGACACCATACAGACCCAAGGGCTAAACACCATCCTGGGTGCTGAAAAAAGGACTTCCAGAGAAGCCATGGAGGTTGTCAGAATCTCACTCGCCCGCGCCTGGAAGGCGACGAACAAGGACGAATGTGAACTCAACTAGCAGCGACTGCGCAGTGGTCAGTGGTCAGCGTGGCGCACGGAGCACACGAGAACCCAAAGCCGGGCCAACACGAAACCCTGGCTGGGAGCTCAGACTGCGGACGACTATGAGACTGGATAGACGTGGGAGAAAGTAGCGTGTATTTAATGTATTATTCATGCTTGATGGACGCAAGCTTGTATGCTCTGTGGAGACTGAAAGTATGCTTTATTGTATGCATTGATGACCTTGTAGATGTGTACATACGTAATTGTAAATGAGAATGCCGCTAGTTTGTGAGCGCTGCATTATCTGAAGAATGTGATTAAATTGTTTTCAGTTATGTTCCCGTGTGTTTCGTCCAATCATTCGTAGTGTATGCTTGTGCTTCACTCCCTGTCATAAAACACGAGCCATTGTTAAGTTAGAAGTAAGATCATTACAGGCGTGAACGTGGGGGATCGTCCTGCTTTTTTTGGAGCCAGATGTAGAGATATAAGTGTGTGAAGGCGTGAACGTGGGTAGTTCGTCCGGCTTTTGAACGAAGATATAAGTGTGTGAAGGCGTAAACGTGACAGGTAACATAGAAAATCTGGTCCATGTTTGGACCATATATATGTTATTGATTGAATATTGAGATTTTGTCAGAGTGACAACATGAACAACGTGTTGTAAAATAGTTTGAGTGAACGAAAGAAAAGTTGAACTTGAGAAACATTAAATAGATATACATTATTTCACGATATAAGATGTAATGGAATAAAGAATGTGCTAAGATACGAGAGAAAGCTCCGAGCAAGCTATACTAAATTTCCACAAATCTGAACTGACGACGAGACGACAATACATTTATACTTGACTGCATACAAACCTATAACATTTAGTTGACACCGCATACACCACATATTCCAACACATAGTAATTTTTCTTCTCTCCCAAGTAAACAGGTTTGTCATCATTAATTCTAAAAGTACAGAAGTGATCTGCACAGCTGTAGAAGACCAAACAACCCTCCTCTGGTACAGTTACCATCAGACTTCCATAACTCAAAACTCCGTCGACACTTGAGTATTTTTTTTTCTAAATATACTTTTGTAGGGAATCAGGACTTGTCTGATAAGTTTTTTCTTTAATATTGTATATTGTGCATGTACTAGATTTCATATATATTATAAATATTCTTGCATAAAACCAGTGTAACAGAACTATAAAATTACGAATTTTTTGAATTGGGACTAAAAGCAAATCTAACCGGAGACGAGTTATCTAAGTGGAGTGAGGCAAAATACACAGACTATGTCTAAAGGGAACTAAGAAAGGCAGAGTTAGAGGCTAAGAAAGCTGAAACAGACGCAGAGATAAGAACAGCAGAGATAGATTCAAAAAAAAAAAACAGGCAGAGTTAGATGCTAAAAACAAACAAGCAGCAATAGACGCTGAGCTAAGAAACGCCAAAATCAGGGCACTAAGTAAAAGAGAGGAACTAGAGATGCAATTAAAACTTAAGCAGCTAGAAATCGAAACTGCTGCTGATAAAGATTCTAGAAAGCTAGAAATGAAAGAGAAAGAAAACCAATATAAAAAGTATCAAAGAATTGTCAAAAATTTTGCTACTGGAGACTTATCGCAGCATTTACTCAGAATTTTGAAACGATAATGGAACACTACCAGATACCAGTGGCAGAGTGGAACATTATCTATATGAGAAGTCTATCAGGGTAACCATTAAAAGTGATAGAAACCATCCCCAAAGAATTAAGAAAAGACTACCATTACATTAAAGCCAAAATCATGGCATATTTTCTACTTGATGAAGCAGGGTATAGGGAACAGTTTGCTAAGTTATCCCCTAAAGCAACACAAACTTTCTCTGATTACACCTCATTAGTACAGGACGTGTTCAGTAAGTGTTTATCGTCAGCAAAGATTGATAACAACTTTGAGAGATTGAAAGATCTGATATTAAGAGATAAACTCATATCATCTCTGCCACCACATTTTTCAAGATTTTTGCAAGAATGTGAGTGTGAAAGTGTTCAGTAGATAGAGAAACGGGAATCTGCTTATTTTACAGCGAACAGAGACTGTTTTGTAAATGTGTTTAAAGATACAGAATTCGTAGCACCCGCTACATATGAAAAATTCAAACCATCAGGTTACAACAAACAGAAACCATTTAGACCATCTAACTACCGTTGTAAATATTGTAGCTTTAACCATTCTGAAAGTGAAATGTGTGATATATGTCTTAAAGTGCCTGTCCTCTAAATCCCACGGGACCGTACACTTAAAGCAACTCAAATTGAACTCGTCAAGAACAGATCAGAACAACAAAACATGTTCTATCTTACCAACAGGATCATGAATATATGGCAGACTCAAATCGAGCAAGCGAAAGACGTACTTTTATTCCGCCGCAGGACAAAAGATATAACTCTTGTAGAAACGTGAGCTGATCCCTATACGCAGGATCGGCGCTCACTTAAATAACATCTACTTACGAGCTCCGAGTCCAGCTCGCTGCCCTTGAGGCTTAATTATCCAAATCCTCAGTTCAACTGATTAAATAAAAGTCTAGGTATGCGCACCCGGTCTTTCTACTGTTGTGTTGTCTTTAATACATTCCTCTCCAGACTCCCAGCTGCTTCATCACGAAATTACCGCCTCCAGGTGTCACCTTCACACGGAGCTTTTTAGAAACACATCCTTTCGAATCCACAATTTACGGCGTCCCCCGTTGCCGTCCAATGACGTTGATTTCCTTTCCTTGGTTTCTCATATTTGTCGTCCAGTTTTGTGACTGTCTGGGAAAATCCAGTAAGGTCTCTTCTTTATACTTGGTGGCGCGTGTTCCGTTATGTGGCATAATGCCCCCTCCCAGATAAAAAAAAATTATTTATAATTTTTTTCTTTATATCTGTATATCTGTACGACTACCACAACAATTTTAACCACAACTGAATAGTACTTGGTTTTACCCCCTTATCTACCCTAAAAAAATAAAGCTACATAACGGGCACGCCCACCTGTCCAAACCCTCCGTTGGACGTCGTGTGGCTGATTATGGGCAATCAGACCAACTAATAACATATTAGTCCCTACCTTGTCATAATAGACAAGTGTGTCCTAACTCTAGGTTTTACCATGAGTTTAGGACGAGGGTAATAATGAGGTGTTCCATGTAACCATTTTTGTTGTAGTTGACCCTTGTTGTCCTTGTTTGGTACCATACATCTTTTCCTTTTCCTGAAATTTATCTCCATGGGTAGGGTGACTTATACGCTTTCCGCCTTGAGAATCTATTGATCCTTTTCCTGTGGATATCTTAAGAATGTCGCTTGATTGTATCTATTCTTTTGCTCCTTCTGTGCAGCTTAATCCATCTACTATAATATTAATTAATCCAACAACATTGTTAATGCAAGTAAATAATTAATATCATCGAATATTTATATTAATACCAATATCATATTAACATCAATCTGCAATTACTTATTAATAATTTAACAATCAACTAATGAATAACCATTATTAACACAATCATATACCGTTCACAGTTAGTGTGACAATACAAAACAAAATACTTGGCTTAGCCATTGAATGCACAATGAATGTTCCAGTCATGCGTCTCTTGTGAAGTTCTTATTCCGCGTATTGCCTTCACTCACGCTGTCAATGGAAAATCGGTAACATATGTACCTAATTGACTAAATTCTATTTGTAATAATAAATATTTAGTTGATTCTTATAGCATTGTTCCCTCAATTCGGCACTATCTGAATATATCTTTATCGAATTTCTTAATAACTTATGAAAGAACAGAACATTAATATATATATAACTAATTAACTTATAACAAAGAACTGCCCGTCTAAACTATAATCGACTGAGAATGTCAGCAAGATTATTATCCTTTCCAGGAATGTGACAGATGTCAAATTCATAGTCTTGTAATAGTAATGACCATCTATGTATTCTCGAATTCTTCGGATGACCCGATTTGAAAATTTGCAAAGGTTTGTTATCCGAAAGAACCAGAAATTTCCTACCTAGTAAGTATCTAGAGAATTTCTCAATACTTTCAATTAAAGCTAGAGCTTCTAGTTCAGTAACAGAATAGTTTCTCTGAGTTTCAGATAGCTTCTTACTGAAGTAGAGAATAGGATGTAGTTTCCCTTCATGTAGTTGAAGTAATACAGCTGAAATAGCATGTAGACTAGCATCCGTTTGTAAAACAAAATCTTTTGAAATGTCAGGTAATTTCAAAATAGGATATGTACTAAATAGAGTTTTTATTTGTTGTAATAACTTCTCATGATCCTCTGTCCAAACTATCTTTGTTGGTTGGCCTTTCTTTAACAGTTCCGAGAATGTTGCTGTCATATGTGCAAAATTAGGGATAAACTTTTGATAATAATTAATCAACCCTAATACACTCCTAAGCTCCTTCTTTGATGTTGGAGGTTTGATATTGAGAATCTTTGTCACAACTAATGGATCTGTTTTCCTAAATCCGTTAGAGATTCTATGACCTAGAAATTGTATCTCAGTAAACCCTATCTCAATTTTACTTGGTTTAGCTTTCAAAAAATGTTCTTGTATTCTCCGGAATACTTGTTTTAGAATTTTAACATGCGTGTCAATATCACAAGTATGAATACAAATATCATCCATATACGTTGCTACGTTGGTAATTCCATGAAGTAATCTTCTCATCATTCTCATGAATGTACTTGGTGCATTTTGTAAACCAAATGGAAGATATGCCCATTCATATAAACCTAACGGCGTGCTAAAAGCTGTAATATGCTTTGAATCTTCCTCCATTGGAATTTGCCAATATCCTTTTGTAAGGTCAATTTTCGAAAATAGTTTCGAGTTTGCCATGGTTTCAATTAACTCATCGATATTTGGCATAGGTTCTGCATCTAGTAAAGTTAATTCATTAACTTTCCTATAATCAACACATAAACGTAATGACCCATCTTTTTTCTTAACAATTACAACTGGTGAACAGTAATTTGAAATTGATTTCTTTATAATTCCAGTTTTATCTAGATCTGAAATTTCTGCAGTAACTTTTTCCAAATAATGTATTGGAATAGGATACGGTTTCACTTTAACTGGGATATTTGATAATAAAGTTATCTTATGTTTAATCAGTGATGTCTGTCCCGGTTTATCTGAAAAAATTGAACTATATTCCTTTATTGCAATAATAAGCTTTTCTCTATCTTGTACTGATAAATCTTTACTTATCTGTATCGCTTGCCAATTACTGTCGCTATTCACTATAGGTGTTGGAATTTGTTGTTGTATAGCATCTTCTTGTTGCTCATTAATTACCCAACAAGCTGTTGCTATCCTATGAGGAATTTGTTTTGTCACTTGACCTGAGTTATCCTCACGTGGAATATATGGCTTCAACATATTAATATGAAAAATTTTATGTTTGCCATTGTCATCAATACGATAATCTACATCGCTAATTTTCTTAATTACCTTAAATGGACCTTGCCATGAAGTAACAAGACAATCTCGAGGATCAGGTAACAATAACCAAACCTCTTCTTCTTCTTTCAAGACTATTGTCTTGGCGTTCCTATTACCATATTGTCTGTATCTTTCTCCAGCTTTATCTAGTGCAGATTTTGCAATCTGACAAGCTGTGATAATTTTTTCTCTTAATTGTGTCACCATTTCATATGCATCTCTTTTCGGATGATCATATGTTTTCTTTGTGAGTAAGTCATTATATATTAATAATGGACCTCTTGGATTTGCTCCATATACCAATTCGAATGGAGAAAACCCTGTACTAAATTGTGGTACCTCTCGGTATGCAAATAGTACTGCTGGTAATAACATATCCCAATCTTTGGGCCTTTCCGCCGCAACTTTTGCCAGAGTTCGTTTAAGAACTCCGTTGTAGTTCTCATTCACACCATTTGTCATCGGGTGCCAAGGTGAACTAAACACCTGTGGAATCCCAAGTATCTTCATTGCCTCTTGAGTAGCTGTTGATATAAACTGACTACCTCTATCTGATAATATGCAGCTAGGAAATCCTATTCTGCTAAAAATTATCAACAATGAATCTAGAATGGATCTACTCGTGATACACTTTAAAGGAATAGCCTCTGGCCAACGAGTACACAGATCAATCATAGTTAATATGAATCTATTGCCTCGATCAGTAGTTGTATTTAGTGGACCCACAATATCTATAGCTATTTTCTGAAATGGTCGTGATGCCAAATCAGTTTTCTGAACATGTGCTTTGGGATGTTTGCCTTTTTGTGTGGTCATTTGACATAATGTACATGAACGTACATGTGTGGTAATGTCTTTGTTATATCCAGGCCAATAGAACTGCGTTAGCAATCTATTAGTGGTTTTAGCAATCCCCATATGACCAGCGAATGGAGAATCATGTGCTAATTTTAATGCTTCAGTACGATATTTCGATGGAAGTACAGTCTGAAAATAACGTGATGTACCTCTATCATATCGCCTCGATAAAATATTATTGTCTAGGAAAAATTTCCAATTACCTCTTTTACCTTGTTTTGTTGGTTCACTCAACTTCTTAAAACAAGATTTTAGAGTCGGATCCCGTTTCTGATCTTCTGGTAAATCAGTCACTAGTCTGATATTATTTTCTAATTTGTCACTGTCTTTATCCCTTTTGTCTTGAGCTCTTGTAATTGCGTTAGCTCTTGCATGATCAATCTCCCATTGCTTTGCTTCATCATGCATTACTTGTTTCGCATCTGGTATGTTACCAATCAGTAATCCGGCACAAGGATTTGGTAATACCGCTGCATTTATTGTGCCTTCGTAATATGGTGACATAATCGTAATCGTGGCAATCTTATATCTCTCTATTGTGCCACCGAATGTTCTGCACTCTACAGTCTCGCCTGTATAATCTTCTTCTTTTATGAGCTTTCGATCTACTCCGACAATCGAAGCTCCAGAATCACGAATGCAAGTAGTGGGTTCACCATTTACCCATGCTTGATGAACTTTTAGTTTGCCATTTTGTATGCTAACGGCATTAGCTTCATGAATAGTTTCTATACATTCATTACTAATACTGTCAGTTATACCCTTATCTGACTTACTAGTCTGATCATCATATCGTTGTATGATAGCTGCGTGTGTCTCTTCTAAATCGTCTGAGTCACTACTGGAGTATATGTATGCTGTACTCGCTTCCTTCCAGGAATTTCTAATCGGACACGACCTACTAGTGTGTCCGTACGCCCTACATGAGAAACATTTAATGCTTCTTTTAAAAGAGTCATACTTACTTCTCTTCTTAGTAGTAATGTCTTTCAGATATGCGGTATAACCTGGATGTTTATCACACATTTCTAAATTTCCATGCGACAATCTACAATACTGACATCTGGTGAATTGGCCTTTTCTTGGTCTATCACCTTCTCCATTGTAAGGACTATTTCTATTGCCACCACTACTAAACTTTCTAAACTTACCGTTTCCTCTTTGGAATTTTGCACTTGCTCCTATTACTAATTCAGGTTGAGTACAGTTGGCAAACACGTCTCTATGTGCATTAAAGTAAGACTCACCTTTAGCTTCCATTTCATTTAAACTCTTACATTTATTTTCCATCAGAAATACTGCCATAGGTTCTGGTATCGCAGATAACAGTCTATCTCTGATAATTAAATCTCTAATTTTCTCATAATTAGATTCTATATCAGCAGCCTTACACCACTTGTCAAAACTAGATGCCATTTCTGAAGCAAAATCAAGGAACTTTTGGTTTGATTTCGGTGTAAGTGTCTTAAACTTCGTACGTAAACCAGCCTCGTCCAATGAAAAATGTGATAGCACACGATCGCGCATGTATTTGTAATTTGTTCGTAGATCTTCAGGAATTAACTCTATCACCTTTAACGGCTCTAACGCGAGGTGACGATGAAATAAAATCGGTACGTCCTTCTCCGGTACCTTGTAGTACTTTACGAGCACATCGAAATTCGTTATCCACGAACTAACAGAATCACCTTGTTGAAAATTCCTAAATAAACCTTGGTACTTTTTTACAGGATCGTTCTGTTTAGCCATCATTTTCTCCCGTTCGATTTCAGCTTCACGTTCCAACTCAAGAGTCTTGACCCTTAGGTTACCTTCAACCTCCTTGTCTTTCCAAAGTTTTTCTGTAGCAAGTCGCTCTTTATCAAACGCCAATTGTTTCTCTTTCAATTGCATTTCCATAATTAACTTCTCTTTTTCCGCTGCAATCTTTTCGCGTTCCACATTTAATTCTCTCTCTCTAGCCTCCATTCGTTCGCGTTCCAAAGCCATCTCTTTTTCCTTTAATTCTCTCTCCTCCTTCTCACGTGTATGTTGAAGTTGTCTTTCTTCCTTTTCACGCGTAGCTTGTAGTTGTCTTTCCTCTTTTTCACGCGTAGCTTGTAGTTGTCTTTCCTCTTTTTCCAGTTGTCTAGCTTCCTTCTCTGCTGTAAGCTGGAGTTGTCTAGTTTCCTTCTCTGCTGTAAGCTGGAGTTGTCTAGTTTCTTTGTCACGTTTTTGTTGTTCATTGAGCTCATGTTTTGCCCAATCTCTAAGGTCAGAACCAGTTAACCCAGTCCTTTCACCTAATTCAATGAAATGTTGTAGTGTCGACATCTTGTCCTAATGTCCTACCTGTAAAATGAGCTATCTGGGTGAAATAAATATGGTCGTAGGCAAGAGAAGAAAAGAATCGACAAAATTGTAATATTGTCTCAGATCACTATCATTCGGATAGTACCGTAACTGTTATATCACACTTGAGCAAATACAACTCAAATAAATTTGTAGTGTCAACTTGAACACCACAAAAAAAAGTCAATCAAATATCTCTATAATAAACTAAATAAATATACTAGAAAAAATAAATATGAAGAAATATATTCAATATACAATATATATATGTAACGCAAGACAACTAACAATCATCAAAGACGAATGACGAGTGACGCGAATACATATTACTGTTTACACACAATAACAAATTTTTGTATCCACCTATTAACGGGTAACGCACATACTATACTACTACAGTTATGACAAGACAATAGTATTATGGTGAAGCCCGCAAGATCCAAAAAAAAAATATAGTGCCTTATTACAAGGATCAATGCTATAATACATCAACAATACAATTGCTACTGGCCTTTAGTGCATCTCCCGAACGTAGAGTACTATTTGAATCGCTCGAGAATTGATATAATTTGAGACTCTCAATTACGTGTTGATAAGTTCCAAACTATACTTATCCGTAATCGGCAATCGATCAGTTGTATCCTGGCTGCATGAAAATATGTGAGGAGTTGTGTAACGATTGTTGCTCCTGCCTTGAGATGATAGTACAATTAACTTGTACCGGTACCCTGGGCCGACGTGGTCCGTCACCGACTCATAAGAACACGTAGTCGGCTGTGGTATATCGACGAAACTTGAGTTTATTTCAGCCTTAGTATTGATACTTTATGCTGAATGTGCGCTGTAGGTACTTGAGTGAATGATGTCCACAGTGAAGTAAGTACAGTTGAATGACGTGATCCTACTTCTGGTAAGTAAGGTCCAATGAGTGAACAGGTTGTGTGCCCGTTATCACGATGATAAACGATAGTGTAGTCTTGTTATCGATCCGTGTGACAGTGTTCGTATGTCCTGGCGTCAGCGTATTAGAGTACGTTCGTAAATTCAGTTCATAAATGTCGACGTGAGGAGTTCGTGTTCGGTCCCGATTGACCGCGTTGACTTGCTCGATGGTAGAGAAATCCTCGACAATTTCAACAATAATATGTCATAGTGTACGTGTGCGTGTCGTCCTGACGTGTGACTAATGTAATGTCCTCGATTACGTAATAAATATGGGTACACTGACCTGGTTGTCATTATGCGTTGATGTATGTAACGTCCAGTTGTAAATATGTTCATATATGTGCAACGTCCAAATAACGCAACATCTTCCTTGTCAATTATGGTGGAGATGAGTGTCCGTGGTGTACGTGCTATCCATCTTGACACATGACGAAGTGTGCATATAAAATGTCGTAATATGTCGGCAGCAGATATAATGAACGTATGATGTATCTGTCCCACAAATGTAGGTAGTTAAATGCTTTGGCGTTCTGAACCAACAAGTCAAAACTTTCTGTAATGTTCACAGAATTAGCGAATGTCTTTCCAACAGCGTAACTATAACTGTGCGTCGGCAGTACACCCCATCATGTGTGTATCAGTCCACCGATAAATCTGATAAAATTGTGACAAATATCTGAGCCTGTAATGAACTTCATAGATTCAGCAAATTGCTCCACATAATGCACCACTTTCGCGCATTTCTAATCGATCATAGATTCTTGAATACAAATTGTCAATCGTTGTGCTATAGTCTAATAGGTTACTGTGGTGTAGAATTGTGGCAGCGCAGTGTTTCTTCAGCTCTCACTGCCTACTCACATCGACATAATTCCTTTCCATATCGACCATGGTGTCGAATGTTTCGGACATTTCATATCTATGTACTATCTTCCTTTCTTAAGTAGCACTGTAGTCATACCCGTACATTCTTTCAAAACACAATAATGTTCTTAAATATGTTACATTATTACTCAATGTTCGTTATTTCTAATATTTCATAGCGCTGTGGTGTGTTCAATAATGTGGAATGTTTTTGCGCATCTGGTGCAAACTTGATATGCTTAATAGATCGTACTTCTTGAACATGATTGAGTTATTATGTATTAATTGTGTACGTACTTACAGTTTTTATGATGTTTTAATTTCACCTGTTGTTACTTTATCACAAAATGCTTTTTCACTTCCTTTATTCTGGGTGTTCTTCCGGCATTTTGGTGACGCGGGTTTTCATGTGCTCCTTCTTTCTTTCTGTGTAGCACGGTGTGAACTGCGCCGCTGGTACGTAATTTCTTTTATGTTCAGCTATGGAAATTGGCGGGGAATCTGTGTTGACAAACAAACAGTCCAGAGACGACCCCCACGTGTCTTAAAGTGCCTGTCCTCTAAATCCCACAGGACCGTACACTTAAAGCAACTCAAATTGAACTCGTCAAGAACAGATCAGAACAACAAAACATGTTCTATCTTACCAACAGGATCATGAATATATGGCAGACTCAAATCGAGCAAGCGAAAGACGTACTTTTATTCCGCCGCAGGACAAAAGATATAACTCTTGTAGAAACGTGAGCTGATCCCTATACGCAGGATCGGCGCTCACTTAAATAACATCTACTTACGAGCTCCGAGTCCAGCTCGCTGCCCTTGAGGCTTAATTATCCAAATCCTCAGTTCAACTGATTAAATAAAAGTCTAGGTATGCGCACCCGGTCTTTCTACTGTTGTGTTGTCTTTAACACATTCCTCTCCAGACTCCCAGCTGCTTCATCACGAAATTACCGCCTCCAGGTGTCACCTTCACACGGAGCTTTTTAGAAACACATCCTTTCGAATCCACAATTTACGGCGTCCCCCGTTGCCGTCCAATGACGTTGATTTCCTTTCCTTGGTTTCTCATATTTGTCGTCCAGTTTTGTGACTGTCTGGGAAAATCCAGTAAGGTCTCTTCTTTATACTTGGTGGCGCGTGTTCCGTTATGTGGCAATATACATCCAGGTTACCTAACTTATTTACAAAATCATATAGAGAAGCAAGAGAGGGAAAGAAAGAACTATAAAAGACTTACTAAATGCTATCTTTGCAAGGCGTACGGGCATTGGCGCCATTCTTGTAAAGGAAAGCAAATGACAAAGAAAGCCAACGCGGCGATGTACGATAGTTCATCCTCTGAGGGAGAACAAGATTAAAGTCAACATCCTGCCAATGCTGCCGAAACTATTGATGTATATCAATTAGAAAAATGCACTACTTGCCACCGCTTCCATGAAGATGGCGTTTTAACATGCGGCCACTCGATACCAATAGCAAATGAGGAAGCCAATCTAGTAATAGATTTAAAAGGAAAGTTAAACATCCATCAGGGCTATGTCAATGGAAAATCAGCCAGTGTGTTGAGAGATAGTGGAAGTACCTTTATAGATTTAAAGGAAGACTTTATATAACCTAAAGATTATACAGGTAGACATGTAACATGCAGAACTTTCTCAGGAAATATTGAGAAATACCCACTTGCATGGGCATACATTCAGACACAATTTTCGACAGGCAAGGTAAAATGCGCAGCACTGTGTAATCCATGCTGTGACATAATTACTGGAAACCTACCTGAAGTGAATGATATGTCACATGACCGAGTAACATCTTGCCATAAAAATATTCTATCCAATAACGCAGTAACTAGATCAGCTGCAGAAGTACAAGCTCAGACGAACCAAACTGAGGCATTAGAACTACTGAATTCTATTATAACACCTCTCCCAGATATGAGAGAAAACCTCATAAAGGCACAAAAAGATTTGAAGCCTGCAGAGCAAAAGCCAAAACAGAGCAAAGAAACAGCGAAAGTAAACAGCACGATACCATTAAGCAATGTTTCTACAACCCCTATCACCCTCATTCAACGGGTATTATAGATAAAATTAATGGGGACCTAAAGCACATGTTAGCGAAAGTCACCCAAGAATGCCCAAATGACTGGGACATCTTTTTGTCTGCTACACTTTTCGCCTATCGAGAAGTACCCCACTCTAGTACTGGGTTTTCACCTTTCGAGATAGTATACGGAGCCAGACCACGTGGCCCATTAGCAATTTATAACAGTTTGATAACTGAAGTAAATGATGAACAAAAACCATTGTAACCATACGAGCATGTTACAACATTACGTGACAGAATAATGAAATCATGCATATTGGCCAAATAATCACTAAGACAATCTGGTGCCACCTACAGAGGGTATGCCAACAAAAAAAAACAGAACAATAACATTGATACCAGGACAGGACGTATTACTTCTCTTACCCAGCGACAATAACCTCTTAGCAGACTCTTGGAAAGGACCTTTCAAAATCCTAAGACAAATTTCACCAGTAGACTACGAAGTAGCAATAAAGAACAAGAACAAAATATTCCACATTAACATGCTGAAACCCTACTACACCAGAGACGAAGACCAAGACGAGACAGCAGCAAACACAACTGTAGTAGACCACACAGACCTCGACGAAACAGACGAAATACCAGTCCCAACACTCAACACGACAGACACACTGCAAGACATTAAAATATCTCCTAATCTCTCTCAGACGGAAACAGACAACTGCAGAGAACTGATACAAGACTATATAACCATTTTTTCCAACCATCCAGGACAGACAGATCTAGTAGAACACCAAATCATACATGGACGACATCTGTTTACATATCAATACAATGACAGAACACCTAGCGACGCTACGACAAACTTTTGAACGCATCAGGAACATGGCTTGACAGTAAAGCCAGCTAAGGTAGAAATTGCCTACCATGAAATTAATTTTTTGGGTTACAAAATTTGTAATGGATTTGTTACCACGGATGACAATATTGTGTCAAGAATTCTAAAACTGTCACTTCCTACAACCAAAAAGGAAGTAAGAATCATGTTAGGATTGTTAAATTATTACAGAAGATTTATACCGAACTTCTCAAGTTTAACAGAAAGTTTTACAAATCTGTTAACGAAAAACCAACCTAATAAAGTTGTAAACAGAGAAGGCCCGAGACCTGCCTTTACAAAAGTATTGTCATACTTTTCTACAAATCCAATACTAAGATTACCAAATTTGCATATTTCTTTCAGATTGAGAATGGCGCGAGCACGATAGGTATTGCAGCCGTTTTATTGCAATCCTATGATGACATCTTACATTCAATCTGTTACGTAAGTCGAAAGCTGTCACCAAGAGAACGCAGATGGTCTACACCAGAGTTGGAAGGTCTCGCTTTAATTTATGCTATTTCGAAATTATCCCGATATTTGTTAGGTAGACATTTCACAGTAGAAACAGATAACAACCCATAGACTATCATCACAAGAGGTACACCGACAAATCACAGGATAGCTAGATGGGCTTTATTACTCCAGAACTACAGCTTCGACATAAGACACATCATCGGTACTGAAAATACTATTGCCGACCTGCTCTCCAGATCTCTTAAATGTCGAACGACAGTTTAACTACGCCTGAGCGCAAAGATTAAGGTGTGTACTTATGACACTCAGACAGTTATCACAGTCCAGCGAAATTATTGATGTAAACAAAGAACGCTGTGAATATCTACTTCTGTGATAAGGACGATGTCCTACAATTTATTTCAAACACATTTTGAACTAGTGAATGTGATGAACAAATGAACGATCGAAATGTGTAAGACTATTACTTTTAATACCTTTAGTGTCATTTCTACGAACAGTGTTACAAACACAGTACTACACATTTGTACACACTTACCGGATTCCAGATTTCGGTGAATATCCAGTAGTACCAAAGCTTATGAATAGCAGTGATATAAGAACAAGGAACTGTTCGTATATTTTAACGGTATAACTGTGTTATATGGACATCTCATCCACAACAGTGTAATTAGAACGGGTGTAAGAACATTAACATCCAAACGTGTGCAGCAACAGTGGTGATTATTCCAACATGTGAACACATTAGTGTGTGCTTCCGCTTCCGTTTGGAAATATTTTCTACATTTATGAAAAATAGCAGACTATATCACAAATAGTCATGAATGAAAGACAGAGTGAATGATTTCGTGACATTAATATTTGCACATGATACAGAGTATGAAAGGATTTATATATTTGTGATCTAAGAATAATTGATTGATTATTTTTTTCTCAATGGTGCCAATTATGCCACTATTGAAAAGAGATATCAAACTATGACGCTTAGAAGAAAAAGAACAAATGTACTTTATTTTTTTGAAAGAATCTCAAAATTACTTCCCATAACGTTTCACCAGTACACCTAAGGGGAAACAATTTGACATATGTAAATGTAAGCATGCATATATTATCTTTGTCATGATAGCCAAAAGAACTACTGACCACCATGTGGCGTCAACTATGCGTGAAACATAGTTACTAAGGTTGGGGGACCAGGATTGAATTATCCTACCATATCGGTTGGTGTCTAACTCTGAAGTCATCTCATGAGGGAGATGATTTACGGCCTGACATGTTCTGTTTGTAATTTTTTTCTTTTGTCGGGAGGTAGTTGCGTTGCTTGAAAGATAGCGTTAGTCGCTGATAACTACCGGACTGGCTGAAGTCCATTATTACCAACCAAGGTACGGGTCCAACTAGGGGACAAAACTTAATGAAAGTAACCTCAGGGCAGCACTGAGAAATATATATATCATGCAGTGTTACCAGGTCAATGTGAATTCATGAATATATCAGATATTCACCTAACAATATAAACATTTAGTGGATTCTGACGTATAAAAATATGATTAAGAAATACCCATAATGAAAGGATACTCCTTTCATAGGAGGGGGCGGCGGAGAATGTCAGAATCTCACTCGCCTGCGCCTGGAAGGTGACGAAACGGGACGAATTTGAACTCAACTAGCAGCGACTGCGCAGTGGCCAGTGGTCAGCGTGGCGCACGGAGCACACGAGAACCCAAAGCCGGGCCAACACGAAACCCTGGCTGGGAGCTCAGACTGTGGACGACTATGAGACTGGACAGACGTGGGAGAAAGTGGCGTGTATTTAATGTATTATTCCATGCTTGATGGACGAAAGCTTGTATGCTCTGTGGAGACTGAAAGTATGCTTTATTGTATGCATTGATGACCTTGTAGATTTGTACATACGTAATTGTAAATGAGAATGCCGCTAGTTTGTGAGCTCTGCATTATCTGAAGAATGTGATTAAATTGTTTTCAGTTATGTTACCGTGTGTTTCGTACAATCATTCGTAGTGTATGATTATGCTTCACTCCCTGTCATAAAACACGAGCCATTGTTAAGTTAGAAGTAAGATCATGACAGAGGTAGCACTGGGTGTACTTCCACTGAGTCTGAGGCGTAAACAGCTGACGTATAACTACTGGCTAAAGATAGTTCAAGACAAAAACCACCCTGGATACCAAACGTTCAGTGACAACAACATCAAAGAGGGGGGGGGGGGACATCCCAATAGTAAAACTGCAAAGACCGGCAGGATGGGAAGCAGCAGAAAAGATGAAGGAACAAATGGAGCTAGCAGAGACCCTGAAACAGACAAGACGGTTCAAGCCAACAATCCCACCATGGGAACTTACAGTCCCATTCACTGACTGTAATCTAGCAAAGTCCATCACCAAGGACACGGAGGACACAGAGGTAGGAGCAGGAGTAGTGGTCCCAGACTGGAAAATGAAGAGACAGTTCAAACTAACAGACCAGACAGCAGTATGTACGGCCGAACTGGTAGCCATAATGAAAGGCCTAGAGATCGCAGCCGAAAAATCACCACTGAGACTGTGTATATTAACAGACTCCCTGTCATCAGTACAAACGCTCGGGAACTTCAATAGAGGCAACAGACCCGACATAAAAGATGAGATACTATCGACAGCCACAAACCTCAGGTACATAGGATGCCAAGTCACCATCGGATGGATACCAGCTCACAGTGGTATCCCGGGAAACGAACAGGCAGACAGAGCGGCGAAACGAGGAATAACCAGCAATAATAAAATCTGCACAGGTCTAGGTAAAGTAGAAGGGAAGAATATAGTCAAAAACTACATTCTCAAGGAATGGAGGAAACAGTGGCGAGACAGCGCTAAAGGCCGTCATGCCTACCAAGTATTGGGTGAACCCAGATACAAGCCACAAGTCAAGACCAACATGAAAGCACCGGCAAACAGACAGCTGTGGAGAATCAGACTAGGCAATTGGAAAGACACAAGAGAAAACCCATTCTGCAGAGAGTGCCGAGAAAACAACACCATCGAACACTGCTTACTAGTATGCGACAAGTACAATAGAGAGCGAAGGGACCTGAATGATCACTTCGTCAAAATTGGGAAACCAATGACAATGACGGAGTGCCTGCACATAAACAGCAACCCAGAAACACAGCGACTGGTCAGACAGTTCCTATGCAGAACAGGGAAGACCGTATAACCTCCCTACACTGTATATATATATGTATGTGTATTATTGTATGTATGTGTGAATGTTTTTATGATATATATATATATATATATATATATATATATATATATATATATATATATATATATATATATATATATATATATATATATATATATATATAAATGTACATTAACTATGTACATTTTAAAAAAAAGGTGAATGGCAGGAAGGTGGGTTGGCTCTTCCGGCAGAGCACCTGAACTAGAATGAGACCGGGTCATCTTGTTGCTACACCAAACCCACACGTGATGATGAAAAACGCCAAACAACAAACGTAAAGGAGTTCGGACCGCTGACCGGGGGGACGGCTTGAGACTTGCCTTTGCCTACAACGAGTCTTTATGAAGACTGGACATGACCGGGACCAGCCCCGATGAGAATAACACAAGAAGTGGCAAGCACGTAACAGTGCTAATAGAGAAAAAAAAAGCCAACAAACGAAAGAAGGCGAGCCCCAGTATGCCCGACCAAGGACCGGTCTTTATCAGGACCAACACAAGACAAAGAAAACAAACAGATAGCACAAAACAAATCTATCCGACGAACAGAGCGGAACCAACAAAACCAGTAGGAATTAGGACTAACAATCCACACAACCACGGCTCTCAACAATAACCACCGCTGAGGAAGCAGATTAGACGAGACCGAATTTGGAATTTTTTTTGGGGGAAAATTGGAATTGGAAATTGAGTCAACCTCTAGTGGCAACAATTCACAAAAATTGTATAACTGTCTCTCATCTATAGCCTTCTGATATTTTATAGACCTCTTGTGGGTATCACAGGTCATGTCATCTAATCGTCTAAGAACTGTTTGTTCTTCTATAGATTTCCAACACAAGTTTGTTGGATTTTCATTTGTGGACTTTCTTCTTTCAACATCGTGGTACAGCTTGGGCCATCTTTGTGGAATCTTTATTCTGCGAAGAGAGTTGTTATCAATGACTTGCCTAAATACCGAGCATGTCTGACGCAAGCTGCACACATCACGTTTGCTCAACACGGAATATGCGAAGATGTGCTCCAGAACTTCTGGGGGTATGTTCAGCAAGCCTGACTGCTCGTCTGCTAGCATTCTGTCTATGTTTCAAATGTATACTTAGATGTCCAAGTTTCTAATGTATACAGAAATGTCTATGTTTTACATGTGGACGGGCATGTCTATGTCCAGTGTGAATAAAGAGATGTCGTCTACGTTTCACATGTATACATATATGATCATTGCCTGCAATGGCCTGATATCTGTGGAGTAACAACATTCATTGTAAACAACTGCAAAATTGTCTCATAATCACCTCTTGGAGTTGTTTCTTCAGTTGCCTGAGTTTTGTGTCCGACCGTTCCGTCCCATGTTGGAATTTATTTTCCGTGGCTTTCGGGTCTTTGTTTAACTCTTCTATTTGTTTCTCATAATCGGTAGATTTATGTGCATTATTCATAGAATTAGCAGACTTCGAATGTCTTAACTGGAATGTGAAATCTTAATTTCTTTTCTCTGAATCTTTCACATAAAGAGATATTTTATGTGTATACAAAGATATGTCTATGTTTCACATGTTAGTTAGTTAATTAGTCGACAGATAATCGTCATTGCACATCGAAACATTCAGTCCATAAGTGCTCGGATCCCCTCCTCAGCAAATCCCGCAGCGTGTAGCGGCTAACGACACCAGTTCTGTGTTGGTTTATTGATCTTCTTTGGCTTCATGTGTAGTGTTCGTGTTTGGCCACACCTCTTTTGATTTGCTGTTCTCGCAGTCTGACCATGGTTATAGATTCACAGTCATCACTTGGTTTTCACACAAGTCTCACTTCTCGTAGAGCATTCAGAATGTCAGCCTGGTCCATGGCGCGTCCGCCCTCCACAGTAGCCTCACCTGCGAGCTTGTCAGTCTGCTCATTTCCTTGTACTCCCGCATGCCCTGGCACGAAGATGAAACTAATCTTTGTCAGCCGAGACCGCTTCAGAGGCTGCAACCACTCTCTTCGGATCCACCCCATCTCTATCCTCCTCTTGAGCATGCTCACTGAGTCGCTAAGGAAATATGCCCTATTGAATGTTTGTGTCTCGAGTCATGTTCACATATATAAGATGTCTATGTTTTACATGTTTAAAGAGATATGACATGTAAACAGGGATATTCATGTCTCTCGTTTATAAAGAGGTGTTCATGTTTCACATGCATACAGAGCTGTCCATGCTTCACATACAAGATGTCCATGTTTCATATATATACAGAAATGTCCATATTTTACATGTGGACAGAAATGTTTATGTCCAGCGTGTGAAAGAGATACCTACGTTTCACATGTATACATATATGACCATTGTTTGTAATGTCCTGATCTCTATGGATTATAATTCACTGTAAATAACTGTAAATTTATCTTATACTCACCTCTTGGAGTTTTGTCTTCAGTTCTGTGACTTTTGTGTTCGACCGTTCTACCCCATGTTGGAATTTATTTTCTGTGGGTTTCGATTCTCTGTTCAACTCTTGTAACTGTTTCTCATAACCGATTGATTGTTGTGAATTATTCATAGAATAAGCAGAATTCGAATGTCTTGACTTGAAATTGAAATCTTTATTTCTTTTCTCTGATTGTATTATATTATTTCACACAATGAGATGTTCCACATGTATACAGAGATATCCATGTTTCACTTGTATACATAGAAACTCATCTCTCTCGTGTATACAGAGGTGTTCATGTTTCACATGCATACAGAGATGTCCATGCTTCACATATAAAGATGTCCATGTTTTATGTGTACACAGAGAGTCTATGTTTCACATGTATACAGCAATGTTTTAAATCTATACAAAAATGTCAATTTGTTACAAGTGGACAGACATGTCTATGACCAGCGTTTTTAAAGAGATGTCTACGTTTCACGTGTATACATATATGACCATTGTTTGCAATGGACTTATTTCTGTATAAAGAGATGTCTATGTTTCATATTTATACAGAGACGTATGTTTCACTTGTATAAATAGATCTCTATGTTTCACATGTATACAGAGATGTATATATTTCACATTTATACAGTGATGTCTATGTTTCACATGTATGCAGAGATATTTATGTTTCACATGCATACAGAGATGTCTACGTTTCACGTGCATACAGAGATGTTACTGTCTCGCATGTATAAAGCGATGTTTATGTTTTACATGTAAACAAATATGTTTATGTTTATATTTCACATGCATACATAGATGTCTAATTTTCACATGTTTACAGAGATGTCTATGTTTTACATTTATAAAGAGATGTCTATGGTTAATTAGTTAATGGACAGACTTTCCTCATTGCACATCGAACCATTCAGTTTATAAGTTCTCGGAACCCCTCCTCAGTAAAACCCGCAGCTTGAAGCGGCTAACAACCCCAGTACTGTGTTGGTGTATTAATGTTATTTGGCTTCCGGCATAGTGTTCTTGTTTGGCCAATCCTCCTTTAACTTGCCGTTCTCACAGTCTGACCATGGTTGTAGATTCACAACCATCGTTTGGTCCTCGCAAACGACTTACTTCTCGTGGATCATTCAGTGTATCAACCTGGTCCATGGTTCTTCCACCCTCCACAGTAGCCTTACCTTACCTGCAAGTCTGTCAGCCTGCTCATTTCCTCGTACAACCACTGTCTTCGGAACTTCTCCATCTGTATCCTCCTGAACATACTCATTGAGTATATAAAAAAATATGCCGGAGTGAAGGTCTGTGTCTCGAGCCATGTTATTTCTTTACTTACTGCTATGACTTTCAGTCAGACTAATTGTGGTCTAGGCAAAAGCACCAGAATCGCCCTTCACAATTCTTCCTCCAGTCTGAGCCGTAAAGGCCCATAAACTTCTTACTCGTAGAACGACCGAACCATCTGTGTAAATGACAGCATCATCCTCTAAAGAATTCTTGAAGATCAAAGCCTGTATTTCCGCCTCTCACATAATTATTAACACTGTCATTTTCCTCTGCAATCTCTGTTAATTGGATATATTATGCAATATATCTGCTACAATTTTAACCATTTTCACATCATTATTGTCACACACCCTACTTCCCATTTTCATCGTTACTATGAATTTATGTTTGGGCAGGACCCAATTTTTGGTTTGGCAGTGAATCAGTTAAGAAGGAATGGGCTTATCATGATTTCAAGAAGCTGAACCATTAAGAAATCCAAGGTACTCTGTTGTACGTATCCTCAAGATCAGTTATTGCAGTACATGTTTTAATGCCTGAGTGGAAACCTTCATACACATCAAGGGCAAAATCAGCTGCGTTAGAACAGGTTTCTCTGTTTGCACGGTACCCTCCAAGGGTAGGTGGGGAAAGACATTGCCTCTCTAGCTGGCTTGATATTTTTCTGGCAATTAACTTCTCCAGCAGCTTGCCTATTGTATTTTGTATGATGATTACCCGATATCCCTGAATTTGTGTGTGGTATTTGCCAGGCTTCAGCAAGGAAATCAGATAGCTGTGTAATTATTCCTCTTGATGCTAGCACCAACTATACTTTTGTATAAGTTCCTCTAACTCGTTGTCGGTACACATACTAATGCCATCATACCTTATGCAATCTGGTCCTGGTGCGTTGTTTATTGTTCGTCGTAGCACAGTTTTGATCTCTTTCACTGTTACTATGTGCTCTTCTAAAATTTTCTGGGAGTTACACATATCTGAGGTAACTGTCTTGGCAAAATTTCGTTTTCTCATTTCTGTCTGGCTGCTCTGCTCTAGTTAGTGTTCTAAAAGAGCGTTACCCTTATTTACGTCAGTTCTCTGCCAGGTGAGATCAGCACCGTGGAAGTCAGGAATACTCTTATTCTTCACTACACCATTCATAATTTATTTTTGTAGTCATCAGAACAATTTCAGTGACTTGTCTTTGCCTCCAGAACACCAAAGACCGAGATCTGTGGAGAGCCGTGAACGCCTAAGCCAGCTGGCATGGCACTTGATGATTATGATGTTTTTGCCTATTCTTTGAAGCAGTTCTACCCATTTATCACTTTTTACCACTTTAACCATTTTTTTTTTAAACAGCTAACTTCTGTATCCATGTCTCTTTCCAAGTGCACGATAACACTAGGATGGGCAACTCTGTTGCTTTTGGCGTTTTGCAACCACCCACATCCATCCAGACCTTTTTCACCTCAAAATTTCACCAAGTGGATGCTTCCATTATTTTTTCATGCAATGATGATTTCTGTGCTTGTTGCAACTTATTTTACCCACCACAACTTGCCCTTTACTGGCATACTTGAAAGTCTTGACCTTTTACTTGTGCTGCCTGGTTCTGCCCTTTTCAAAAAAATGCTGTGAGGGTGGTTTTCGCTGCTATGATACCTTAGGACACCTATATACACACTGTAGTGAGTAAAGGAGAAACCAGCGCCAGGCCAATAACACTGTCCTCATCACCTGCGGGTGTCCTGGTGACACAGCCACTGTTGATATAAACAAGGTCGATGGTTTAAAGTACGGCATCGAGCTCCTCCACAGAAATTCTTCCCTATAACTTGCCTTTAGCGTTGAAATTACCATTAAAAAATGGCATTCCTCTCGTGATATAATAAGGCACTCAAGCACTGCTACCTGAAAATCCACACTCGCTTCTATGTTTCACATAAAGAGATGGCTAATTTTTCACATGTATACAGATATATTCATGTCTTGCATGTATAAAGAGATGTTCATGTTTCGCATGTATATGGATTTTGGCGGGTGTTTTCTTGGGTTTGGGTGACCACTTCCGGTTGTCGTGATAACTACTTCCGGTCTAGGGGTGGCGGCGGCGAGGCGGCGGTGGCGGCGGCGGCGGACAACGAGACAAGCCCCGATCATGTGGAATACTTATATAAGTAGACCAAATAGTTGTCGGGCAACTCGGTTCGAGTCCCAGTGTGTGTGTGGGTGTGTGTGAGTGTGTGCGCGCGCGTGTGCGGTGCGGTGTGATCGAACCCCAGTCATGTAGATATCAGCGCCTTCGATGAGGAGACCGAAATCAAATATGACAGAAATTGATTTATGCCATCTCTCGAGCTAACCCGAGTACGTCAAGTAATGCTTTTTTTTTTTTTTTTTTAAACTTTTATTGAGTTAAAATCGTTGCAAAGTGTATTGTTTGTGTTTTTACAGAGCGTTGCATGTGGGCGTGTAGGTGACATATGCGCAAATAATACAAATATTTTATACATTTTAACATTTCTACATTGAATTTGTTGTAGGGTAAAACCCTTACATAAAAAGCAGCATGATGAAAGTGCACCGATATTATTTCCCCTGCCGCCTCCCTCTCCCGTCGGCTCTAAAACCTCCAATTCCATCACCACCACTCGGTAATGATGAAACTGGCAGTATAAATTGTCTGAACCGATCGGAGATGGCGGCAGCAGCATCAACAAACAAACAGTATCAAGATGGTGGGAATGGGAGGTGTAAACAGTATCGGGGTTTACAAGGCAGAAAGGGTAGTGGTTGCATTTATAATATTTGTGTTGTTACATGTGTTCTGTGTATTTAGTATTTGTGTAGGTGTGTTTACAGAGCGTTGCATGTGGGCGTGTATGTGACGTGTGCATATTTTATTCATTGGGCATATTTACATGTGAAGGGGAGTAGATAGGAAGAAGGATACAACTTTCCATTTTTTGTTTCCATTGTCCCACTCTCACCCATTTGACCGACCATACTAATGGGTAATGATGGTAAAGGCAGGACAATTGTTGGAACCAAAGGGTGAGGGTGTCAGCAAAGGCAACAAACAAACCATGAGCAAGGGAAGGGGGGGGGGGTCACATGGGAGATGAGGTTATATATTAATAAAGGTAACTATAATAATAATGCAAATAAACCAAATACATCAATAATAATGATGACCAACATTTACCTACTAAGGGTGATAACAGTACTGATAGTAACAGCAATGATAATAATAGTTATGATAATGATCCCACTTTCCAAAACTGTGATTCCATTTGCTAGAATGACTTTCCTAGGAATGGTGTTAGCATAGCATAGCAGGTACATATAAATTGCAACAAGCAATGTTCAATAATATTAGAAGTAAAAGGAGTTGGTTATCTTTTTCTCCTTGCTTTTTTTTTTTTTGTTTTTGGTCTTATTTGTAAGGGTTCATTCATTTTTTCCCTTCCTTTTTTTTTTTTTTTTTTGTAAAAAGTAAACAAGCATCTGTATTTGCACACATTTTTTCAATCTCATTGGTTTGGTAAACATATGTGGTTTTGTATTCATTCATTCATTATTCACTCACATCGTCTTGTTTCTTTGTCGCACTCATGTGTACTTAAATTTAAAATCAGAAAGAAGAGTACTTGTGTTTACTCTGGAGATATCTATGATATTTTGTGTTTACAATATAGGAAATTTATCCATTAGCATATTCCATTCCTTGAACACATTTACATGTGAATGGAGGTTAAACAAAGAAAGGGGGAAATCTTTACATTTTTGTTTCCCTTGCCATCCTCTCACCAATTTGTTCCATTCCACCAATGCCTTCCTCACCACTATCTGGGCAATGATGGTAAAGGCAGGATAATTATTTGAACCAAACCGGTGTGGGTATCAGCAAAGGCAACAACAAACATGAGCATGGGGAGGGGGCACATGGGAAAAGTTTTTTTTTTTTTTTACTAATGGTGACGATAATAATAATGACAAGAAGAGACATACTGGGGGTAATAACAGCCAATATAAAAACCAGCAATGGTAATAATAGTTATGAAAGTGATAAACTTTTTACAAATTGTGATTCCATTTGCTAGGATGATTTTCTTTGGAATGGTGTTAACATAGCATAGCAGGTACCTACAAATGCAAAACTGCAGTTTTTAATGATAGTTGGAGTAAAAGGAGTTGGGTTTTTTTCCTCAATTCCCCAAGTATTTGTATTTACAAAACTTTTTACAGTATCATTGGTTTGGTAACCATATTGTGATTTTGTATTCATTCATTCAACACTCACTCACATGATTCAAAGGGGGTGACAAAGAGAAAGGGAAATCTTTACATTTTTGTTTCTCTCACAACACTCCCACCAATTGGTTCCACTCCACCAATGCCTCATGACCACTAATGATGGTACAGGCAGGTTAAATGTTTGAAACAACCAGTGGGGGTGGTAGCAAAAGCAACAAACCTTAAGCAAAGGGGGGGGGGGACATGGGAGATGAAGTTGTAAATTAATAATGATGATATCATTAATACTTTTAAAATTAATTATACTAAAGATAATAAGGGTAAGATAATGATAGTAATAATAATAATGATAAAAATAATAGTAATAATAATATAATAATAATAATAATAATAATAATAATAATAATACATATGTGATTTTATTTACTAAAGTGATAATCTTAGTAGTGGTGGTAGTATAGCACAAACAGTGCATTTAAAGCAAACATTCCATTAATAGTAATTTGGAATGGAAGGAGTTGGTTTTCTTTTCTCCTTTTTTTCTTTTCCCCCTTATATATAAGGGTTGAAACCATCATTTTGGAAAAAAATAAAACAAGCATTTATACTTCCACTATTCTTTACATAAGGGATTTTTCCTTTGGTCTTTTGACCATATGTGATCTTTTTAATCATTCACTCACCATTCACTCACAGTTTCTACTTTCTTTCTCGCACTCATGTATACCAAGTTTGTAATACAATAAGGAAGAATACATATGATTTACTCTGGAAATAGTTGTGATATTTTGTGTGTGTACATAAAGGAGATTAAGTGTGTGTTATATGTGTGGTTTTTTGTATCTGGCAAAATTTTTACAGGTCCATATAAGTTGTCTGTAGTATGAAAGTGCTACAAGTAGTTTTGTATGTATGTCCTTAGCTGTCTTTGGAATATTATTGAGAAAAATTGCTTTATATATGTCGGTTTATTTGCCTGTGTGCGTTTGTATGAGGTGTTTGAGTGTTGCGCGTGTGGCAGTAATTGTTGGACATGTATAATAAATGTGTTCCTCTGTCTCTTGTGTGTTGTTCCTACATAACTGGCATTGTTTGGTTATGTATGCTTCTACCTGTGTTGTGGGGGTCATACTGTATAACAGTCTATATGTGATTTCCTTAGCTTTTGGAGCTATGTGTTTGTTGTGTAGATTTGAAAAGGTGCATGTGAAGTCAGTCATGAAGTATTTGTGTCCTCTTTTAATCCTAAGTCTTAGTGATGGTGCTTGTTCTCTAACTAAATGTTTGTATATTGTGTGTGTTGTTTGCTGTATTAACTGTTCATGTCCTTATATTGCCTGTATGCATGTCTGATAGAAAGTTGGTAGTCTTCCCTAGTAGTGTGCAGTTGCATTGTCAAGAGGTGTGAGATGTTTGATGTTGTGGCCTATGTAGTATAGTGCTAGTCTGTTCTGTCCTGGGTGTCTGATGATTTTACCTATGTGACTGATTCTAAGTGACAGTATTTTTGTCTGGATGTCCTGTAGTGCAATTCCCCTTGTTTCCTGTCTTGTATGAGAGTTTTGTGTTGAATGCTATGTATTGTGTTGGTGAAAATGAAGCGTCTGATTTGTTTGTTTATGTTTGTGACGGTCTGTTTGGGAGGGTCCAGTACTGTTGCTAAATATATTATTTTGGGTAATATGTATGTGTTGACTATTGTGCTTCTACCAAATATTGAGGATGTCTTGTACCTATACCTGTGTAACATGTCTGTGATCTGTTCGGTCAGTGCGTGCCATGTCTGTCTGTGTGTTTCTGTGGGATCACATGGAAATGTGATCCCATACAGCTTCATGGTGTCTATGTGTTTCAGATCTGGAGGGAAATCAGCCTTTTGTTTCCACTTTCCCAGACCCATTATCTGTGATTTCTGTACATTAATTTTGGCTCCACTGCCTTTTCTAGAATGGGTAAAGGTGTGGAGTATATTCCTTATTGATGTGTTGCTGGTGGGAAAAAAGGCAGTGTCATCTGCATAGGCGATGAGCTTCTGCTCTCGTATCCCATGCAGGAAGGTTCCTTTAATACTAGTGTCTTGCCTTATCTTCTCTAATAAAGGTTCTAGAGTGAGCACATACAGGAATGGTGATAAGGGACATCCCTGTCTTACAGATCTCGTGAGCCTAAAGCTGGCTGTCAGTGAATGGTTCACCAACACTCTGCTCTCAGGATTTTTATACAAGATCTGTATCCACTGCCTGTAGTATTCTCCTATGTTACAAAATTCGAGTGTCCTATGCAGGTATGTGTGGGAAATTCTGTCGAAGGCCTTCTCTTGATCCAAGGATAAGGAGGATGGACAGTCTTTCCCATGTGTGTAGTTGATTATGTCTCTAATGAGGTGTGTGTGGTTGTGTATATTTCTGTCTTTGACACTGCACTGTTGGTCGGGGTGTATGAGTGTTGGCATGAAAGTTTTAAGTTTGTTGGTGAGTGTTTTGGCGAGTATCTTGTAGTCTGTGTTGAGTAAGGAAATTGGTCTGTAGTTATTCGTCAAGGATTTGTGTAAACGTTTGGTTGCTTGCATGGAAGAAGAGGCAGGGGTCAATTAGCACAAAGATGCACACAGGTAATTGCATGAGGGTGGACATGAGAATGGAAATATAAGGCGAGAGAAATGGCAAGAGATGGATTCACTTTGTGGCGGGCCTTGGGGCCATCTATCTTCCAGAAAGGGAGCATAATAAGCGGTACATGATACGTACCATTTTATAAGCAGATCTGAACAGATCATTATTCCGCACCTCAGATCGGGACAACAATAGATTATGCAACCGCAATGTATACAAGTGAAACGTAGACACCAGTAGTAAGGGGGGAGGTAACTAAGTAGCATTTTAGGACTTAATACCTCGTGGTGACGTCATATTTTACTATACAAAGGGTTATCCCGCCATATTGTTTCGTCACAAACTGAATCCTTCGGGGACCGCATTTTTAGAATTTTAGCGGGTGTTTTCTTGGGTTTGGGTGACCACTTCCGGTTGTCGTGATGACTACTTCCGGTCTAGGGGTAGCGACGGCGAGGCGGTGGTGGCGGCGGCGGCGGAATGCGAGACAAGCCCCGGTCATGTGGAATACTTATATAAGTAGACCAAATAGTTGTCGGGCAACTGGGTTCGAGTCCCAGTGTTTTTTACAAACATAAATAGAATTAAACCAAGGGAGACGATTCGTGTCCCTTGTCGTCCCTTTACGGCTGTGCTTACTAAGCTCCCCTGACCGCCAACCGTTACCGGCGCGAGCAAGCAACCAGTAACGCTTCACCGACCACGAGCCGTCCGAGACGACAATAGCCAAGGGCCAGTGGGGTACTGATAACCGGTAGATAAAACATGAAGGTAATTATCTGTGACACGGTAGCCGAGTTTGTGGTCACTAGAAAATATGCAGTGATCAGGCATTCAAGAATTCATCGCAAAATATGTATTTCTACTTACTGTAAAATCTCTCTCTCTCTCTCTTTCTCTCTCTCTCTCTTTCTCTCTCTCTCTCTCTCTCTCTACCTCTCTGTCCCTCTCACTCTCTCAGTCCCTCGCTCTCTTTCACTCTCTTTGTTTCTCTCTCTCTCGCTCTCTCTCTCCCACTCTTTCTCTTACTCTCTCTGTCCCTATTTCTCTCTCACCCTTACTCTCTCCATCTCTCTGTCTCTCTCTCACCCGATCTGTATGTCTCTCTTGCTCTTGTCCCTCCCTCCCTATCTCTTTCTCTCTCTCTCTACCTCTCACTCTCTCTGGCCCTCTCTCGCTCATTCTATCTCCTTCTCTCCTTCTATCGCTACCTCTCTCTCTCTCTCAATCTATGGCTCTCTCGCTCTATCTAGCCCTCTGTATCCCTCGCTAATTCTCTCTCTTGTCTCTCCCTCCCTATCTCTTTCTCTCTCTCTACATCTCACTCTCTCTGGCCCTCTCTCGCTCATTCTATCTCCTTCTCTCCTTCTATCGCTAACTCTCTCTCTCACTCTCAATCTATGGCTCTCTCGCTCTATCTAGCCCTCTGTATCCCTCGCTAGCTCTCTCTCTGTCCCTCGCTCGCGACTCTCTCTCTCTCTCGCACTCTCTCATTCTGTCTCCTTCTCTCCCTACCTCTCTAACTCTCTCTCTCTTACCCTCGGTATTTCCAGCCCTAGCTCTCTCTCTCTCTCTCTCTCTCTCTCTCTCTCTCTCTCTCTCTCTCTCTCTCTCACTATCTCCATCTTTCTCTCTAGAATTATTAATACGGGCACTGTTCAAACAAGGTATTACTGTCATTCTCTCTCTCTCTCTCTCTCTCTCTCTCTCTCTCTCTCTCTCTCTCTCTCACACACACACACACACACACTATCTCTATAATGCATTGCATTTACAGGACATCACTGTCAGTCCCAGCATTCGTGCTTCCTGGATAAGATTGCCGGTGTCTTTCTGAACGAGTGACACATATAATCTTCTGTAGTGTCTGTCATTAGGATTACCAGCGTCATCAAGCCTTCCGCCGTCGCTGTCAAGTGGAGACATGAAAAGCAGCGTTATCCTCTCTTGCAGTGGTGTGAAGCAGAGAAATGATGCTGCTCACCTTCACTATCTTGTTCTTCTGTAGTATCTGTCATCGTGATTAAAATCATCATCATCATCATCACATCTGCCAACGTCGTTGTCAAGTTGAGACATGAACAACAGCATTATACTCTCTGGCAGGGTTGTGAAGCAGAGAAATGATGCTGCTCACCATCACTATAATAATCTTCTTTAGTGTCTGTCATCAGGAGTACCAGCATCATCATCATCATCATCAGCACGTCTTCCACCGTAGTTGTCAAGTGGAGACATGAAAATCAGCATTATCCTCTCTTGCAGTGGTGTGAAAAAGAGAAATGATGATGCTCACCATCACTAACATAATATTCTGTAGTGTCTGTCAGCCGGATTACCAGCATAATCACCATCATCAAGCCTTCCACCGTTGTTGTCAAGTGGAGACATGAAAATCAGCGTTATCCTCTCTTGCGGTGGTGTGAAGCAGATGTCTGTCATCGGGATTACCATCGTCATCATCACCCACCACCACCAACAAAAAGCATCATCATCATCATCATCATCATCATCATCATCAGCAACATCATCATTATCATCTCATCATCATCAGCATCATCCGACGGTGACCGACTGGCTGACTCCTCACGGGGCTATGTCGGCGGTGTGAACGTACGTGAACGTGTTCAGACATGTCTTTGGGGAAAACTGGAGGATGACTCAGAGCGTACTGACAGCATAACGATACAACCGATCAAATATGGCGATGTTTCCGGTCATATGTCTAAGGTATACAATCGAAACACGTGACTAATACCGGTTAAAGATGGCGTCGCACTCGATCACATGTGTAAGGGTATAACCACGTGGCTAAAACCGTTCAAAGATGGCGCTGTAACCGGTCACGTGTCTTATGGGACACAGCCATTCAAATATGGCGATGCTTCCGGTCATTTGACTAAGGGATACAATCTAATCTCGTGACTAAAGCCGGATAAAGATGGCGTCGCACTCGATCACCTGTGTAAGGGTACAGCTGAGACACGAAGGTACTAACTACGACCGTAAGTGTTCAGAGAACCCAAACGCACAATGGGCGAGATTACATCCCAGTCGATCTTACAAAGCATTTTAAATCTGTCATCAGTGTTGTCAACACCTAGAAAATGATCAAGAGAGGACACTCTTCGTTCAAAAACCAAAAGAAACGTTAAAGAGAAACACGAAAACATGGAGTACAACCCCGGCGAACGAAAAACATTCCTGACTCCACTCACAATACATGTGACACAGAGCAAAAGCTTCATTCCCAAAGACTAGTAATGGTGCACGCTCAGAGAAATAAAGACATTGGTTTCCAAAATAATATCTACCAAAGTTCACCAGAGTACGCAAGTTTTGACAAAAGTAGCACAACTTCTATGGTGCCTGGTGTGAAGACTGGTGATTCTTGATTCTTCATCCCAGCTCTGTCATTAGACATGTTGTTCTGCAAGAAACCTATTTCTTGTAGTCAGACAAACGTAGACCCACATGAGACAACATTTGCTCTGCTTGTCGGTTCTTCTTCAGATGAAAATATTGAACCTGTGTCTAGCGATCATGAACCAGACTCTGAGTTTCTCAAGAAAATCAATGCTTTGTGGAATGAAAACTATCCTACCGCTGGTTTCCGAAGTTGCTCCTCTGTCGCAGCAGATGAAATACAACACCCATCGAGAAAGGTATGTATAAATAGTAACGGTCATGATTATAGTTTCCAAGAACAGGTGTGCTAGCTCCGATGTCTAATGATACATTCTATTATCTGGTACTCCTTATTTCACTATGAATTACTAGACGCTGAAGTCTTATAAGTTTCAATGTGATTTTTTTCTCCTCACCAGGTTAATTTTGCAACAGAACCACACAACAACCAAAATTATGAAAAGTAAGAAACTTTGCAAAACGTAAGAAAAATCTGTTACCCAAAAGGGAAAAATATTTGGCCACATTTCCATCAAATTTATGAAAAGTGGGAAAACTTGTAAACCAAATGGCAAAAATCTTGGTCAAGTAAGAAAATTTGTTAACCAAATGTGAAAAGGTTAGCCGAATTTCAAACCAAACTTATAAAAATTGCAGTCAAACATATGAAAAGTAGGAAAATTTGTTAACCAAACGTGAAAAGTTTGGCCAAATTTCACCCAAACTTATGAAAAGTGTGAAATTTTGTTGTCCAGATGTGAAAAGTTTGACCAAATTTCGCCCAAACTTATGAATATTCGGAAACTTTGTGAACCAAATGGCAAAAATCTTGGCCAAGTAAGAAAATGTGTTAACAAAATGTGAAAAGTTTAGCAAAATTTCAAACCAAACTTATAAAAACCTCAGTCAAACATATGAAAAGTAGGAAAATTTGTTAACCAAACGTGAAAATTTTGGCCAAATTTCACCCAAACCTATGAAAAGTAGGCAACTTTGTTAACCAAATGTGAAAAGTTTGGCCAAATTTCACACAAACTCATAAAAAGGAGGAAACTTTGGTAATCAAATATGAAAAGTTTGGACACATTTCATCCAAAACTTATGAAAAAAAATAGGAAATTTTGTTAACAAAGTATGTAAAGTTTGGCCAAATTTCAAACAAAACTCATTAAAAAAAAGTAGGAAACTTTGTTAACCAAAATGTGAAAAGTTTGGCCAAATTTCAACTAAATCAATAAAAAGTAGGACATTTTGTTGACCAAATGTGAAAAATTGTAGCCAAAGTTCAACCAAACTTATAAATATCTCACCCAAACTTGTGAAAAGTAGGAAATTTTTAGCCAAAGTTCAAACAAACTCATAGATAAGTAGGAGACTTTGTTAACCAAATGGGAAAGATCTTGGCCAAGTAATAAAATTGGTTAGCCCGAGAGTGATAATTTTGGCTACATTTCAACCAGACTTATAAAAAGCTCACCCAATCTTATGAAAAGTAGGAAAATTCGTTAACCAAATGTGAAAAGGTTAGTCGAATTTCAAACCAAACTTATAAAATTCTCAGTCAAACATATGAAAAGTAGGATAATTTGTTAACCAAACGTGAAAATTTTGGCCAACTGTCACCCAAACTTATGAAAAATGGGAGATTTTGTTGTCCAGATGTGAAATGTTTGACCACACTTCACCCCAACTTATGAAAAGTAGGAAACTTTGTTAACCAAAGCGAAAAATCTTGGCCAGGTAGGAAAATGTGTTAACGAAATGTGAAAAGGTTAACCTAATTTCAAACCAAACATATAAAAATCTCAGTCAAACATATGAAAAATAGGAAGAATTTGTTAACCAAACTTGAAAAGTTTGGCCAACTTTCACCCAAACTTATGAAAAGTTGGAGCTTTTGTTGTCCAGATGTGAAAAGTGTGACCAAATTTCACCCACACTTATGAAATGTAGGAAACTTTGTTAACCAAATGGTAAAAACCTTGGCCAAGTAAGAAAATGTGTTAACCAAAGGTGAAAATTTTTGGGCAAGTTTGACCAAATTTCAAACAAGACTCATAAAAAACTAGGAAACTTTGTTAACCAAATATGAAAAGTTTGACCAAAGTTCATCGAAACTTATAAGATATTCGCCTGTCCCCTATGCAAACAACAGTTGTATTTCAGAAAATTAAACGTATCTTATGTAATAAGTCACTATAATTGAAGGAACAAAATAAAATTTCAACAATAAAATTGTACAAAAAATTAACAGTTACATTTCACAAAGTAGCCTACTTTTCATAGGTTTGGGTGAAATTTGGCCAATCTTTTCACGTTTGGTTAACAAATTTTCCTACTTTTCATATGTTTGACTGAGGATTTTATAAGTTTGTTTGAAATTTGGCTAAACTTTTCACATTTGGTTAACACATTTTCTTACTTGGCCAAGATTTTTGCCATTTGGTTCACAAAGTTTCCGAATTTTCATAAGTTTGGGTGAAATTTGGTCAAACTTTTCACATCTGGACAACAAAATTTCACACTTTTCATAAGTTTGGGTGAAAGTTGGCCAAACTTTTCACGTTTGGTTAACAAATTTTCCTACTTTTCATATGTTTGACTGCGATATTTATAAGTTTGGTTTGAAATTCGGCTAACCTTTTCACATTTGGTTAACAAATTTTCTTACTTGACCAAGATTTTTGCCATTTGGTTAACAAGTTTTCCTACTTTTCATAAATTTGATTGAAATGTGGCCAAATATTTTTCCCTTTTGGGTAACAGATTTTTCTTACGTTTTGCAAAGTTTCCTACTTTTCATAATTTTGGTTGTTGTGTGGTTCTGTTGCAAAATTAACCTGGTGAGGAGAAAAAAATCACATTGAAAATTATAAGACTTCAGTGAGAGAGAGAGAGAGAGAGAGAGAGAGAGAGAGAGAGAGAGAGAGAGGAAGCGTGACTAGAGAGAGAGAGGAAGCGTGACGAGAGAGAGGGAGAGAAAGAGAGAGAGAGCTAGGGCGGGAAATACCGAGGGCGAGAGAGAGAGAGAGCTAGAGAGGTAGAGATAGAAGGAGAGAAGGAGATAGAATGAGAGAGAGAACGCGAGAGAGAGAGAGAGAGAGTCGCGAGCGAGGGACAGAGAGAGAGCTAGCGAGGGATACAGAGGGCTAGATAGAGCGAGAGAGCCATAGATAGAGAGTGTGAGAGAGAGGTAGCGATAGAAGGAGAGAAGGAGATAGAATGAGCGAGAGAGGGCCAGAGAGAGTGAGAGGGACAGAGAGGTAGAGGGAGGGAGAGAAAGAGATAGGGAGGGAGAGACAAGAGCGAGAGAGACGTACAGATCGGGTGAGAGAGAGACAGAGAGATGGAGAGAGTAAGGGTGAGAGAGATATAGACAGAGAGAGTGAGAGAAAGAGTGGGAGAGAGAGAGAGAGTGAAAGAGAGCGAGGGACAGAGAGAGTGAGAGGGACAGAGAGGTAAATAGTGAGAGAGAGAGAGAGAGAGAGAGAGAGAGAGAGAGAGAGAGAGAGAGAGAGAGAGAGAGAGAGAGAAAGAGAGATTTTACAGCAAGTAGAAATACATATTTTGCGCTGAATTCTTGAATGCCTGATCACTGCATATTTTCCAGTGACCACAAACTCGGCTACCGTGTCACAAGTAATTACCTTCATGTTTTATCTACCGGTTATCAGTACCTCGCTGGCCCTTGGCTATTGTCGTCTCGGACGGCTCGTGGTCGGTGAAGCGTTACTGGTTGCTTGCTCGCGCCGGTAACGGTTGGCAGTCAGGGGAGCTTAGTAAGGACAGCCGTAAAAGGGCGACAAGAGACACGAATCGTCTCCCTTGGTTTAATTCTATTTATGTTTGTAAAAAGGGACGTTATTTGTTTAATAATATTACATATTTTAATGATTATCTCGGGAAGTTATGGCTTATTTTAAATGAGGATTAGAGTTTTTTTTATTGACGTACCTATTCTCCAATATACATACAAGAAATTTAGCCGCTTACTTATCTTTTAGGATATATTTTTAAATAAAATTGTATGTGTATCTAGTATATTCCTAAACCAGATTTTCACCAAGTGTTTAATGGTTATACATGGGTAAGGAAACATGGTGAATTAACTAGCATGGTGGAAAGTTTATTAATGCGGTCATTACTTGACGTACTCGGGTTAGCTCGAGATATGGCATACATCAATTTCTGTCATATTTGATTTCGGTCTCCTCATCGAAGGTGCTGATATCTACATGACTGGGGTTCGATCACACCGCACATGCATGCATGCACACACACACACACACACACACACACACACACACACACACACACACTGGGACTCGAACCCAGTTGCCCGACAACTATTAAGTCTACTTATATAAGTATTCCACATGACCGGGGCTTGTCTCGTTGTCCGCCGCCGCCGCCTCGCCGTCGCCACCCCTAGACCGGAAGTAGTCATCACGACAACCGGAAGTGGTCTTCCAAACTCAAGAAAACACCCGCTAAAATTCAAAAAATGCGGTCCCCGAAGAACTCAGTTTGTGACGAAACAAGATGGCGGGATAACACTTTGTATAGTAAAATATGACGTCACCACGAAGGACTAAGTCCTAAAATGCTACTTAGTTACCTCCCCCCTTACTACAGGTGTCTACGTTTCACTTGTACACATTGTGGTTGCATAATCTATTGTTGTCCCGATCTGAGGTGCGGAATAATGATCTGTTCAGATGTGCTTATAAAATGGTACGTATCATATACCGCTTATTATGCTCCCTTTCTGGAAGATCGATGGCGCCAAGGCCCGCCTCAAAGTGAATCCATCTCTTGCCATGTCTCTCGCCTTATATTTCCATTCTCATGTCCACCCTCATGCAATTACCTGTGTGCATCTTTGTGCTAATTAACCCCTGCCTCTTCTTCTATGCAAGCAATCAAACGTTTGCACAAATCCTTGACGAATTCAAGGACATATTATCTGACACACCTGGAAATACATCCGTCATCACCCATCATATAACATTAACATCTGACACATCTGGTATTAAGTAAAACAGTAAAACCCTATCAAATTCCTGTTCACTATCTAGAAAAAGTTGCATCATAAACAGTTGAAGTAAAACAATGTGGCATAATAAGAAGATTATGTTCCATTGGTAGCTGTCAAAAAGAAGGATAATTGTTTAAGAATATGCGTAGACTACAGAAAAATTATCACACTTACACTTGTGGATGCTGAACCCTTGCCAAATGCAGATGATCATATCACAAGCATGGCTAAAGCAACCCCCTCCCCCTTACCCATACATCTTTCGAAGAGATATTGGCAAATCTCGATGTCGGAATCATCAATACATATCGTTGCATTGGCCACTCTCTTAGGCATCTATGAATTGACTTATATGCCTTTTGGGTTATAACTTTCTCCAAGCACATTCATGAGATTGATGCGCTTACTATTGCGAGGCATTAAAAATACACCATATATATATATATATATATATATATATATATATATATATATATATATATATATATATATATATATATATATATATATATCCTCAAATACTGGCCCCATCTCCCGGTGAATCTCTGTAGGTGTTTTACCCTGTAACATAAAGAATGTTATCACAGTCCTGGCGTCTGATTTCTCCATTGTTCTGACAAACCGTTGGATGTGCAGATCTGGTCAGTATGGTGTGTTGTGCCATGCACCATATCGGGAAAACCAGTTGAGGTGGGAAATTCATAATTCATATATCCATTACAAATTGAATGGGTTAAACGTGTGCCAAATTTCAATTTTTTCCGCCTACTCCTTCATGGTCAGGCTAAAGACTTATGAGAAGCCCTATCTATGTTTTCCCAAAAATAACCCTTGTTGTCCCTGTCTCTATGGTTGTATTTTATGATTAACGCCTTCTGTATATGACACATACCTTCCAGCACTGTTCTCTCCAAGCCACTGTGACATTTAATATGGCCCAGATATTTTAGTTTTGGAGACATCTTCAGTGTAAGAGCCATTTTCTTCAGTGTTAAGATCTTGAAGAGATACAATATTTCTCTTATTATTGGTCCATGATATTCTAAGACATTGTTTGCAACAGTTAAGCTTAAAAACTTGAATTTCCTTCTGCAGTGATTCATCATCATCATCATCATCATCATCATCATCATCATCATCATCATCATCATCATCATCATCATCATCATCATCATCATCATCATCATCATGTGCATGTCGGTAAGCGTGGGCGATCGTGTCTCGCAATCTCCTTCGTTCACCAGAATCGTGGATCAGCTCAGTGTTCTTGTCTTGACCATGCCACGTAGTCAAGCCATCCAGGTATTTACTTCTCTGTATTCATCGTGTTATTTTCCCCTCAATCTTACCAGTTGTCGCCAAGTTCTCCAATATATTTCTTCTCATACGTGACCAAAAAACTTTGAATGCCTACGTCTTATTTCTCTAATCAGTTTACGATTTTCATTTGTTTCTTGTAGGACTTAGTAATTAGTTTTTCTGTCTGTCCATGGTATTCTTTCCATTTTCTTCAGAAACCACATTTCCACAGCCATCATATGTTTTTCAGCCTTTTTGCTCATTGTCCACGCTTCACATCCATACGAAAGCACAGGTTTTATGTAGCACCTCAACACTCTTTTTCTCGTTACAAATGACATCTGTTTATTGGTCAGTATGTTTTCCATCTTACAAATGGCTACCTTCGCCATGGCGATTCGTGTTCTAATCTCTTCGAGATATTTTCCATCAGATGTTATGACTGTTCCGAGATAATTGTATCGATTCACGTTCTTGAGAAAATTCCCATTTCCTTGTTCAATACATTGCGGTATTTCATTCTTCCTAGTGACAACCATATTATGTGTCGTCTTACAATTCAATTCTAACACTAGTTGTTCACTGTCTGCAACAACCGCATCTACTAAATGTTGCAGATCCTGTTAATTATCTGCAATCAATACTGTATCATCAGCATATCTAATTTATTGATGTTTTTTTCTCCGATGATGATTCCTTTCATATATTCTACATTTCTGGAAATATTTTCACTGGACACGGAAAAAGATCTGAAGACATTACACATCCCTGTCTCACACCTCTCTTATTAGGTTGATATAGTCCTACTTCACTACCAATCATTATGGCAGCTTGTTAATTCCAATATATGTTTTTTTTTTACTAGTCTTAGGTCTTTCCCATCAATTTGTAGATCTGCAAGCATCTCTGTCATGTTGACATGTCTTGCCTTACCGAAAGCCTTTGTGTAGTCAATAAAGTAAAGGTGTAGGTATTTGCTTACTTCTACAGAACGTTCAACCAATGTTCTCAGGATATATACAGCATTTATTGTAACCTTGCCTGCTACAAAGCCAAATTATTATTCTCCTGTTTCAGGTTGTATTTCCTTCCGAACTCTTTGCATGATAAATATTAGCAAAATCTTCGTGGTGTGGCTCATTGTATTAATTGTTCGATGTTGATCACATTTTAAGGCTCCTGATTTCTTCGGGATTGCAATAAAGTTGAATTACATAATTCAGGAGGTATATCTCCAGCATAATATATTGCGTTTAGAAGTCTGATGACCTGGTCTATTTCATATTCTTCTAAGGCGTTGATCATTTCGGTTATGATATTATCTGGACCCGGGTCTTGCCAGTTTGTATATGATTAAGAGCATTCCGAACTTCCATCTTTAAAATTGATGGTCCTTTATTATTATTCTGACGATCATACTGTTCTTCTCTTGTATCATCATACAGTTCTTTCACATAATCTGACCACGCATGTAAAATCTGATCTTTATATATTCTGATTTTGCCATCTTTGGCAACCCGTTTATGTTTGTGTTCTTTTGTTATTGATATCATTAATTCTTGTTTGCGTCAGTTTGGTTTTCCGGGTGTTGTGTTGGTTTTTAATTTCCCTGCAGTTTTCGCCAAGCCATGTTTTTTGCCTCTGCATAGTTTCCTAATTTCCTATGAATCTCTTCCTATTTTTCACTTTACTTTTGTTATTTCTTCTTATTTCGATTACTTTTAAGATGCCTTCCGTCATCGAAATCTTCCGTCCCATTATCTTTGCTTTTGGGATGGTTGTTTCTGCAGCTTGGTTGACTGATTTCTTTTATATGTCCCATTGGTCGCTGACATCTTAAATAATATTTCCATATCGGACAATGCATCGAATCTGTTCTTTACCTCTACGTTGAATTTATCTTTTATCTGCTCACTCTTCAGCGCACACAGATAAAATTGTTTGTTTCTTGGTGTATATTTGCCTGTCTTTAATTTTATTTGTATATTGCTTATGATTAATCTATAGTCGCTGTAGCAGTCTGCGCTTGATATAGTTTTTGCGACTTTTACTGCAGTGATTACGAAATGCTCAATGACTCATATCCACATGTCGTCACGTGTATAAAGCACGCTCTCAAAACATTTACTTCATCTTGTTTGCTGGTATCATGCCATATATTCTTAATACTAATAGACACTATTACACAATATTTCCAAGTTATACCCCAGAATAGTTGAACAGGGTACGTATCGTTGTTATTCATTGTGTTATTACGTCATTGCGGAGACGGCACCTGATTGAATGGTTGATTGAATTGTCGGGCGAAGTGGTCAAGACTCGAGCTCCGAAGGTTGTGGGTTCGATTCCTGGCCGCGTCCTTCGGTTCAAGAGATCATTGTTTTTCTGAGACTCCTGGGGTCATCGCTGGAGCTACGGAGTTCGTGCTTTGTCGACGCTTTCCGCAGTTCGCTACGGAAAGAAGCTGAGCCACACATAGGATTAAATACCGGTGCAATGAAGTCGACCCTGCCGACTTTTAAGCGCCGTTTTATTGTTTGTTCGTACTTCTGGGATGGGCACAACCGGTGAAATCTATTTCTCATTTTACATGTACATTTAAAGAGAAAGTATGTATCGGATTAGGTTTGCAGTGTATTTATACAAATCACCATCAAGTGCTTGCCGACTGGCGTGGGCGATCATCCTTCTCCACATTTTGCTATCACCGATAGTATGTGTCAGTTTGTATGATGAATCCCTTCCATGCCATAATACATGTTAGCTGCATATCCTTTACAGGACGTCGAAGTCAACTCCTGCATTTTTTAGCTGGTTGTAATTTCTTGGCAACTTTACGTTCAGTAGTTTCCCATTGTTTTCTAAACGACAGGAACTCATATCATTTTATGAAATCCAACTACAAGGCAATCTGCTGCCAAATCGTCCGCAGCTGTGTTTCGAACGCGGTATGTAGGATTACGAAATACGTCCGTCATCCCTTCGTTAAAATGCCGACACAAGAATGCATTAATTTTACCTTGCTGTCTTTCTCTGTCTCTGTTTCCACAAATCTGTTCAGTTGTCACAACATGTTCCAGTTTTTGTCTTCTCAAATGTGACCAAAATATCAATGCCAATGAATCTCATAATGTGACCAAAATATCAATACCAATGAATCTCATAATGTGACCAAAATATCAATACCAATGGATCTCATAATGTGACCAAAATATCAATACCAATGAATCTCATAATGTGGCTAAAATATCAATACCAATAAATCCCATAATGTGACGAAAATATCAATACCAATGAATAACAGCGATACTCTGTTCAACTATGCTGGGTTAAAACAGGGAAATATTGTGTAATTGTATCTATTAGTATTAAGAACGGATTAGTAAATAGAAATGATGCAGGTGACACATTAATTGAATTTCGCACAGACAATGAGTTATCGATAGCCAACACACTTTTTAAACAACACCCAAGAAGACTCTTCACATGGAAGTCCCCGGACAGAACTATGAAAAACCAGACAGATTATATTTATTTTAATACAAAGACGATGGAGATCAAACATAACATCGGCAAACACCCTACGAAGTGCACAATGTGATACAGATCATCAGTTATTAGAAGCAGATTTGAAAGTAAACCTCAGAAAGCTTACCCGAGAACCAAGACCACTTTGTTTTGATCTTACACAAATACCAGATGCATACAACGTAATAGTGAAGAGTCGTTTTGGGGTCTTGATGTCTTTACAGGAGGAAATGACACCTGACGAACTGACAGAACAAGCTAGAGATATCTTGATAACAGCAGCCAACGATTTAATTCCGACCAAGAAAAGGCAACTTAAGCCATGGATTACATCAGACATGTTAGAATTTAAAAAAAAACAAACAAAAAAAAACAAAAAAAAACACGAGAAATAAGAAAGAACACAAGAAAGGACAAAAACCAATATATATATATATAAGATTGTTGTATTAAACTAGAGCAATGTCATAAGAATGGAAGAGATTACGAAATGTTTAAAAATAATGAAGTTATTGACAAGAAATGTTCAACCTCAATTAAATGTTATCTGTGACAATTTGGGAAATATCTTAACATAATGTAGACAATTCTAGAAAGATGGCAGGAATACTGCATTGGAATGCATGATATGAATGACTGTGAGGATATGAATGAAATAAATTAACCAATGTTAGCTGAGACAGAACCTGAACTCTCATTAGATGAAATTGCAAGTAGTAGGGGAGACGTAAATGGCACCCTAAATATAGATCCAGATCCATCTGATGACGCAGTATTTTACTATATAAAAAGTCATAATCCATCGTGATTTCGTCAAAAAATCGGATCCATTTGCGATCTCATTTTCAAAAAATTGGCGGGAATATACTTTTATACTACTCCCGGTGTCACTTACGGTTGACTACTTCCAGTCCCTGGGTACCCCCTACCGACCGCCCCGCCCACAGGTGCCCTTGCCGGCCGCCTCGGCTTCCCCCGACCGCTTCCGAGACCATTCAAAGACAACGAGGCAAGCCCCTGGCATGTGGAATACTTACATAAATAAGTAGACCAACGCTCGCCAGGAACCGGGGTTCGAGTCCCAGTGTGTGTGTGTGTGTGTGTGTGTGTGTGTGTGTGTGTGTGTGTGTGTGTGTGTGTGTGTGGTCGAGCCCCAGTCATATAGATATCGACCCCTTCGCTGAGGAGACCGAAATCATTATGACAGAGTGGGAAAAAATGATTTATTCCATCACTCGAGATAACTCGAGTATCCATAGTTGGATGATGAATAAACCTTTGCACGCTGCTAGTTAATTCGGCAGGTTTCCATGGTACCCATGTATCAACATTAAGCGCTTGGTGAAAATCTGATTTTAAAATATACTAGACAGGCAAACATTATTATTAAAAAAATTAAGCACAATAAAATAATAAACGGTTAAATTTCTTGTATGTATAGCGGAGCATAGTAATGTCAATATAAAACTAGTAGTGTCAATTAATTTAAGGCGTAGCTTGCTAAGGTAATCATAAAAATATGTAATGAAATTAAACAAATGACGTCCCCTTTTACAAACATAAATAAAATTAACCAAGGGAGACAAGTCATGTCTCTTGACTCAACCAGAAGTAATAAGCTCCCACTGAACACACAGGTAACGACTGCCCAGCGACCGTCGTATGAGATTATCTGATAGCGGTCAGCCAGAACGCCTAGGGAATTTTCAATTAACGTCACCGGACTTCAATGCTTATCACAGATAGAGATCATACGACGTGGTACAAATGGGGCTGTGAAGGGAATATTTGCGCAGGAAAAAAATAAGCTATTCTCAAATATAGCTATACGAAGCCGTTACACAAATGGTATGAAATATTAAATATAAATAGATATGTATTTATTTATGTTTTTATTTATTTATATATGTATGTATTTCTATAGCTGCTTGTAGGTTGTCCCAGTGGGTAAGGCATATATACGTAGTTGCCTTGATGACTTGGTCACGCGGGATATGTGTGCGCGTTTACAGAGCGTTGCATGTGGGCGTGTAGGTGACATATGCGCAAATAATACAAATATTTTATACATTTTAACATTTCTACATTGAATTTGTTGTAGGGTAAAACCCTTACATAAAAAGCAGCATGATGAAAGTGCACCGATATTATTTCCCCTGCCGCCTCCCTCTCCCGTCGGCTCTAAAACCTCCAATTCCATCACCACCACTCGGTAATGATGAAACTGGCAGTATAAATTGTCTGAACCGATCGGAGATGGCGGCAGCAGCATCAACAAACAAACAGTATCAAGATGGTGGGAATGGGAGGTGTAAACAGTATCGGGGTTTACAAGGCAGAAAGGGTAGTGGTTGCATTTATAATATTTGTGTTGTTACATGTGTTCTGTGTATTTAGTATTTGTGTAGGTGTGTTTACAGAGCGTTGCATGTGGGCGTGTATGTGACGTGTGCATATTTTATTCATTGGGCATATTTACATGTGAAGGGGAGTAGATAGGAAGAAGGATACAACTTTCCATTTTTTGTTTCCATTGTCCCACTCTCACCCATTTGACCGACCATACTAATGGGTAATGATGGTAAAGGCAGGACAATTGTTGGAACCAAAGGGTGAGGGTGTCAGCAAAGGCAACAAACAAACCATGAGCAAGGGAAGGGGGGGGGGGGGTCACATGGGAGATGAGGTTATATATTAATAAAGGTAACTATAATAATAATGCAAATAAACCAAATACATCAATAATAATGATGACCACCATTTACCTACTAAGGGTGATAACAGTACTGATAGTAACAGCAATGATAATAATAGTTATGATAATGATCCCACTTTCCAAAACTGTTATTCCATTTGCTAGAATGACTTTCCTAGGAATGGTGTTAGCATAGCATAGCAGGTACATATAAATTGCAACAAGCAATGTTCAATAATATTAGAAGTAAAAGGAGTTGGTTATCTTTTTCTCCTTGCTTTTTTTTTTTTTGTTTTTGGTCTTATTTGTAAGGGTTCATTCATTTTTTCCCTTCCTTTTTTTTTTTTTTTTTTGTAAAAAGTAAACAAGCATCTGTATTTGCACACATTTTTTCAATCTCATTGGTTTGGTAAACATATGTGGTTTTGTATTCATTCATTCATTATTCACTCACATCGTCTTGTTTCTTTGTCGCACTCATGTGTACTTAAATTTAAAATCAGAAAGAAGAATACTTGTGTTTACTCTGGAGATATCTGTGATATTTTGTGTTTACAATATAGGAAATTTATCCATTAGCATATTCCATTCCTTGAACACATTTACATGTGAATGGAGGTTAAACAAAGAAAGGGGGACATCTTTACATTTTTGTTTCCCTTGCCATCCTCTCACCAATTTGTTCCATTCCACCAATGCCTTCCTCACCACTATCTGGGCAATGATGGTAAAGGCAGGATAATTATTTGAACCAAACCGGTGTGGGTATCAGCAAAGGCAACAACAAACATGAGCATGGGGAGGGGGCACATGGGAAAAGGTTTTTTTTTTTTTTTTTTTTTTTTTTACTAATGATGACGATAATAATAATGACAAGAAGAGACATACTGGGGGTAATAACAGCCAATATAAAAACCAGCAATGGTAATAATAGTTATGAAAGTGATAAACTTTTTACAAATTGTGATTCCATTTGCTAGGATGATTTTCTTTGGAATGGTGTTAACATAGCATAGCAGGTACCTACAAATGCAAAACTGCAGTTTTTAATGATAGTTGGAGTAAAAGGAGTTGGTTTTTTTTCCTCAATTCCCCAAGTATTTGTATTTACAAAACTTTTTACAGTATCATTGGTTTGGTAACCATATTGTGATTTTGTATTCATTCATTCAACACTCACTCACATGATTCAAAGGGGGTGACAAAGAGAAAGGGAAATCTTTACATTTTTGTTTCTCTCACAACACTCCCACCAATTGGTTCCACTCCACCAATGCCTCATGACCACTAATGATGGTACAGGCAGGTTAAATGTTTGAAACAACCAGTGGGGGTGGTAGCAAAAGCAACAAACCTTAAGCAAAGGGGGGGGGGGGGGGGACATGGGAGATGAAGTTGTAAATTAATAATGATGATATCATTAATACTTTTAAAATTAATTATACTAAAGATAATAAGGGTAAGATAATGATAGTAATAATAATAATGATAAAAATAATAGTAATAATATAATAATAATAATAATAATAATAATAATAACAATAATAATAATACATATGTGATTTTATTTACTAAAGTGATAATCTTAGTAGTGGTGGTAGTATAGCACAAACAGTGCATTTAAAGCAAACATTCCATTAATAGTAATTTGGAATGGAAGGAGTTGGTTTTCTTTTCTCCTTTTTTCTTTTCCCCCTTATATATAAGGGTTGAAACCATCATTTTGGAAAAAAATAAAACAAGCATTTATACTTCCACTATTCTTTACATAAGGGATTTTTCCTTTGGTCTTTTGACCATATGTGATCTTTTTAATCATTCACTCACCATTCACTCACAGTTTCTACTTTCTTTCTCGCACTCATGTATACCAAGTTTGTAATACAATAAGGAAGAATACATATGATTTACTCTGGAAATAGTTGTGATATTTTGTGTGTGTACATAAAGGAGATTAAGTGTGTGTTATATGTGTGGTTTTTTGTATCTGGTAAAATTTCTGCAGGTCCATATAAGTTGTCTGTAGTATGAAAGTGCTACAAGTAGTTTTGTATGTATGTCCTTAGCTGTCTTTGGTATATTATTGAGAAAAATTGCTTTATATATGTCGGTTTGTTTGCCTGTGTGCGTTTGTATGAGGTTTTTGAGTGTTGTGTGTGTGGCAGTAATTGTTGGACATGTATAATAAATGTGTTCCTCTGTCTCTTGTGTGTTGTTCCTACATAACTGGCATTGTTTGGTTATGTATGCTTCTACCTGTGTTGTGGGGGGTCATACTGTATAACAGTCTATATGTGATTTCCTTAGCTTTTGGAGCTATGTGTTTGTTGTGTAGATTTGAAAAGGTGCATGTGAAGTCAGTCATGAAGTATTTGTGTCCTCTTTTAATCCTAAGTCTTAGTGATGGTGCTTGTTCTCTAACTAAATGTTTGTATATTGTGTGTGTTGTTTGCTGTATTAACTGTTCATGTCCTTTTATTGCCTGTATGCATGTCTGATAGAAAGTTGGTAGTCTTCCCTAGTAGTGTGCAGTTGCATTGTCAAGAGGTGTGAGATGTTTGATGTTGTGGCCTATGTAGTATAGTGCTAGTCTGTTCTGTCCTGGGTGTCTGATGATTTTACCTATGTGACTGATTCTAAGTGACAGTATTTTTGTCTGGATGTCCTGTAGTGCAATCCCCCTTGTTTCCTGTCTTGTATGAGAGTTTTGTGTTGAATGCTATGTATTGTGTTGGTGAAGATGAAGCGTCTGATTTGTTTGTTTATGTTTGTGACGGTCTGTTTGGGAGGGTCCAGTACTGTTGCTAAATATATTATTTTGGGTAATATGTATGTGTTGACTATTGTGCTTCTACCAAATATTGAGGATGTCTTATACCTATACCAGTGTAACATGTCTGTGATCTGTTCGGTCAGTGCGTGCCATGTCTGTCTGTGTGTTTCTGTGGGATCACATGGAAATGTGATCCCATACAGCTTCGTGGTGTCTATGTGTTTCAGATCTGGAGGGAAATCAGCCTTTTGTTTCCACTTTCCCAGACCCATTATCTGTGATTTCTGTACATTAATTTTGGCTCCACTGCCTTTTCCAAAATGTGTAAAGGTGTGGAGTATATTCCTTATTGATGTGTTGCTGGTGGGAAAGAAGGCAGTGTCATCTGCATAGGCGATGAGCTTCTGCTCTCGTATCCCATGCAGGAAGGTTCCTTTAATACTAGTGTCTTGCCTTATCTTCTCTAATAAAGGTTCTAGAGTGAGTACATACAGGAGTAGGAGTGGTGATAAGGGACATCCCTGTCTTACAGATCTCGTGAGCCTGAAGCTGGCTGTCAGTGAATGGTTCACCAACACTCTGCTCTCAGGACTTTTATACAAGATCTGTATCCACTGCCTGTATTATTCTCATATGTTACAAAATTCTAGTGTCCTATGCAGGTATGTGTGGGAAATTCTGTCAAAGTCCTTCTCTTGATCCAAGGATAAGAAGGAGGAAGGACAGTCTTTCCCATGTGTGTAGTTGATTATGTCTCTAATGAAGTGTGTGTGGTTGTGTATATTTCTGTCTTTGACACTGCACTGTTGGTCGGGGTGTATGAGTGTTGGCATGAAAGTTTTAAGTTTGTTGGTGAGTGTTTTGGCGAGTATCTTGTAGTCTGTGTTGAGTAAGGAAATTGGTCTGTAGTTATTCGTCAAGGATTTGTGTAAACGTTTGGTTGCTTGCATGGAAGAAGAGGCAGGGGTCAATTAGCACAAAGATGCACACAGGTAATTGCATGAGGGTGGACATGAGAATGGAAATATAAGGCGAGAGAAATGGCAAGAGATGGATTCACTTTGAGGCGGGCCTTGGGGCCATCTATCTTCCAGAAAGGGAGCATAATAAGCGGTACATGATACGTACCATTTTATAAGCAGATCTGAACAGATCATTATTCCGCACCTCAGATCGGGACAACAATAGATTATGCAACCGCAATGTATACAAGTGAAACGTAGACACCAGTAGTAAGGGGGGAGGTAACTAAGTAGCATTTTAGGACTTAATCCTTCGTGGTGACGTCATATTTTACTATACAAAGGGTTATCCCGCCATATTGTTTCGTCACAAACTGAATCCTTCGGGGACCGCATTTTTAGAATTTTAGCGGGTGTTTTCTTGGGTTTGGGTGACCACTTCCGGTTGTCGTGATGACTACTTCCGGTCTAGGGGTAGCGACGGCGAGGCGGTGGTGGCGGCGGCGGCGGAATGCGAGACAAGCCCCGGTCATGTGGAATACTTATATAGGTAGACCAAATAGTTGTCGGGCAACTGGGTTCGAGTCCCAGTGTTTTTTACAAACATAAATAGAATTAAACCAAGGGAGACGATTCGTGTCTCTTGTCGCCCCTTTACGGCTGTGCTTACTAAGCTCCACTGACCGCCAACCGTTACCGGCGTGAGCAAGCAACCAGTAACGCTTCACCGACCACGAGCCGTCCGAGACGACAATAGCCAAGGGCCAGTGGGGTACTGATAACCGGTAGATACAACATGAAGGTAGTTATCTGTGACACGGTAGCTGAGTTTGTGGTCACTAGAAAATATGCAGTGATCAGGCATTCAAGAATTCAGCGCAAAATATGTATTTCTACTTGCTGTAAAATCTCTCTCTCTCTCTCTCTCTCTCTCTCTCTCTCTCTCTCTCTCTCTCTCTCTACCTCTCTGTCCCTCTCACTCTCTCAGTCCCTCGCTCTCTTTCACTCTCTTTTTTCTCTCTCTCTCGCTCTCTCTCTCCCACTCTTTCTCTTACTCTCTCTGTCCCTATATCTCTCCTACCCTTACTCTCTCCATCTCTCTGTCTCTCTCTCACCCGATCTGTATGTCTCTCTTGCTCTTGTCTCTCCCTCCTTATATCTTTCTCTCTCTCTCTCTCTCTCTCTCCCTCTACCTCTCACTCTCTCTGGCCCTCTCTCGCTCATTCTATCTCCTTCTCTCCTTCTATCGCTACCTCTCTCTCTCTCACTCTCAATGTATGGCTCTCTCACTCTATCTAGCCCTCTGTATCCCTCGCTAGCTCTCTCTCTGTCCCTCATTCGCGACTCTCTCTCTCTCTCGCACTCTCTCATTCTATCTCCTTCTCTCCTTCTATCTCTACCTCTCTAGCTCTCTCTCTCTCTTACCCTCGGTATTTTCCGCCCTAGCTCTCTCTCTCTCTCTCTCTCTCTCTCTCTTCTCTCTATTCTCTCTCTCACTATCTCTATCATTCTCTCTTTTTTCTCTCCATTGCTGGCTGTCTCTCTCTAGCCCTCTATCTCTCTCTCTCACTCTCTCTGTCCCTCCCTCTCTCTCTAGCCCTCTATCTCTCTCTCACTCTCTCTGTCCCTCCCTCTCTCTCTCTCGCTCTCTATCTCTCTCTCTCACTATGTCCATCTTTCTCTCTAGAATTATTAATACGGGCACTGTTCAAACAAGGTATTACTTTCATTCTCTCTCTCTCTCTCTCTCTCTCTCTCTCTCACTCTCTCTCTCTCTCTCTCTCTCTCTCTCTCTCACTCTCTCTATCTTTCTCTCTAGAATTATTAATACGGGCACTGTTCAAACAAGGTATTACTTTCATTCTCTCTCTCTCTCTGTGTGTGTCTCTCTCTCTCTCTCTCTCTCTCTCACACACACACACACACACACTATCTCTATAATGCATTGCATTTACAGGACATCACTGTCAGTCCCAGCATTCGTGCTTCCTGGACAAGATTGCCGGTGTCTTTCTGAACGAGTGACACATATAATCTTCTGTAGTGTCTGTCATTAGGATTACCAAAGTCATCAAGCCTTCCGCCGTCGCTGTCAAGTGGAGACATGAAAAGCAGCGTTATCCTCTCTTGCAGTGGTGTGAAGCAGAGAAATGATGCTGCTCACCTTCACTATCATAATCTTCTGTAGTATCTGTCATCGTGATTAAAATCATCATCATCATCACATCTGCCAACGTCGTTGTCAAGTTGAGACATGAACAACAGCATTATCCTCTCTGGCAGGGGTGTGAAGCAGAGAAATGATGCTGCTCACCATCACTATAAGAATCTTCTTTAGTGTCTGTCATCAGGATTACCAGCATCATCATCATCATCATCATCATCATCATCATCAGCACGTCTTCCACCGTAGTTGTCAAGTGGAGACATGAAAATCAGCATTATCCTCTCTTGCAGTGGTGTGAAGCAGAGAAATGATGATGCTCACCATCACTAACATAATATTCTGTAGTGTCTGTCAGCCGGATTACCAGCATAATCACCATCATCAAGCCTTCCACCGTTGTTGTCAAGTGGAGACATGAAAATCAGCGTTATCCTCTCTTGCGGTGGTGTGAAGCAGATGTCTGTCATCGGGATTACCATCGTCATCATCACCCACCACCACCAACAAAAAGCATTATCATCATCATCATCATCATCATCATCAGCAACATCATCATTATCATCTCATCATCATCAGCATCATCTGACGGTGACCGACTGGCTGACTCCTCACGGGGCTATGTCGGCGGTGTGAACGTACGTGAACGTGTTCAGACATGTCTTTGGGGAAAACTGGAGGATGACTCAGAGCGTACTGACAGCATAACGATACAACCGATCAAATATGGCGATGCTTCCGGTCATATGTCTAAGGTATACAATCGAAACACGTGACTAAAACCGGTTAAAGATGGCGTTCACACTCGATCACATGTGTAAGGGTATAACCACGTGGCTAAAACCGTTCAAAGATGGCGCTGTAACCGGTCACGTGTCTTATGGGACACAGCCATTCAAATATGGCGATGCTTCCGGTCATTTGACTAAGGGATACAATCTAATCTCGTGACTAAAGCCGGATAAAGATGGCGTCGCACTCGATCACCTGTGTAAGGGTACAGCTGAGACACGAAGGTACTAACTACGACCGTAAGTGTTCAGAGAACCCAAACGCACAATGGGCGAGATTACATCCCAGTCGATCTTACAAAGCATTTTAAATCTGTCATCAGTGTTGTCAACATCTAGAAAATGATCAAGAGAGGACACCCTTCGTTCAAGAACCAAAAGAAACGTTAAAGAGAAACACGAAAACATGGAGTACATCCCCGGCGAACGAAAAACATTCCTGACTCCACTCACAATACATGTGACACAGAGCAAAAGCTTAATTCCCAAAGACTAGTAATGGTGCACGCTCAGAGAAATAAAGACATTGGTTTCCAAAATAATATCTACCAAAGTTCACCAGAGTACGCAAGTTTTGACAAAAGTAGCACAACTTCTATGGTGCCTGGTGTGAAGACTGGTGATTCTTGATTCTTCATCCCAGCTCTGTCATTAGACATGTTGTTCTGCAAGAAACCTACTTCTTGTAGTCAGACAAACGTAGACCCACATGAGACAACATTTGCTCTGCTTGACGGTTCTTCTTCAGATGAAAATATTGAACCTGTGTCTAGTGATCATGAACCAGACTCTGAGTTTCTCAAGAAAATCAATGCTTTGTGGAATGAAAACTATCCTACCGCTGGTTTCCGAAGTTTCCAAGAACAGGTGTGCTAGCTCCGATGTCTAATGATACATTCTATTATCTGGTACTCCTTATTTCACTATGAATTACAGACGCTGAAGTCTTATAAGTTTCAATGTGATTTTTTTCTCCTCACCAGGTTAATTTTGCAACAGAACCACACAACAACCAAAATTATGAAAAGTAAGAAACTTTGCAAAACGTAAGAAACATCTGTTACCCAAAAGGGAAAAATATTTGGCCACATTTCAATCAAATTTATGAAAAGTAGGAAAACTTGTAAACCAAATGGCAAAAATCTTGGTCAAGTAAGAAAATTTGTTAACCAAATGTGAAAAGGTTAGCCGAATTTCAAACCAAACTTATAAAAATCGCAGTCAAACATATGAAAAGTAGGAAAATTTGTTAACCAAACGTGAAAAGTTTGGCCAACTTTCACCCAAACTTATGAAAAGTGTGAAATTTTGTTGTCCAGATGTGAAAAGTTTGACCAAATTTCACCCAAACTTATGAAAATTCGGAAACTTTGTGAACCAAATGGCAAAAATCTTGGCCAAGTAAGAAAATGTGTCTACCAAATGTGAAAAGTTTAGCCAAATTTCAAACCAAACTTATAAAAACCTCAGTCAAACATATGAAAAGTAGGAAAATTTGTCAACCAAACGTGAAAATTTTGGCCAAATTTCACCCACACCTATGAAAAGTAGGCAACTTTGTTAAACAAATGTGAAAAGTTTGGCCAAATTTCACACAAACTCATAAAAAGGAGGAAACTTTGGTAATCAAATATGAAAAGTTTGGACACATTTCATCCAAAATTTATGAAAAAAATAGGAAATTTTGTTAACAAAGTATGTAAAGTTTGGCCAAATTTCAAACAAAACTCATTTTAAAAAAGTAGGAAACTTTGTTAACCAAAATGTGAAAAGTTTGGCCAAATTTCAACTAAATCTATAAAAAGTAGGACATTTTGTTGACCAAATGTGAAAAATTGTGGCCAAAGTTCAACCAAACTTATAAATATCTCACCCAAACTTGTGAAAAGTAGGAAATTTTTAGCCAAAGTTCAAACAAACTGATAGAAAAGTAGGAAACTTTGTTAACCAAATGGGAAAAATCTTGGCCAAGTAATAAAATTGGTTAGCCCGAGGGTGATAATTTTGGCTACATTTCAACCAGACTTATAAAAAGCTCACCCAATCTTATGAAAAGTAGGAAAATTCGTTAACCAAATGTGAAAAGGTTAGCCGAATTTCAAACCAATCTTATAAAAATCTCAGTCAAACATACGAAAAGTAGGAAAATTTGTTAACCAAACGTGAAAATTTTGGCCAACTGTCACCCAAACTTATGAAAAATGGGAGATTTTGTTGTCCAGATGTGAAAAGTTTGACCACACTTCACCCCAACTTATGAAAAGTAGGAAACTTTGTTAACCAAAGCAAAAAAATCTTGGCCAGGTAGGAAAATGTGTTAACCAAATGTGAAAAGGTTAACCTAATTTCAAACCAAACATATAAAAATCTCAGTCAAACATATGAAAAATAGGAAGAATTTGTTAACCAACTTTGAAAAGTTTGGCCAACTTTCACCCAAACTTATGAAAAGTGGGAGATTTTGTTGTCCAGATGTGAAAAATGTGACCACACTTCACCCGAACTTATGAAAAGTAGGAAACTTTGTTAAGCAAAGCGCAAAAAAGCTTGACCAAGTAAGAAAATGTGTTAACCAAATGTGAAAAGGTTAACCAAATTTCAAACCAAACATATAAAAAAGCTCAGTCAAACATATGAAAAATAGGAAGAATTTGTTAACCAAACTTGAAAATTCAAAACAATGTTTTCCCGTAGTGAATTTGAATAACGAAGACACAAACAATAGATTGCACGATTTATTGCCTGGCATATTTCGCTGCATCTCGTCAGGTACATACTGCAGAAATCACACAACTTACGTGAAATTAACTAGATAAATCCTTCAAGTTGAAATATACACAATTTCGCACAGTAATGTCACTTATCTACCACGGTAATTTTAAGCTGACTAACATGTCTTTCTGTTTACACAATTCTGGCTTGCGTTGATAGATCTATCAACGCAAGCCAGAATTGTGTAAACAGTAAGACATGTTAGTCAGCTTAAAATTACCGTGGTAGATAAGTGACATTACTGTGCGAAATTGTGTATATTTCAACTTGAAGGATTTATCTAGTTAATTTCACGTAAGTTGTGTGATTTCTGCAGTATGTACCTGACGAGATGCAGCGAAATATGCCAGGCAATAAATCGTGCAATTTATTGTTTGTGTCTTCGTTATTCAAATTTGAAAAGTTTGGCCAACTTTCACCCAAACTTATGAAAAGTGGGAGCTTTTGTTCTCCAGATGTGAAAAGTGTGACCAAATTTCACCCACACTTATGAAATGTAGGAAACTTTGTTAACCAAATGGTAAAAACCTTGGCCACGTAAGAAAATGTGTTAACCAAAGGTGAAAATTTTTGGGCAAGTTTGACCAAATTTCAAACAAGACTCATAAAAAAACTAGGAAACTTTGTTAACCAAATATGAAAAGTTTGACCAAAGTTCATCGAAACTTATAAGATATTCGCCTGTCCCCTATGCAAACAACAGTTGTATTTCAGAAAATTAAACGTATCTTATGTAATAAGTCACTATAATTGAAGGAACAAAATAAAATTTCAACAATAAAATTGTACAAAAAATTAACAGTTACATTTCACAAAGTAGCCTACTTTTCATAGGTTTGGGTGAAATTTGGCCAATCTTTTCACGTTTGGTTAACAAATTTTCCTACTTTTCATATGTTTGACTGAGGATTTTATAAGTTTGTTTGAAATTTGGCTAAACTTTTCACATTTGGTTAACACATTTTCTTACTTGGCCAAGATTTTTGCCATTTGGTTCACAAAGTTTCCGAATTTTCATAAGTTTGGGTGAAATTTGGTCAAACTTTTCACATCTGGACAACAAAATTTCCCACTTTTCATAAGTTTGGGTGAAAGTTGGCCAAACTTTTCACGTTTGGTTAACAAATTTTCCTACTTTTCATATGTTTGACTGCGATTTTTATAAGTTTGGTTTGAAATTCGGCTAACCTTTTCACATTTGGTTAACAAATTTTCTTACTTGACCAAGATTTTTGCCATTTGGTTAACAAGTTTTCCTACTTTTCATAAATTTGATTGAAATGTGGCCAAATATTTTTCCCTTTTGGGTAACGGATTTTTCTTACGTTTTGCAAAGTTTCCTACTTTTCATAATTTTGGTTGTTGTGTGGTTCTGTTGCAAAATTAACCTGGTGAGGAGAAAAATATCACATTGAAACTTATAAGACTTCAGCGAGAGAGAGAGAGAGAGAGAGAGAGAGAGAGAGAGAGAGAGAGAGAGAGGAAGCGTGACGAGAGAGAGAGAGAGAGAGAGAGAGAGAGAGGAAGCGTGACGAGAGAGAGAGAGAAAGAGAGAGAGAGCTAGGGCGGGAAATACCGAGGGCGAGAGAGAGAGAGAGCTAGAGAGGTAGAGATAGAAGGAGAGAAGGAGATAGAATGAGAGAGAGAACGCGAGAGAGAGAGAGTCGCGAGCGAGGGACAGAGAGAGCTAGCGAGGGATAGAGAGGGCTAGATAGAGCGAGAGAGCCATAGATAGAGAGTGAGAGAGAGAGGTAGCGATAGAAGGAGAGAATGAGATAAAATGAGCGAGAGAGGGCAAGAGAGAGTGAGAGGGACAGAGAGGTAGAGGGAGGGATAGAAAGAGATAGGGAGGGAGAGACAAGAGCGAGAGAGACATACTGATCGGGTGAGAGAGAGACAGAGAGATGGAGAGAGTAAGGGTGAGAGAGATAGGGACAGAGAGAGTAAGAGAAAGAGTGGGAGAGAGAGAGTGAAAGAGAGCGAGGGACAGAGAGAGTTAGAGGGACAGAGAGGTAAAGAGTGAGTGAGAGAGAGAGAGAGAGAGAGAGAGAGAGAGAGAGAGAGAGAGAGAGAGAGAGAGAGAGATTTTACAGCAAGTAGAAATACATATTTTACGCTGAATTCATGAATGCCTGATCACTGCATATTTTCCAGTGACCACAAACTCGGCTACCGTGTCACAAGTAATTACCTTCATGTTTTATCTACCGGTTATCAGTACCTCGCTGGCCCTTGGCTATTGTCGTCTCAGACGGCTCGTGGTCGGTGAAGCGTTCCTGGTGATGATGATGATGATGATCATCATCATCATCATCATCATCATCATCATCATAATCATCATCATGTGCATGTCGGTAAGCATGGGCGATCGTGTCTCGCAATCTCCTTCGTTCACCAGAATCGTGGATCAGCTCAGTGTTCTTGTCTTGACCATGCCACGTGGTCAAGCCATCCAGGTATTTACTTCTCTGTATTCATCGTGTTATTTTCCCCTCAATCTTACCAGTTGTCGCCAAGTTCTCCAATATATTTCTTCTCATACGTGACCAAAAAACTTTGACAGCCTACGTCTTTTTTCTCTAATCAGTTTACGATTTTCATTTGTTTCTTGTAGGACTTAGTAATTGGTTTTTCTGTCTGTCCATGGTATTCTTTCCATTTTCTTCAGAAACCACATTTCCACAGCCATCATATGTTTTTCAGCCTTTTTGCTCATTGTCCACGCTTCACATCCATACGAAAGCACAGGTTTTATGTAGCACCTCAACACTCTTTTTCTCGTTACAAATGACATCTGTTTATTGGTCAGTATGTTTTCCATCTTACAAATGGCTACCTTCGCCATGGCGATTCGTGTTCTAATCTCTTCGAGATATTTTCCATCAGATGTTATGACTGTTCCGAGATAATTGTATCGATTCACGTGCTTGAGAAAATTCCCATTTCCTTGTTCAATACATTGCGGTATTTCATTCTTCCTAGTGACAACCATATTATGTGTCGTCTTACAATTCAATTCTAACACTAGTTGTTCACTGTCTGCAACAACCGCATCTACTAAATGTTGCAGATCATGTTAATTGTCTGCAATCAATACTGTATCATAAGCATATCTAATTTATTGATGTTTTTTTTCTCCGATGACGATTCCTTTCATATATTCTACATTTCTGGAAATATTTTCACTGGACACTGAAAAAGATCTGAAGACATTACACATCCCTGTCTTACACCTCTCTTATTAGGTTGATATAGTCCTACTTCACTACCAATCATTATGGCAGCTTGTTAATTCCAATATATGTTTTTTTTTACTAGTCTTAGGTCTTTCCCATCAATTTGTAGATCTGCAAGCATCTCTGTCATGTTGACATGTCTTGCCTTACCGAAAGCCTTTGTGTAGTCAATAAAGTAAAGGTGTAGGTATTTGCTTACTTCTACAGAACGTTCAACCAATGTTCTCAGGATATATACAGCATTTATTGTAACCTTGCCTGCTACAAAGCCAAATTATTCTTCTCCTGTTTCAGGTTGTATTTTCTTCCGTACTCTTTGCATGATAAATATTAGCAAAATCTTCGTGGTGTGGCTCATTGTATTAATTGTTCGATGTTGATCACATTTTAAGGCTCCTGATTTCTTCGGGATTGCAATAAAGTTGAATTACATAATTCAGGAGGTATATCTCCAGCATAATATATTGCGTTTAGAAGTCTGATGACCTGGTCTATTTCATATTCTTCTAAGGCGTTGATCATTTCGGTTATGATATTATCTGGACCCGGGTCTTGCCAGTTTGTATATGATTAAGAGCATTCCGAACTTCCATCTTTAAAATTGATGGTCCTTCATTATTATTCTGAGGATCATACTGTTCTTCTCTTGTATCATCATACAGTTCTTTCACATAATCTGACCACGCATGTAAAATCTGATCTTTTTATATTCTGATTTTGCCATCTTTGGCAACCCGTTTATGTTTGTGTTCTTTTGTTATTGATATCATTAATTCTTGTTTGCGTCAGTTTGGTTTTCCGGGTGTTGTGTTGGTTTTTAATTTCCCTGCAGTTTTCGCCAAGCCATGTTTTTTGCCTCTGCATAGTTTCCTAATTTCCTATGAATCTCTTCCTATTTGTCATTGTTACTTTTGTTATTTCTTCTTATTTCGATTACTTTTAAGATGCCTTCCGTCATCGAAATCTTCCGTCCCATTATCTTTGCTTTTGGGATGGTTGTTTCTGCAGCTTGGTTGACTGATTTCTTTTATATGTCCCATTGGTCGCTGACATCTTAAATAATATTTCCATATCGGACAATGCATCGAATCTGTGCTTTACCTCTACATTGAATTTATCTTTTATCTGCTCACTCTTCAGCGCACACAGATAAAATTGTTTGTTTCTTGGTGTATATTTGCCTGTCTTTAATTTTATTTGTATATTGCTTATGATTAATCTATAGTCGCTGTAGCAGTCTGCGCTTGATATAGTTTTTGCGACTTTTACTGCAGTGATTACGAAATGCTCAATGACTCATATCCACATGTCGTCACGTGTATAAAGCACGCTCTCAAAACATTTACTTCATCTTGTTTGCTGGTATCATGCCATATATTCTTAATACTAATAGACACTATTACACAATATTTCCAAGTTATACCCCAGAATAGTTGAACAGGGTACGTATCGTTGTTATTCATTGTGTTATTACGTCATTGCGGAGACGGCACCTGATTGAATGGTTGATTGAATTGTCGGGCGAAGTGGTCAAGACTCGAGCTCCGAAGGTTGTGGGTTCGATTCCTGGCCGCGTCCTTCGGTTCAAGAGATCATTGTTTTTCTGAGACTCCTGGGGTCATCGCTGGAGCTACGGAGTTCGTGCTTTGTCGACGCTTTCCGCAGTTCGCTACGGAAAGAGGCTGAGCCACACATAGGATTAAATACCGGTGCAATGAAGTCGACCCTGCCGACTTTTAAGCACCGTTTTATTGTTTGTTCGTACTTCTGGGATGGGCACAACCGGTGAAATCTATTTCTCATTTTACATGTACATTTAAAGAGAAAGTATGTATCGGATTAGGTTTGCAGTGTATTTATACAAATCACCATCAAGTGCTTGCCGACTGGCGTGGGCGATCATCCTTCTCCACATTTTGCTATCACCGATAGTATGTGTCAGTTTGTATGATGAATCCCTTCCATGCCATAATACATGTTAGCTGCATATCCTTTACAGGACGTCGAAGTCAACTACTGCATTTTTTAGCTGGTTGTAATTTCTTGGCAACTTTACGTTCAGTAGTTTCCCATTGTTTTCTAAACGACAGGAACTCATACCATTTTATGAAATCCAACTACAAGGCAATCTGCTGCCAAATCGTCCGCAGCTGTGTTTCGAACGCGGTATGTGGGATTACGAAATACGTCCGTCATCCCTTCGTTAAAATGCCGACACAAGAATGTCATTAATTTTACCTTGCTGTCTTTCTCTGTCTCTCTTTCCACAAATCTGTTCAGTTGTCACAACATGTTCAAGTTTTTGTCTTCTCAAATGTGACCAAAATATCAATGCCAATGAATCTCATAATGTGACCAAAATATGAATACCAATGGATCTCATAATGTGACCAAAATATCAATACCAATGAATCTCATAATGTGGCTAAAATATCAATACCAATAAATCCCATAATGTGACGAAAATATCAATACCAATGAATAACAGCGATACTCTGTTCAACTATGCTGGGTTAAAACAGGGAAATATTGTGTAATTGTATCTATTAGTATTAAGAACGGATTAGTAAATAGAAATGATGCAGGTGACACATTAATTGAATTTCGCACAGACAATGAGTTATCGATAGCCAACACACTTTTTAAACAACACACAAGAAGACTTCACATGGAAGTGCCCGGACAGAACTATGAAAAACCAGACAGATTATATTTATTTTAATACAAAGACGATGGAGATCAAACATAACATCGGCAAACACCCTTCGAAGTGCACAAGGTGATACAGATCATCAGTTATTAGAAGCAGATTTGAAAGTAAACCTCAGAAAGCTTACCCGAGAACCAAGACCACTTTGTTTTGATCTTACAAAAATACCAGATGCATACAACGTAATAGTGAAGAGTCGTTTTGGGGTCTTGATGTCTTTACAGGAGGAAATGACACCTGACGAACTGACAGAACAAGCTAGAGATATCTTGATAACAGCAGCCAAAGATTTAATTCCGACCAAGAAAAGGCAACTTAAGCCATGGATTACATCAGACATGTTAGAATTAAAAAAAAAAAAAAAAAAAACACGAGAAATAAGAAAGAACACAAGAAAGGACAAAAACCAATATATATATATAAAAGATTGTTGTATTAAACTAGAGCAATGTCATAAGAATGGAAGAGATTACGAAATATTTAAAAATAATGAAGTTATTGACAAGAAATGTTCAACCTCAATTAAATGTTATCTGTGACAATTTGGGAAATATCTTAACATAATGTAGACAATTCTAGAAAGATGGCAGGAATACTGCATTGGAATGCATGATATGAATGACTGTGAGGATATGAATGAAATAAATTAACCAATGTTAGCTGAGACAGAACCTGAACTCTCATTATTTGAAATTGCAAGTAGTAGGGGAGACGTAAATGGCACCCTAAATATGGATCCAGATCCATCTGATGACGTAGTATTTTACTATATAAAAAGTCATAATCCATCGTGATTTCGTCAAAAAATCGGATCCATTTTCGACCTCATTTTCACAAAATTGGCGGGAATATACTTTTATACTACTCCCGGTGTCACTTACGGTTGACTACTTCCAGTACCTGGGTACCCCCTACCGACCGCCCCGCCCACAGGTGCCCTTGCCGTCCGCCTCGGCTTCCCCCGACCGCTTCCGAGACCATTCAAAGACAACGAGGCAAGCCCCTGGCATGTGGAATACTTACATAAATAAGTATACCAACGGTCGCCAGGAACCGGGGTTCGAGTCCCAGTGTGTGTGTGTGTGTGTGTGTGTGTGTGTGTGTGTGTGTGTGTGTGTGTGTGTGTGTGTGTGTGTGTGTGTGTGTGGTCGAGCCCCAGTCATATAGATATCGACCCCTTCGCTGAGGAGACCGAAATCATTATGACAGAGTGGGAAAAAATGATTTATTCCATCACTCGAGATAACTCGAGTATCCATAGTTGGATGATGAATAAACCTTTGCACGTTGCTAGTTAATTCGGCAGGTTTCCATGGTACCCATGTATCAACATTAAGCGCTTGGTGAAAATCTGATTTAAAAATATACTAGACAGGCAAACATTATTATTAAAAATATTAAGCACAATAAAATAATAAACGGTTAAATTTCTTGTATGTATAGCGGAGCATAGTAATGTCAATATAAAACTAGTAGTGTCAATTAATTTAAGGCGTAACTTGCTAAGGTAATCATAAAAATATGTAATGAAATTAAACAAATGACGTCCCCTTTTACAAACATAAATAAAATTAACCAAGGGAGACAAGTCATGTCTCTTGACTCAACCAGAAGTAATAAGCTCCCACTGAACGCACAGGTAAAGACTGCCCAGCGACCGTCGTATGAGATTATCTGATAGCGGTCAGCCAGAACGCCTAGGGAATTTTCAATTAACGTCAACGGACTTCAATGCTTATCACAGATAGAGATCATACGACGTGGTACAAATGGGGCTGTGAAGGGAATATTTGCGCAGAAAAAAATAAGCTATTCTCAAATATAGCTATACGAAGCCGTTACACAAATGGTATGAAATATTAAATATAAATAGATATGTATTTATTTATGTATTTATTTATTTATATATGTATGTATTTCTATAGCTGCATGTAGGTTGTCCCAGTGGGTAAGGCATATATACGTAGTTGCCTTGATGACTTGGTCACGCGGGATATGTGTGCGCGTCTGTGTGTGTATATATATATGTGTGCGTGCTAGCGCGTATGTGCTATCAATTACAGGACATCGCAGTCAGTCCCAACATTCTATGGAGTGTCGTGTTTGCTGGGCAAGATTGCTGCTGTCTTATTAAACGAACGGCAGCCATGTCATGTGTGTGTGTATGTACATCCGTGTGTGTGTGTGTGTGTGTGTGTGTGTGTGTGTGTGTGCTATCAATTACAGGACATCGCAGTCAGCCCCAGCATTCGTGCTTCCTGGGTAAGATTGCCGTTTTCTTTCTGAACGACCGGCACATGTGATCTTCTGTAGTGTCTGTCATCAGGATTACTATCAGCATCATCACACAGCACCATCAAGAATAAAAAAGCATCATCATCATCATCATCATCATCATCGTGATCATCATCAACTGCTTTCATTCAATGGTTTGCAGTGCCAGGAATGTACAACAACCGGTCTGCCTGGGCCTTCCCGGAAATATCTTGAAAGCGCTTTATGTGAAGAGGGTGTATAACCAGCTAGTTGTCTATCTATTACAGGACGTCGCAGTCAGCCCCAACATTGTTTGATTGGTCGTGTGCCATCATGATTTTCTGTGTTAAATCACGACCAAATCTATGCCTCGTACTATAGTTATGTGTCTATCTATTACATACTGCAGTCAAGCTGTAATGCATTGCATTAACAGGACGTCGCAGTCAACCCCAGCATTCATGCTTCCTGGACAAGGTTGCCGTTTTCTTTCTGAACGACCGGCAACCATGATCTTCTGTAGTGTCTGTCATCAGGATTACCATCAGCATCATCACCCAGCACCACCAACAATAAAAAAAATCATCATCATCGTCATCATCACCACCAGCTCATCATCAGCAGCATCATCATCTGAGGGTGACCGACTGAGTGATTCGTCACGGGGCTATGTAGGCGGGGTGATCGTACGTGAACGTTTTCAGAAATGTCTTTGGCGAAAACTGGAGGATGACTCAGAGCGTACTGACAGCATAACGATACAGCCGAGACACTTAGTTAATGGTCAAAGTCGATTAAATATGGCGCTGATTCCGGTCATATGTCTAAGGTATACAATGGAAACACATGACTAAAACTGGTAAAGATGGCGTCGCACTCGATCACATGTGTAAGTGTACAACCACGCGGCTAAAACCGAACAATATACTAGTATAATAAAGAGATATATGGTGCTAATCGCATATAACTGGAGTATGTGCTCGGCTGGCGGCGACAGCAAACAACACATGCACATGGCTGATTCATTAAGCCTGAATGTTTGTATACATTTGGCCTATTCTGAGATGCAGAATAATGACCTGTCCTGATCTGTCCATAACACGGTAGTCACCTTAAGCAAGTACTGTGGCTTTCTGGCTGACTTCGTCATTCATTTCTTTTGGTGGTGTGTAACGGGTAGATCAGACTTATCTTATTGCACTCCTTCCGTAACCAATCGAACAGCGCTGGCGTGTCTGGGTACTTGACAGTGGGATGACAGCCCTTGTATGGTGACCTTATGCCTACTGCTAAGTTCAGAAAGTAGTGTCCTTATACCGACATGTTCCCACAACGATCGCCTCGAGCACTGATTTTTGCATTTACCAATAGCAACTAATGATACAACCGAGATACGAGTGTAATGACCCATTAGGTCAAAAACAGCGGTAATGGAAGAAACCAACGTGGAAACTAACCCACAAAATAGCCCAAATGGGAAAGAAATTCGTTCTAGTGCATGTGTGGTCGGCGAGTGCCGCGACTACAGCTTGTCTTCTTCTGTGAACTGGTCGTTATATACACAGTCATTGACGTATCACTATTTAATCTGTCTCGAGACAACGTCGACGCGTTCGAAGGCAAGTTGTGGATCGCACTTCTAAGCAGCTGTCTGGGTTACATGCCAACGTGGAAACTAACCCACAAAATAGCCCAGAGAGGGAAAGAAATTCGTTCTAGTGCATGTGTGGTCGGCGAGTGCTGCGACTACAGCTTGTCTTCTTCTGTGAAATGGTCGTTATATACACAGTCATTGGCGTATCACTATTTAATCTGTCTCGAGACAACGTCGACGCGGCCGAAGGCAAGTTGTGGATCTCACTTCTAAGCAGCTGTCTGGGTTACATGCTACCAAACCCTACAATATGAGATTCTACGTGATATTACCGAGTAATGCTTCACCGAACATGTTTCCCAAGAACACACCAGGTCCCTATTTCGTCAAGTTATCGCAGACTATTGAGGTGAGTCAACATTTCGAAGTGGTTCTTGCCGAAATTCAATTCCCCAACTACTACTGCACTGTGCTAGAGAATGAAGTATGGCTAAGATACATCCCACCAAACGGTAGAGTGATAAAAAAGGCGTGTCCCCCGAGCCTGTACAGTTCACCATATGCGTTTATAGCTGCACTGAATCGACTAATGAAAGATCGGAAGGTGGACGATCAGCTCTGTGTTCTATTCCATTTCGACAATGCATTAAAGAAAGTCATCGTGAAAATACTCGAACCCGGGGCCACTATTACATTTAGTGAGACGTTGCAAGAGATACTAGATACAATTGAAGGTGAATGGGTGATATATCTGAATAACGACCTGCAAAATGTCTACGTATACTGCGATCACACTGCGGCGAGACCAGTCGGAGATGTCATGGTCCCACTACTAAGGACGATTCCTATCATGAATCAGCGCTCGACCTCAGTGTTTCGCACCTACGACAAACCTCACTACATACCGCAGAGTCGTTACTCCTTCGACACGGTGGAAATACTTCTAACCACTGATACGGGCACAAAGGTCACATTCACTACCGGGACTTCAGTGCTGACGTTACATTTTCGAGTTCGGAAGAGATCAGACCTAGAATAATGGTGAAATACGTTGCGTTACATCGAAATCCCAGACTGGCCGAAGACATGATGTGCCCGACACACAGATGATTGATGCCTCGGTTATCTACAAGACTCAGATATCAGCCCACCAAGCAGGAGACCAGTTTTATGACTACATGCTAAGTGACATGTACATACCAGGCTACCAACCGAAAAAATCAATCTACTCAGGCAATGGTGTGAAGAAATCCAGAAACAACATACAATGTGTATAGCCCTGTATGTGAAAATAAAATGTTGTGATGATACTATGTATAACATCTTATATCACATCAGCCATTTAGTATAATGACTTTATGCATCTTTATTCTTGAAAAATGTACTGAAATACTGTAAAATGCACTGAAATACTGTAAAATAAACAGGCATATATTATAATTACACCTTGGTTGTTGAATTATTTAGTGTTTACGGTGTATATAGTTGTCATGTGATGAGAGAATGAAGGTCAAAAATCTTGGTCAAGTAATAAAATTTGTTAGCCAAAGGGGAAAAATTGTGGCTACTTTTCAATCAGACTTATAAAAAGATCACCCAATCTCATGAAAAGTAGGAAACTTTGTTAACCAAATGTGAAAAGGTTAGCCGTATTTCAAACCAAACTTATAAAGATCTCAGTCAAACATATGAAAAGTAGGAAAATTTGTTAACCAAACGTGAAAAGTTTGGCCAACTGTCACCCAAACTTATGAAAAGTGGGAAATTTTGTTGTCCAGAGGTGAAAAGTTTGACCAAATTTCACCCAAATTTATGAAAAGTAGGAAACTTTGTTAACCAAATGGCAAACATCTTGGCCAAGTAATAACATTTGTTAGCCAGAGGGGAAAAATTGTGGCTACATTTCAATCAGACTTATAAAAAGCTCACCCAATCTTATGAAAAGTAGGAATATTTGTTAACCAAATGTGAAAAGGTTAGCCGAATTTCAAACCAAACTTATAAAAATATATTTCAAACATATGAAAAGTAGGAACATTTGTTAACCAAACGTGAAAAGTTTGGCCAACTGTCACCCAAACTTATAAATAAAATTCAGTCAAACATATGAAAAGTAGGAAAATTGTTAACCAAACGTGAAAAGTTTGGGCAACTTTCACCCAAACTTATGAAAAGTGGGAAATTTTGTTGTCCAGATGTGAAAAGTTTGACCAAATTTCACCCAAACTTATGTAAAGTAGGAACCTTTGTTAACCAAATGGCAAAAATCTTGGCCAAGTAAGAAAATGTGTTAACCAAATGTGAAAAGGTTAGCCAAATTTCAAACCAAACTTATAAAAATCTCAGTCAAACATATGAAAAGTAGGAAAATTTGTTAACCAAACGTGAAAAGTTTGGCCAAATTTCACCCAAACTTATGAAAAGTAGGAAATTTTGTTGTCCAGATGTGAAAAGTTTGACCAAATTTCATCCAAACCCATAAAAAGTAGGAATTTGTGTTGACCAAAGGAGAAAAATTTTGGCCACAGTTCAAACAAACATATAAATATCTCACTCAAAACTTATCAAAAGTAGGAAATTTCGTTGTCCAGATGTGAAAAGTTTGGCCAAATTTCACCCAAACTTATGAAAAGTAGGAATCTTTGTTAACCAAATGTGAAAAGTTTGGACAAATTTCAAACAACCTCATAAAATGTAGGAAACTTTGGTAAACAGATGTGAATAGTTTGGCCACATTTCTAACTAAACTCATAAAAAGTAGGAAACTTTGTTAACCAAAAGGTGAAAAGTTTGGCCTAAGTTCAAACAAATCCATAAAAAGTAGGAAATTTTGTTGACCAAATGTGAAAAATTGTGGCCAAAGTTCAACCAAACTTATAAATACCTCACCCAAACTTGTGAAAAGTAGGAAATTTTGTTGTCCAGATGTAATAAGTTTGATCAAATTTCAAACAAACTCATAAAAAAGTAGGAAACTTTGTTAACCAAATGTGAAAAGTTTGGCCAAAGTTCATCGAAACTTATAAAAAGTAGGAACCTTTGTTAACCAAATGTGAAAATGTTTGGACAATTGCAGAAATATTTCATCCAAAACTTACGAAAAGTAGGAAATTTTGTTAACAAAATAAGAAAAAAATTTAGCCAAATTTCAGCCAATCTTATAAAAAGTAGGAAAATTGCTTAACCAAAGGGGAAAAAAATATTTCACGTTGTCATTTTACATCCCAACCTACTAGAGATATTCGCCTGTCCCCTATGCAAACAACAGTTGTATTTCAGAAAATTAAATGTATCTTATGCAATAAGTCACTGTGGTTGAATGGAAAAAAAAATTTCAACAATAAAATTGTACAACAAATTAACAATTAAATTTCTCTTTATGTTTCCAAATTGAAAGTTTCATGTAGAAATTTAATAATTAATTTGTTGTACAATTTTATTGTTGAAATTTTATTTAGATCAGCTAATTACGAGCCACTTGTAGCTGTACTTTTGAATATTCAGGGGCGTAATCTTTATTTCAGCAATATAGATTGTGTCCCAAGTCAATTTCTAATTATTTGGGGTTGTCAGCCAGTGATAAGTACATTTAACTTGGCGGCAGCGCCTCCAACTTCCGACAATGTATATAGAGATATTCATGTCTTGCATGTATAAAATGATGTTCATGTATCACATGTATACAGAGATGACCATGTTTCACATCTATACAGTCTCTTTCACGTGTTTACAGAGATGTATATGTTTTATGTGTATACAGAGATGTCCATGTTTCAAATGTATACAGAAATGTCCATGTTTTACATGTGGACAGAAATGTCTACCTCGAGCGTGTTTAAAGAGATGTCTATGTTTCATGTGTATACATATACGACCAATGTTTGTAATGGCCTCGTCTGTGTGGATTAACATTCATTGTAAACAACTGTAACATTTCTTTTACTCACCTCTTGGGGGTTTGTTTCCAGATTGATGATTTTTGCTTTCTGCAGTTGGAGCTCTTCTTGCGGTTTCTTTTCTTTGGCCTTCAATGCTCTTGCGTGTTTCTGAATGTTATCGCTAATTTGTTGTAGACTATCTCTAGCATTAGCAGGCTCCAATTGTGTTGCCTGAGATGTTAAATTCTCATAATTTTTTTCGGATGGGCTTAAATCGTCGCTGTTAACATTTTCCAGAGGCAGCATGGACAGTTTTATGTGGAACCTGTGGCGATAAATTTATAATTAGAATATTACAAAAGACACACAAACATTGCCAAAGTATGGACTACATCATGAACATATTATTAGCGGATTCAGTGCCAAAGGATACTATACCGCCACACGTGACCTACCATTTGGACAGATGGACGATATATCGCCATACTAGGGTCATCGTTTTAATTGTTTTGTGGCAAATTCCACAATGTTAATGCCCAGTGAATGGCAGTTTACATTATAATACTTGTCCATTGTGTACCATGTTTGGTCCAAACATACCTTTTGTCTGGCACTGAATCAGTTAAAATATAAACACCTGTTGCCATTATAATTAAAATTCCGGAGTTCAAACCTACTCTGAGAGTAGGGTTAATTTTTCTGATTTCTGCATCTGCTGGATCGACCTAGTCTTGTAAAATAGTTCTTTTTATTTTTGCTTTGAACTCAAGCGTAGTCAATACACGTGCTACTACTTGAGGTACACTGGGCTGATATTTGCGTGTGGATTAGTTTTCCCTATTACCAATGTCCCTCTCCATCAGGCGAACCTGCTCTGACTTCTGAGGTACACTGTACTTGTAATTTACGTCCCAAAGTCAAAGACGAGAAGTCAACATTTTAGTCCCACTAAACAGTGTAGGGACACAACCAACTGTCTCACCATCAGCACACTGGATGTGTATCTGGAGCGCTCTTATCCTTTCGGCCATGCTGCCTCCATATAAACACATACAAGGAAACCCAAAATGTCCTAAACGGTTTCGAAACTGTTATTAAACACTCACCCGTTATGTGTGTAATTTAAGCCTATTTCTGCAAGTTGGTCCATGTCACTGTCTTTGCCAGCAACCCAATGAAGTCCTGGAATATGAAAACAATTGATAAATGTTTAAGATAACCAGCGATGTAGCGCAGTATCACACAGCTGCGGGAAATTTGGAAGGAAACTGCTTTGTCTTGAATTCTATGATATGAAGCGCCACCCGTTCAGACAGCAATGGCAAATTACTGATTTAAAATTGCCTAGCATGTCACAATTAGCCAATAAATTCTGGGGATATTGCCACGTCATGTAAAGGACAAGCAACTTGCTTAACCCATTAAATGCCATGGGATAATTAATCGTCTTAAGCGACTTCCGTAATCGCCATAGGCTTATATACAGTAGTTTTCTTATGCAACGCCGTTTAATTATATGTATAATACAATATGTCTGCTACCATATTAACAACTTTTAAGTCATGATTGTGTCACACTCCTAGTTCCCACTTTCAGCCATTCATTTTTGCTAGGTCCAAACCAAGTTTTGTTTGGCACAGAAGCTGTTAAATAATTTATATTGTGTCCTGGCATATACAAGAGATTTTCTTCAGGCCAGTAGTTGGGTCAAGAACCGAAATCGGTGAACCCTGGATATTCCGATATATGATACATCCTCATCTTCAAAAGCCAGCGAAGAGCCCCGATTCTAATGGTACCAGTTGTAGACTCATTACACTAGTAAATAATTATACCGGATATGAAAATATTTGATTTTAACTAATTTTGCTTTGCTGAAAACGAAAATGCAAAATTATATAGAACAGTCAACGATCTATAATAGAACCACAGCTAAACAAACCACAGATTAGATTTAGGAAAAAAACAAAATATGCACAGATGCCATCTTTGCTCTTAGACAACTAATAGAAAAATCAATTGAATTTAATGAGATACTCTAGGTAGTTAGTCGACAGATCATTCTCACTGCACATCGAAACATTCAGTCCGTAATTGCTAGGATCCCTTACTCAGTAAATCCCGCAGCGTGTAGCGGTTAACGATACCAGTTCTGTGTTGGTTTATCAATCTCCTTTGGCTTCCTGCGTAGTGTTCTTGTTTGGCCACACCTCTTTTAACTTGATGTTCTCGCATCCCGACCATTCATTGGCACCTTGCCGTCTTGAAAGACGATAGTTTGTTACATTGTGCTTCAAAACGGTTTAATAACTACAACCCATGACGGTGGCGAATGTGACTGTTATTGCCAATTCGCGCTGTAAATGTTCGTCCACAGTGAATGCATGTGAACACATGGTCAATTTCACCATAATGCACCATTTTACGTCTCATACGCTCGGTGTGGGACTTATCTGCAATAATTTTCGCCTTTGTCTTTATTCCATTTCTGATATTTGCCCTCCATTCAACACGTTCAGCGGCGACTTGCTCCCAGTGTGTATTATCAATGCCTGTATCAATCATGTTCCGCATACACACATCTTTGTATCGTAGTAGAGGCCGACCCTGAGATCTCTTACCCATCTGTAATTCACCAAAAAAGATGTCCTTTGGTATTCTACCGTCATCCATCCTCCTAACGTGTCCTATCCATCTAAGTCTACGAAGACTGAGCATGGAATACACCGTCACACAACCTGATCTTTCCAATACTTCAGTGTTTGTGATTTTGTCTTGCCACATATGAAAGCTGTTTAAACGTTTCTCTTGGTGTAAGTTAGTTGTCCAGGCTTCACTGCCATAAAGAAGAGTACTAAGGACACAGGCTTGATAGACAAGGACTTTTGTTTTGCAAGTAAGCTTCCTGTTCTCCCAGACTCTTTTTCTTTCTTAACCTGATCATTTTTGTTGCTGCCTTACCAATCCTGATGTTGATTCCCTGATCTAGGGATAATTTGCTATTTACCTCTGATCCTAGATAAGTAAAATTATCTACTATCTCTAGTTCGGCGTCGTCAATAAAGATTGATGGTACCCCATGTGCACCTTGTGACATAATCTGTGTCTTCTTTTTTAAACCAAATTCAGAACAAGCATTGGAGAATGCAGATAGTAGATGCTATAATTCTTCCTCAGAGTGGGTGGTAATTGCAGCATCATCTGCACAAAACAACTCTCTGATCAGTACCCTCCTAATTTTGGTCTTGGCCTTCAATCTCTGAGCATCGTAGAGGCCGCCATGTGCTCGTGAGTGATTGTATATACCACCATCCTGATCATGAAAAGCATATTTCAGAAGAAGTAAAAAGTATATTTCAAAAAAAGGTGGGAGCTATTACACAACTTTGCTTAACTCCACTCTTTATTTCAAACTCTTCTGAAGTTGCACCATCAAACTTGATTATACCCTTCATGCCTGTGTGGAACGATTCCACAATAGACATAAGAGTTGGTGGGCAGCCAATCTTCTTTAGTGCCTTCAACGACTGACGATCGAACGACTTCACGACTGACCAAATCAAATGCCTTTGTGAGGTCGATGAACGCAGTAACCAGTGGCTGATTCTGTTCACGGCATTTTTCTTGCATTTGTTGCAATGAGAATATCATATCAATGATAGACCGGTTCTGTCGGAAGCCACACTTTGATTCGGGGTATTCTGGCAAATACTTTCCCAACAATACACAGAAGTGAGATACCCCTATAGTTGTTACAGTCACTCCGATCTCCCCTGTTCTTGTACAGCGTTACGATGCTTTAGTCTTTGAAATACTGTGGGACTTGTCCTTCTCGCCAACATAGCTCTATTAGCTGGTGGATCTGTAGAGAGTGTGTCTTGCCCACTCCTGATAACCTCTATTGGAATCCCATCCTTACCTGGAGCGTTGCCAGATTCTTGTTCATTTATAGCACACGTAACTTCTGTTATGGTGGGAAGCATGTCCAGATGGTCAAGAGTTGGCAGGGCCTCTATGCCGTTCAGGGCTTCATCCGCTAGTTTGGTCTCACTTGAGTAAAGCTCCTTATGGTGCTCTACCCATCTGTCCATCTGCTGTTTATTATCAGTGATGATTTCTCCAGTCAAGGTTTTCAGCGGTGTACTTTTTTTAATCATTGGACCACAGGCTTTCTTTATCCCTTCATACATGCTTCTGATGTTTCCCTTATCACTTGAATTTTGAATGGACTCACATATCTTTATCCATTAGTCATTTGCAAGCTGCCTGGCAGCCTTTTTCACATCCTTCCTAGCTTGCTTCAGCTCACTGAGAGTTTTACGCGTTGTTCTTTCCTTGTTTCTTAAGAGAGTTATCTTCTTTTTATCAATCAAGGGCTGCAGTATCTGGCTGTTTGCCGCAAACCTGTCTTGCCTCTTATGATCCACAGTGCCGTAAACCCCTCCCGCTGTTTTATAAAGAGTTTCCTTAATTTTATCCCACTTTTCACTTGCTGTACAAATTTCTAATGTATCAGTGAAAGCGTCTTCAAGTTGCAGTTGGAACTCAAAGCACTTATCAGGATCGTGGGTGTTAATAACATTAATCCTGGGGCTAAATTTGTGTTTAGCTGTGCAGATTCTCTTTGGTCTCAGTCTAATCCTTGCAACAACCAAAGAATTATCCGTATCACAGTCAGCACTGTGGTAACTTCGAGTTAATGATGTTTGGTTCAGATGTTGTCTCCATGTGATGATGAATTCCAGCTGATGCCAGTGGCCGGACTTTGGATGTGCCCATGTGAACCTATCCAGCTCTTTTGTTTTAAAGAAGGAGTTTGTAATACATAGCTTATTTCTGGTGCAATGCTCCAACAGCCGTTGCCCATTTTCATTCATGCGACCGATGTTGTATTTTCCAAGGCACACTGGCCATGGACTCGAGTCATTGACCACACGAGCATTGAAATCACCGAGCATATAAATATAGTCGGATTTTGGAACTGCCTTGATCACAGAGTCTAGCTCCTCATAGAACGAATCCTTCACATCATCAGAGTAAACAAGTGTCGGTGCATATGCAGTGATAATGGTTTCAAAACCACAAGAGGTTGCCAAGCGCAGGGATAGTAGTCGTTCATTACCTCCAGCTGGAATTTCAATCATTCCCAGTAGCGAATTCATCACTGCAAAGCCCACACCATGTTGCCTTTGTTCTGCCTACCCTCTACCCTTCCAAAAAAAAAAAAGTGTATTTTCCCTGAGTGACCCTTCCTCAGCGAGGCGAATCTCCTGCAGGCCAGCAATATCAACGTTAAGACGATTGAGTTCAACATCAATCACAACCGTTTTTCTCACATCGTCAATATTCGTCATGTCAGTGGAAAAACCTGGACACATGGTTCTTATGTTCCAGGTTGCAAGCCGTAGCTTGAGGTTTCTATTTTTATTTTTATTAGTGCCTTCTTGCATTGGTTTAACAGCCTGCGATTCAGATTTTGTCCTTGCCCCAAGCACCCATTGACACAGGCAGGCTGTGGCGGATTAGCACCCAATTGGCCGGGGGCTGCCCAGATTAAGGCGGGCGGTAGCTGATCAGTGACACCTGTAGGTGTCTCCCACCGTCAGAGGCAACCCGTAGCTCCCCATGTCTACGCCAATTGACAATGCATCCTTACCATGGTTGTAGATTCACGGTCATCACTTGGTTCTTGCGAACGACTTACTTCTCGTAAAGCATTTAGAATGTCAACTTGGCCCATGGTGTACCCGCCTTCCACAGTAGCCTTACCTGCAAGCTTGTCAGCCCGCTCATTTCTTTGTACACCCGCATGCCCTGACATGAAAACGAAAGTAATATTTGCCAGCCGAGACCGCTCCAGAGACAGCAACCACTCTCTTCGGAACCACCTCATCTCTATCTTCTTGAACATGCTTATTGAGTCGCTAAGGAAACATGCCCTAGTAAATGTCTGTGTCTTGAGCCAAGTTATTGTTTTACTTACTGCCATGACTTCCATAGTCAGGCTACTTGTGGTCAAAGAAAATGCATCAGAATCTTCCTTCACAATTCTCCGTCCGGTCTGAGCCGTAAAGGCCCATGAACTTCTCACTCGTCGAAAGATCAACCCATCTGTGTAAATGACAGCATCACCCTCTAACGAATTCTCAAAGATCAACGTTTGTACTTCCATCTCCACCGCGGCCAGATTTTCCTGTCTGTGTTTTCTATCTAGTTGGATGCAAACTGAAAAGGAAGTAAAGAAATCGGTTGGCACTTGTACCCACTCCTCGCTAAGACCTCAAGTGAACACACCTGTTGAAGAATGTCTTCGGCTTGACCCACCCACGACCTTCCTCTTTTTTAACCTGCTGCACTTTACCTTCTTAATTTCACTATGCAGTGGATTTTGGGCAAGGTATAGTGCCCTTTTAGCGCCCCCCCCCCCCTCAATCAGGGTTACGTGAAGCCATGGAAGCAGGTAGTGGATGGAATGTGAGAGCAGCCGACAGAGAGTTGTTGGTTATGGTCTGCACTCTGCGGCGATGGGCAGATGACCTCATCAGTAGAGACAATGGATGTTGCCACAGACTAGTACAGTCACTGCCCAGAAGGAAAGCAATGGCAAACTACCTGCTGCAAGACTTGCCAAGAAACCATAACAACCATGTCTGTTAGAGACGTCGGGGGCTATTGCGGAGTGGCATTTTGTTTAGATAAAACAACTGCAAAAGCTTTAATGGGATATAACCCAGTTAGTGACAGAATCCTCACTGTCAGACTTAAAGGAAGTTAAATTCATACAAGAGACAACATTACAGTTATAGACATATTTCAAGCGAACGAAAGAAGAAGAAGAAGAAGAAGAAGAAGCAGAAGAAGAAGAAGAAGAAGAAGAAGAAGAAGAAGAAGAAGAAGAAGAAGAAGAAGAAGAAGAAGAAGAAGAAGAAGAAGAAGAAGAAGAAGAGGAAGAAGAAGAAGAAGAAGAAGAAGAAGAAGAAGAAGAAGAACTACAAAAATTAGATTTTTAAGAGCATGCATCTTTCCCATTGCAGCATACACCTTTGAGACCTGGACACTTACTTAACAAGCTGAATAGCGCATAAATGCTTTTGAATATAAATGTTATAGACAGGTTCTAAGAATATCTTGGGTACAGAAAAGAACAAATGCATCCATACTTCAAGAGCTGAATATTAAAGACGATAAAACAAAAAATTGATATATTTTGGTCACTTGAAACGTCATAAAATTTTGGAGAGAACAATAATGGCGGTGTATAGACCAGGGAAGAAAGGAAGAGAAAGGCTAACAAGAATATGGGTGCAGGATGTGGTGGATGATCTCCAGATAGTTGTATCGGACTCGGGACATCTTGCTTGTGGTCGAGAAGTTTTCCGGAAGATTGTTATGGGAGCGAGATTCTGAAAAGGACATGCTACTGAATGAAATGACTGGATGTTGTGTGATTACATTGACTCTGAGGTAGGCACGTGCTCTGCAAATTTGTATTATGTCTCCAATCGTTGGAAATTCAAAAAAATTAGCGCATCGCCCTGTATACTGTGTCTCTTGTACATCCAAAAATAATACTCATAGCTTCTTTCTGTATCCTTTCCATCCTTTCAATGTGCTTACGGCTGAGAGTCAGGATCGCCATCGCAAACTCAAAAAACAGACATGACCAGCCCCTCGCATAGGAGGCATAGATGGCACTGCTCACAATTTGCCGCCGCCATTATCTGCATCGCAGCCAAACCCCGCTAGGCCTTTGTTATCACCTGGTCTATGTGCACATTATAAGCAAGGCTTCGATCAAAACGTATCCCCAGGTAATTCATTGCCTGCGTTCTTTCCACAGTCTCCGAGCACAGATTTACGGATGGTGTTGGAGTGTTGACAAGATGGTTATTCAAAGAGAACCATGTCACTGCTGCCTTCGTTGGGTTGACCATTGCCCCAGATTCCACACACCAAGTGCTTAAGCGATTTAGTTCGATTTGTAGTTCCACAGCAACCCAATCTCTATCCTTACCTTGACGATGCACTAACACATCGTAGGCATATGATAATGTCCTCCCCGGTCCAGTGATCTGCCACATCTAAAAACTACTTTCCGTTGGAAGAGGGCTGCAGTGATCCAACTAAGAAGGAATGGACTTATCCTGAATTCAAGAAGCTGAAACATTAAAAAAATCCAACGGTAGTCTATTGTACTCATCCTCAAGATCAATCGCCGCAGCAAACGTTTCAATGCCAGAGTGGAAACCCTCATAGACATCATGGGCGAAAACTTCTGCGTTGGTCCAGGTTTCTCTGTTTGGACGGTATCCTCCAAAGGTAGGTGGGAAACAACCTTGCCTCTCTAACTGGCTTGATATTTTTCTGGCAATTATCTTCTCCAGCCTATTTTATTTTTCATGGTTATTACCCGTGTCCCTGAATTTTTATGTGGTCTTTGTCAGGCTTCGGCAAGGGAATCAGATAGCTGTATAACCACTCTTCCTTGATGCTAGCACTCTTTGTGCTGTTGTTGCACATATATGCTAGTTTCTCTAGCTCGTTGTCGGTACACATGCTGATGTCGTCATACCTTATACCATCTGGCCCTGTTGCGCTGTTTCTTGTTCGTCGAAGCACAGCCCAGATCTCTTTCACTGTCACTGTGTCTTCAATTGCAATGTTCTGGGCCTTACACCTATCTGAGGTAACCGCTTTGGCAAAATGTCGGCCTCTCATGTTTGTCTAGTTGCTCTGCTCTAGGTAGCTGTGACAAAACAGAATTGAACCTCAGGATGGGGCAACCGAATCCACACTCTGCAGTACCCCATTTTCATGGGTGTACAGTATGATAGTGGGTGTGTGTCTATTATTTGGTATCCAAGACCAGTTTCGACCATCTTTGGGTTCACGCAACGCTTGTAGTCCAGCTTTGGTGAAATTCACTGTCCTGAGGAAGATATCGGGAGATACTCTCTAACCCTTGTTGCGTAGTATCCATTCTAGTCTATCCAGAATATCGCGTCATTCAATTTGACGACACTTCCGGAGAACGCTGGCAACGGCATTCACCGTGGTTATCTAATGGACTAACGGTCATGTCTTGTGTTGGCGGATTATTGTCCTCATCCTGAAGACCCAAGGCCAGTCTATTGAAGGGCAGGGAGCTACCCTGAAGATCCCGTGAATCATATTCTGGTGTCAAGATGAAGTTGTGTCTACTGTCAAGTGTTTCAACGTCTGGGGATCCAGATAAAGACGGACAGTGGTGGCTCTCTAGATGCTAGGATAGCACATTCTGTGGCTGATATATTCCTACAGAAAAGGTAATTGTTCTCTTCCGCTGTACTGATCTATTTGAGTGTCTTGTGAGATCTGTCAACTAGTGGCCAAGCCAGTTTAGTGATGAGCCTGCTGCATAGAGCTTTAATTTAACTACCCTAAAGGGGTAGGGGCACTAGCGACACAGATTATTATCATCATCAGGTGGCTCACCAGAGTCATGACGGGTATTTCACCACTGAGGAGGATAGAGGAATTGTAAGCTATGAAGGGATATCAACCTTGGTCGAGCTGTATCTAACTTGGGTTGTGGAAGAGGGGTACCTATATCTTCATACCTATTAGGGTAAACTCGCCCTGACACCTGTACATAAACACGAGGCACACACATACAATGTTTGCTTTCTAACTTCTAGTTTGATTAATATATTACCTCGTTTGCTCAGAGGATAATAATATTATGATGCGTGTCTAATGAATATACTACCTGTTGTATAATGGGAACAGGATGTTCTGCACATGATTTTACACTTGGTTGGGCTGCCAAGAGAAGCCAAACCAATGGGGTTCAGTGCATATAATTTCTAAACTTTCCATATGCCTGAGGAGAGGAGGAGAAAAAGCGACAGACCCAAGAAGACACTCTTCTTTCTTTGTCTGTCTGTAATCAATATTTCAGGAAATGTTTACCAGCGCAGCTTGAACGTAGACCAACACCCTTGGCCAGTATAGGGGAAATATTTCTACCTTATATCCTCTCTCTCTCTCTCTCTCTCTCTCTCTCTCTCTCTCTCTCTCTCTCTCTCTCTCTCTCTCTCTCTCTCTCTCTCTCTCTCTCTCTCTCTCTCTCGAATGGTAATGGATCGTATTTCCAGAGAGGCTATCCTTGCCATGAGTGAGGTTAATCAGGGACATTGAAGTCTAGTACCTGGCTGCTCTACACAGATCTAGTGGCGAGATGTCTGAAGTCAGACCTATGGAATTGGTCTGAGGGTGGAAACTGACCACATAACTAGTATCAGTCTGAATCTGGTTGTGATGTATTAATAACAGGTGAAATGGATATGTACACCGGGCATCTTCTTCTTGCTTACAGGAACCCTCATTATCTTCATTATCCTCGTGATTATTATTGACGCTGGTGTCTACGGACGTGCTTGAAGTGCCGTGGAGGAGAAGAGTCGTTTTCAGGCAGCTGATCTCAACTCCAGTCTGGTGGAAGAAGCGGTCTTGTAAAAAGAACTTTAACTGCCTATAATCAGGTGAAGAGGAGTTCCAGGCAGCCTAAGGAGAGATCAGGTGAACAATATTCTACCACCGGTATCTACATCACTCACCTACTGATGACTGACAAACTACTGGTGGAATGATGATCTGCTCCTCCAGAATCCTCGCACAAATACTCCGCGTTGTTTCTTTTGTCTTGAACTTGAACTTCGTTTGTTTTTGTGGAGTCTGAATCTTGATTAAAGACTCGGGTTCTACCTATCTGAAAAGTGTTCTCTTATCATCAGGTGGTGATCTGTTTGTCTATAATCATAGGAAAATAAGTCAGCGTCCGGACACCGTCCCGGGGTCAATAAGGTAATAGTAGACAGAAGTAAGAACCCAAAGGTCTTGACAACCACTGAGATCCGGGCCAGTGTTGTCACACGACAGTAGCGTTCGAAAAGGGCTTTGCTCTTATTCTCGCCAGACCTCTGCCAGATAAGGTCATCACTTTGGAAGTCAGGAACACTTTTATTCTTGACTACCCCATTCATAAGTTTATGTAGTCGCCAGAACAATTTCAGTGATTTGTCTGTGCTTATTCTTTGACACAACTCTGCCCATTTTTCACTTTTATCTACTGTAACCAGTTGTTTTTGAAATAGCTAACTTTGGTGTCCATCTCTCTCTCCAAGTGCACAATAAAACTAGGATGAGCAACTCTGTTCTTCTTGGCGTTTTGCCATTTCCTTACAGCACCACGCTTATCCACCCAGGCCTTCTCCACCTCACAATTCCACCAAGGTGGCTATTCCCAGCTTTTTTTCCTGCCATGATTATTCCTGCGCTTGTTTCGCCTTATTTTACTCACCACATCTTGCCCTGAACTGTCATATTTTAAGGTCTTGACCGTTGACTTGTGCTCCCTGGTTCTGCCGTTCTCCACCAATATGGCGGATAGGCATTTGAACCTTTAATCCTCTGAAGTGTTTATGCTTGTGGCTACGGTTTGCTGTTGTGTCATCGTCTTGCTCTTATCTAGGTAACTGAGCTCGGGTTCACACAGGCAACAATAACTTCGTTCAAGATGGTATCGAACATTTATTGTATTTCAATATACAGTGCGTTGGCGCAGTGGGTTAACAAACCCGCGCTATATTACATATCACAGATAGTTAATATCAAACACATAGGTATCATACAACAGTCTAGCAAACTATCTAGCCTATGTATATATATATATATCTATTGATATCTAGTGAGTCCCTCTAAGGCAGGCCCTGTTGCCTCTCTGAAGTCCGTCTGTCCTCTGCCGGTCTCCACGTGTCCCAATCCGACACGGGTGGTAACTCTGTCCGAGTTCCCCGTGGACCCCGCAATAGGCGGGCCACGTCAGTGTCCACGGAACCATGGACTCAATGACCAGTCCTTCGAGAAGGCTCTAGATTACTCGGGCCTTGAGCGACTCACTTCTATCCCTTGGGCTGGAGTTGCAGCCCTTTAATTAATACCGATAAAGGTGAGGCGGTGACAGGATTCCCCCCTCTCCCCTGATGATGGTTTGTTATAGGGTAATTAGATCTGTTCTAATTCTGTCACCGAATCACATAAAGTTGGGGTTTGTAGTTTGGTGGGCAGTAACCTGGTAACCTACATACTGGCATCAAAACTCATGTATTCTCCCATACACCACTTCTCTGATTTGGTGAAGAGATCACTCTGTCTCCTGTGTCCTTAAAAATGCTTATCTGACCGAAGTTACGTGACGTTTTAGTAGTTGTATTTACAACCCGCCCTTCTCATAGTACCCCACTGGTACCAAGACAATTAACCTCTGTATTAAAGAGGATTAACAAGACCGAAGTCCTGGCTAATTAAGTACACCTTCAAATCTTGATCTGTGTGTGCATTTCAATACACTTTTACTCTCGTATGTTGTATAATGCTAAATATGTAGTTACGTTGTTATTTTATCCCCTCAGACTACATGTGTCCCTGTTGGCTTGTTAGTGTGTTGACTAATAAGTTGCTGTTCCTAATAAAGTGACTGTATTTTAAATTGATAGTGTTGAGTTTTTAAGGTTTGTGTAACGTGTGTGCTGAATGTGTGGCGTATTTCCAAGCGTCACGAGTTGGGATAACCTCAATCATGAATTACTCCACTGTGTGCAATACATGATCAGGCATTCCAAGTAGTGGTGCTTAGATGTATCCTAACTCCTAACCTAAGTATATTAAACTAACTGCTAAGCTAAGTATATTAAACTAACTACTAAACATGTATCAACAATTTAGACAAGTCATGCAATTTTACATGAAAGACGCAGACAAATTACAATAAATACGTTTTGCGTACAATTTGTCCGCTAGGTATATCGTTCTCTCATTTAATCCATTCACGCAGTCATTCACTCACCTTTCATTCAAAATAGTATTTGGTTAAAATATATAATTAAAGTTGAGGTAAGTGTTATTGCCCTTGGAAAAAATGGACTAGGCGATATTTGCCCTTTAAGAAAATACGTACTTCTTGTACGATGACTCAAAAATGGGTTATAATTTACACAGAGACAATTGTATAGGACGGTTCTTTAGCCTATGAATGGCACCGCCTGTAATATTAACTTAGAATATGTACAAATTACAGGTTAACACATTTTATATACATCACTAATGCAAATATAATACATATTTAATACTAAAGTAATTAATTAAATAAATAACTAAATCCAACGATGATGTGCGCGTTGTCCTCCTGTTGTTAGCGTGTTATGCCATGAATGTTAAAGTTAGTATGGCTGTCTCTTGAGTGTTGTAGTCGATGTCGTTCTGTTTCGGCTGTTTGCAAAGTTTCGTAGTAACAGCAAGTATGGAATGTTCTCAATGTCCCATATAACGTGTTCTTACATAATTCAGAGTCAGTTCACTGGTTGATATTATTGGTTGAAACACAGTTAACGTTTCTTGCTGGGATCGTTCTAGAGCGTGGCACTTGATATTATAGCTCTTAAAGTATAGGTCTTAAAGTCTAGCTCTTAAAGTATCATGTTCATGGGTGTCGTAAGTAACCTATTCACTGAGAGTTCTCTAGCAGGTGTAGAGTTACACTGTTATATGCAACAAACTAAAAGTATCACAGTTTCTAGTATGGCGAATGGTCGATGTGGTAAGAGTCATTCTACTGGCGCATTCGTTTGCCGTGATAATAGGTCAGCCATAATGTTGTCTGTGCCTTTGATATGGCGGATTTCGAAGTCGAAATCTTGAAGAAGAAGACACCATCTTTTCAAACGATGGTTTTTAGGTGACCCATGGTTAAGGACCAATAATGGCGAACTGTCAGTGAGAACCACAAAGTGACTACCCAAGAAGAACTTAGATAATCTCAATATACAAAACAATAGGCTTAAAGCCTCCAATTCCACTGTGGCATACCGTGTCTCTGCCTTCTTTAGTTTGCGGCTTACGTAGATAATCGGGTGTCTCACTCCATCCACTTCCTGCATTAAACATCCTCCTATTGCGATAGCACTCGCATCTGTGGTCAAAATAAAGGGTAAATTTATGTTGGGTAATCGTAAGACTGGTGGATTAGAAAAAATATGTTTCAATCTACACATTGCATCGTCTAAGCTGGTACTTTTACAAATTTTTGATGGATGATTTTTAGTTAACATATCAGAAAAGACTGAGGTAAGTTCTGCCCAATGTGGAATAAATTTAGAATAATAGTTAATAAGACCTAGTAAACTTCTAATTTGTTTATTTGTGGTAGGCACTTCTAGATTAAGAATCTTGGAAACAATTTTCTCATCTGTCAACAATTTGCCTTCAGAAATTCTATGACCAAGGAAGTATATTTGTCTATAGCCTAATTCAACCTTGGAAGGTTTGATAGTAAGTCCAAAAAGAGAGATTTGGTTGAAGACATGTTTGAGGGTAAGTAAGTGAGAAGTCATATTAGAAGAATGGACGCATATATCATCAATATAGGCTACCACATCTTTAATTCCGTGTAATAGCAATCTTGTTAATCTAACAAAGGTGGCCGGTGCGTTCTTAAGGCCAAATGGAAGATATAGCCATTCGTACAAACCGAGGGGTGTTGCGAATGCTGTTATATGTCTACAAGAAGGATGTAGTGGCACTTGCCAATATCCTTTCGCTAAATCTGTCTTGGAAAATAAGGATGATTGAGCCATATTTAAAATGAGATCTTCACAGCTGTTCATTGGCTCTGCATCCGTTGTGGTTCTTGTATTTAATACTCTATAGTCGATGCACAAACGGATTGTCTGGTCCTTCTTTTTCACCAGGACAATCGGTGAAGAATATTGAGACATCGATTTTTGAATTATTCCATTTCTCTCTAAATCTAAAATTTCTTTGTCTAAATTTGCTCTGTAATGGAGAGGAATAGAGTATGGTCTACATTTGACCGGTGTCAGATCTGTCAGCACAATTGAATGTGTTATTTTATCAGTGCGTCCAGGTTTGTTAGAAAAGATAGATTTATACTCGTCAAGGAGAGTCAAAATGTCTTGTCGCTGTTGTTGTGTCAAAGTGTCAGAGATATGTATGTCATTTATACTCCCATCGTCAGTCATAATTGGTACAGGGATTTCAGTATTGTCCACGTCTGTCTGATTTATCACAGATGCTACTGTTTGTAAATTGTCTTCAATGTCATTGTCGTCGTCGTCGAGATCAATCGTTGTCAATATGTCGTCAAATTTGTCGTTGTTGTCGATATCACAGATTGTCGGTAATGTCCATATGTCTTCGTCGTTTTTGTCGTCGTAAGAGTGTGTCGTTAACGATGCTTCGTTTGTCGAGGTGTCATTCCGTTGGGAAATTGTCGTTTCGTCTCTGTCACCAGTTCGTTGCGTCTGTTCACTTGTCTCAATGTCCTGTCTAGTATAGTATGGTTTCAACATATTTACATGGAATATTTTCAACTTTCCATTTAAAGAGAATGCAGTAGGGTTATTCCCCTTTTTGATCAGTTTCTGACATATATCACAAGATCTACAAAAGGTGTTAATGTCTTGGTCAAATTTTGGCCAATAAAACTTGGTCAGGACACTAGCCCTGGTCTTTTCGTAACCCATGTGACCTCCAAAAGGGGAGTCATGGGCTATTTTTAGAACTTTGTCTCGATGTGCTTGTGGTAACACTACTTGTTGTATCGTGGTCTGCTTTGTTGTGTAAAATCTAGTTAAGATATTGTTCTGTAGCCTAAATGTCCACGATGCGTTCTTTGTTAATTTTGGTTTTAGTCCTACTAATTTAAAGTATGGTGCAAGTGTAGGATCTGCTTTTTGTTCATTTCCAAAATTCGTGTTATTTGCATTTGGTGCTATTATTTCTAATGATTCCTGCAGTTGGTCGGTGTTGGTTTTATGGGTTGTCTGTCGTGTTATTGCATTTGTGTGTTGTGTGTTTTGTTGCACATCTACAGGCTTGGTAGTTGGTAGATCGGTAGCATCCTCAATTGGAGGTTTTAATTTGGTCGTATCACTTATAGATTCGACCGCCCCTGCATTGTACACCTCGGTGAATTCTTTCTGAATTACCTCAGTGGTTGTCTCCCTTGATCTTTTGGCAGATTGAGACAAGCATGAATGGTGTTTCTCTGTAGCATCGCTGTTTGTATGGTAGATACCGTTTTTATGCTCCCAATCTCTGATTTCCTTTTCAGAGCGTGGTTGTATGTTGGGTAGGTTCCCAAGTATAATATCAGCGGCTGGATTTTCAAGGACAGCGCACAATACTTGTCCTGATATGAACGGTGTTCGAATTTCGACCAGAGCAAGGGGGTATTTTTCTATAGTACCTGAGAATGTGCGACAAGTCACATGTTTGTCTGTGTAGTCTTTAGTGTCTATTAATGTTTTCTTAATCCCACAGAGCGTTGCGCCGGAATCCCGAATTAATGTGCACTTTTTGTTATTTACAAACCCTGTTGAAAAAACTAGCTTGCCTGTAGAGGACAAAGCAGCGTTGGCTGTTTCATTTGAAATAGGGATAGTGTGGCCACATAGTAATGTTGTGTCAAGTTGGAACTTCGTACAGGTGTTACACTTACTGTCTGTAATGGTGTCAATAATTTGTACAGCATTTCCAAGCTCACTTACATTGTCATTTTGATTATCACAATCATTCAGTGACTCAATCTCTTCGTCTGACGACGTTTCCACTAGTGCAGCATGGGCCTGTTTCAATAATTTTCGGCCATCACAGAAGCGACTATAGTGGCCAAAGCTCCGGCAAAAAAACATTTGACCGCTCTCTGGTAAGCATTGCGCTTAGTCTTCTGCTTCTCCACCATCATCTTGAGGTGGTGAGGATAGTTAGGCGATTTGTCGCACATCGCGTAACTGTCGTGATTCAAACTGCAATATTGGCATTTGACTAGTTTACTGACATTTGAGCGCGGCTTAAATTTACTCTCTGTTTGTTTAGAGTATCTGGTGTTCACTACTGCTGCTGCTGTATCGTTGTGACTTATGTTTAGCTGAAAAATGTCTCTATTTGCTGTGTAAAATGCATTCCCCTTGGACTCGATTTCCTGAATACTTTTACAGTCCATTTGGTTTAAGAACTTAGCAAAAGGTGTAGGGATGGTGCTAACTATTTTGTCTATAATAATGAGCTCTTTAAGTTTGTCATGGCTGTTGTTAGTTTTAGCCGAGTTAATCCACTTTGTGCACACGTCTTGGACTGTACTGACATAATCTATAAATGTTTGGTTTGGTTGTGGAGATAATTTGGCAAATTGTTGTTGGTAACCTGCAGTATCTAAAGAAAAATGTTGGAGAATGCGTTGTTTTAAGTAGTCATAGTCTTTTCGCATTTCCTGTGGCACTGTCTCTATTACTTTTAAAGGTTCAAGAGCTAAGTTCCTCATTAAAATGAATGCCCAATCTGATTTTATGATCTTATGGTAGGACATTAAACACTCAAAATTTTCCAAGTAGGCGCTGATGGAATCTCCTGAGCAGAACGCCTTCACGAGGCCTTTATACTTGTTATATTTTTGTTCCTCCTCTTTGCTTTTTAGCTTATTAACATATATTTCTGCGTTGGACTCAATCTCCATCTGTTTTAGTTTTATTTGTGTCTCGGCATTCAATTGGGCTTGTTTGGCCGCCGCCTCGAACTCCATTTGTTTCTCCTGAGCTTGCAATTGCATTTTTTTCTCTTCCGCTTGTAATTGCATCTGCATCTTTTTTTCTTCCGCCTCAATTTGCAATTTCTTTTCTTCTGCCTGCATTTGCATTTTCTTTTCTTCTGCCTGCATTTGCCATTGTTTTTCCTCTCGTTGTATCGCTCTTTCTTCACGGGCAATGTTTTCTGCGTGCGTTTTCTGTGCCCATTCTGACAGTTTCTCTTCTTTATAACCTAATTTTATTCCTTGCTCAATGTGTAACAGTGAGGGAATTAGGTTAGGAGTAAAGAGTTAAGGAATGCTGCGCATTCCTTGACTAGGGGGAAAACTGAACGTGTGTGCACGAATGAAGAAGTGTATCTAGGAAAACACACACGTCACTTGGGGGCCAGCGAGAAGAGATGTCAACACCAAGCAGGGAGTCTCCATCATGTGGGCTGAATAGAACGATTCGGCTAATAAAGTATGTTTCTAACAACGCGAAGACTTGTGTCCTGTACGATCACGTGCCTAACCTGTAATGTCACACTATTATAACAGGTTGATTTGGTGCCGTGAATTTATGAAACATGGGAGGTCGCGGAGAGAAAGAGTACCGCCATAGAAGATGGTTATGTCTGGGGTGTCTGGAGAAGTAAATATTGAGAAACGCAACAGATGAAAGCCGACTGTTGGTAGCTGTTCTGGGTTTTCACTGGATTCCTGGTTAAGAAGGAGATCCATTTTCAAGGACAGCGCTAAAAAAAGGTTTGATTGATAAACTTATTTTTTTTGAAAGACTGATGTTATTACATAATTATGAAATTAACTGGAGAACTGACCAACGCAAAATGCTATATTGAGATCAAGTAATGCTGTTCTGCATCAAAAATCAGTACAAATTATGAGTTTTAACCTGTGGGACTGTTGAAGGTGAAGTCAAGGTTATGGTGCAAATTCCATAATTATGAAATCAAGATCTGCAATACTCTCTACAGTCACTTCAATTAAAGGAAGGCATAAATGAAACTTGTCTCAACTCGGGGTTTGGATAAAGTAATTTAAACTGACCATGGCGAGAGTCCCACATGAAAATAAGAGACTGGATAGCGTCAGCTTTAAGTCCAATTGTTGTTGACTGGATTACGTTTGCGCTGAAATATATATATGAAAATCACAGATTGCTGTTGGAAAGTGAGTTTTTTTTGCTGAAGTCGTGAGCAGTTGTCGCTTGCGTGAAGGTGACCTTACTTGAAGGGAATCTACAGTAATCGAGCAAGTAATCAAACAGTCTTGTTGCGAGCCTGATATCGAGCATAATCAACGTCAGGAAATAATTGGAAAGAATTATTAAGGAAAGAAATCCAGAGGCTCTTCGTTGTTCTGCTCATTTCAACGAGCTTGATTAGAGTCCTTTTTTATGTGGTGTAGGTAATTCTAAATCAGGAGGTAATTTAAATTCTTGTGTCAGAATTCAGGATTGAAATAGGAATATTTTTTCGTCAGGATCTTCGATTGGAGGCTTTAGTTAAGATAATTAGATAATATTAGAGTAATTAACAGATTATGTATTGTTGCAGGTTTTGAAATTAATATTGTTTGAAATATTTGTATATTGCTTGATAATTATAAATTTTAGGATGGAATCCCAAGATTTTTCACAGGTAATGACTGGAGTTGGCGGGGCAATATCAAGGTTGGATGCAGTGTTAAGACAACAAAATATAAGCACTGATGTTGAAAGATTTAGTGGTCAAGCAAATCAGTTTAAGAAATGGATTATTTCTATTGAGAAATATGCATATTTAGTAAACGCTACAGATGGAGAGAAAAAGAATTTGGCATACAGAACAAGTACAAGTCCAGTTTCTGACCACATTAGAAGAAAGTTAGAAGCAGCAGGAGGTGAAACCTGGGAAGAATTTAAAGATGATCTCGCAAGAAAATATGCTGAAATTACTGATCCACAACACGCATTCTCAGTATTGCGACAGACTAGACAAAACAGCACAGAAAGTGTTCAGTTATACAGTGACAGGTTAATCAATTTAGCTGAAGAGTCATTTTTAGGACAGAATGTACGAGCAGAAGAAGTGGAACGGATGTTAGTAGGGATTTTTGTTGATGGGATTAGGTCAGATGGATTGAAATTTAAATTATTAAGAGAGAATCCTGCAAGATTGTCACAAGCGGTAGATATCGCTATACAAGAGGAAAGCTTGAGGAGAAGGTTTAGATTAAGAGTAGGACGAGAGTTAGGTAGTAGTTCGGAAGATAGAATTGAAGAACCTATGGAAATAGGACAGTATAGACATAGAAGAAGAGGGAACGTAAAAATGGATGAATTGATCCATCCATTCAGAAGAAATACAGCACAAATACATTCACTAGATAAAATGAGAAAGTCTGTAAGAGAAACGGTAGGTAATACAAATAACACAAATATGGTTTGTTGGAGTTGTGGTCAGAGGGGACACGCTTTTGGATTTTGTAGTAACAGATGTGCTCAGTTTAATACACAGAATAGAAGTGTGAATAGTAGAACAAATGGGAGTTTTCGAGAAATGCAAAGAAGACGTGGAGTTAATCAAACTAGCGCAGAAATTATGACACTGGTAAGAAATTATAGAAGACAACGTAGTCGAGGTTTCCAATCGAATGGCCAGTATGATACCATTACGCCAAGGCCACATCAAAGCTCAACCTGCTTTAGAAAACAACCACTTTATAACAACGACAGAAACTGTCACAGATGGAATGTAAACGACGTAACGAGAACACGAAGGTATGAAGAGAGACAACATGGCAAGCCAGAGGAAAATAGTTGGCAGAGACAGAATTTTTATAAGAAAAGATGGAACTGGCCATCTAATAGTGAGGAGCAGAAAACATTACGAAATCAATGGTTTGAAATCAGAAGATTGAGATATGCACTCGCAAAGTCAAACAAAGGAGAAAATCAGCATCAGACTAATAGAACCTTAGCTGATGATCGACAGGTATTTTCAATTTTTAGGGGTAGACAGGAAAGAGAGACACAGACGCAGGCAGGTAATATGATAGAAAATAGTACGCAGACTCAGATAGATATTGTAGAGAAAAATACCCAAGTAAGGGGAACGCAGACTATTAAGACGCTAGAAGTTGCAGCACCACCTCAAGTGAAATTTGATAAGGTTGCGCCAGTCAAAATTAAAGAGGATGTTTCGGCAGAACGTAAGCCGCCGTTAAAACCAAGAAACCCCAGGATGAAAATTAGAAAAAGTGCTGGGACTAGGACTGCTGCGACCAGTCTATTAGTAAATGTAGGAGATGACACGACAGAGGAATCAGACTTGTCAGAGTGGGACGTTAAATGTATTCCCGACCGGAGGGGTGGTACTAGAAGTAAGAAAATTGGCAGGGGTGATAGTTCCAACTATAAGGATGTTGCTTCCTCCTCTACAGCATATAGTAAACAAGCTGGGAGAACAACTTAGTTAGTGATTACTCAGAAGATGAAACAGCATGGTATAACCTGTATAAGACCTATATAAAACGGTACCAAAAACAGTCATGACAGAGGAAAATAACGTGTATGACGATTATATTAGTGAAGAGTCAGTCAGGGAAAATATTGAACCTCCATTTATGAATACAAGACAGGCAGTAAAAAGAAAGTTAGATAGACAGAAAGAAAAAGAAATTAAGAGGCAAAGGAAACTTAGAGCGAATTCTTCGAGTGAGGAAGAGATGCCACTATTTGAAAATTTGTTGAGACGGCAAGACAGGAAAATTAGATTGGATTTAGAAAGGAAGAGATTAGCGGTTGCTAGTAATGGATATACAGATGGGGAACAAGAGATGGATGAAAAGTCAGAAACTGATGAAGAAGCTGATATGAAAGAAGATAGCTCTCCTCGAGAGGATAGCGACATTGATGTAGATATTGCAATTATAGAAAAAAATTTGAGGTTATTAAAGAAATGGAAAAGAGATAGATGAATAGAGTGATACAAGGTTCTGCAGATGGCGGATAGAAGAAGAAGTTGGACACGTCGGAAAATTATTATTGGGTACTCAGAATATGGTCTGGAAATTTTTAATGTATGTGTACATTGATTAATGTGTGGGGATTGAAATGGTTTGCTCAATTGTTGGGACTTCAATTGTGTTTTATGAAATGTGAAAAATAAGTTATCTTAGATGGTTATTTTTACGATGTTTTGGTTTGATTGAGTTACCCTAAGTGTGTTTAAAATGATTATTATTTTGAAGTTCAGTTAGAAGATGAATTAAAGTACTGGTTAGTGAAGTGACTCTATATGTAGTAATGGAGGGGTATGTTGTTATTACATGTGGGGTATGCAATGTATATACAAGGTTTATAATAGGAGCTGGGTTGAACAGCGTTTAATGGGAGAATATGGGGGGGAATGCCGGGTTGAGTTTTGGCATTTAAATAACTGCATATTGGAAGAAGAAGACTGTACTTAACAGTATAATAATAGTTAGGAAGTTTTTTTTTGTTGTTGAAGGAATGGTAAACGGGAAATTGATGAGCTGAATAATACAAAGGCTAGCAGTTTTGGATTAACGTATTTTTTTTGATAATAACAATTATTATTGACGGAAACTGAAGATAAATTTTGAAACTTTATTTTTTGATAAAGTTTTGAGAATGTATGGGAAGAGAAAGGTGATTACTTCTTACTTTCTTACTTTTTCCTTACTTTTATTATTTTCAGGTGCGCACCTACCCAAATCTAATATAGCTATTTTTTCCTGTCTATCCTAGAATACTGAGAGTGTGAGAATGTGAATAAGGGGGAAATAAAGGATAAGGGGAATATCTTCAGTTTTGTCAATCATAATTTAGAGGGACATTTTAAAGTTAAAAGCGGTTTGCTTATGGAGACTTTTGTATTGTGGGGAATTTTATGGAGAGTTTTGTAGAAAGTTTTCTAGAGAACTTTATAACGAGTTTTGTAGATAGTTTCGATATTATTGTCTCTGGTTAGCAATTGGCTATGAGGAGATAGGAGAATTGAGTTAGGAAATATATGGAATTGTTGATATTGTAGAATAGAGATGTAAAGTTAACTAATTAAAAGTTGGGGTTGAGATTTTTTCAAGGAAAAATTCTCTTTGAAGAAGGGGAGGCATTGTAACAGTGAGGGAATTAGGTTAGGAGTAAAGAGTTAAGGAATGCTGCGCATTCCTTGACTAGGGGGAAAACCATAGTGAACGTGTGTGCACGAATGAAGAAGTGTATCTAGGAAAACACACACGTCACTTGGGGGCCAGCGAGAAGAGATGTCAACACCAAGCAGGGAGTCTCCATCATGTGGGCTGAATAGAACGATTCGGCTAATAAAGTATGTTTCTAACAACGCGAAGACTTGTGTCCTGTACGATCACGTGCCTAACCTGTAATGTCACACTATTATAAATGCATTGATCTAAGCTAGACATTTTGTGTTTTACTTGTTGGTACTGTTTATAAAGTTAAATCCCTTGGAAAAAATGTTGGGGAGTAGAAAATTTAGTTACCTCCCTTAATTATTACATTTGGAAATCAAAATGCAAGGTTATATTGGTGACAAGGTCATGTATATGCAAACAAATCAATGTGAAACAAAATGATACATTGATGGATGGTGAGAAGTACAGCTTAGAGTTGCAATGGGTATGGTATGAAACTTAGCTTTTAATCCCAGAACTCGCTGATGTTGTCTTGTACTCTCGCCACTGTTGGAAAGGTTACATAGGTTGCACGCGCCACTATTCGCGGAACAATCTGCTCGTAGAGTGAGAAAACATTAGTAACAGTCAAAAAATGTCACAGTCATGTCAAAAATAGTTTACAGTAATCAAAATAATGAGAGACACACTGCTGAGGCACTGCTGAGACACTGCTGAGGGACTCAGATTAATTCTATTTTGTTGCTAGATAGCTACTAATATTTAAACTTGTAAAGTTAACAATTTGTGGTACAAAAATCAATGTGATATAATTAATTTAGTAATTTTACATGGCAATTAATAGTTCTTTCACAATAGATTTTATGCCAAAACCGGAAAACTAGCCCCCAAAAAGCCTGTCATCGTCTTGCTCTTATCTAGGTAACTGAGCTCGGGTTCACACAGGCAACAATAACTTCGTTCAAGATGGTATCGAACATTTATTGTATTTCAATATACAGTGCGTTGGCGCAGTGGGTTAACAAACCCGCGCTATATTACATATCACAGATAGTTAACATCAAACACATAGGTATCATACAACAGTCTAGCAAACTATCTAGCCTATGTATATATATATCTATTGATATCTAGTGAGTCCCTCTAAGGCAGGTCCTGTTGCCTCTCTGAAGTCCGTCTGTCCTCTGCCGGTCTCCACTTGTCCCAATCCGACACGGGTGGTAACTCTGTCCGAGTTCCCCGTGGACCCCGCAATAGGCGGGCCACGTCAGTGTCCACGGAACCATGGACTCAATGACCAGTCCTTCGAGAAGGCTCTAGATTACTCGGGCCTTGAGCGACTCACTTCTATCCCTTGGGCTGGAGTTGCAGCCCTTTAATTAATACCGATAAAGGTGAGGCGGTGACATGTTGGAATGGTAGTGCATGGTTCCGTCGCCGTGCTACTGAGTTGAGTGCGTGGCGCGTCACTGTGCGCTGTGAATTTGGAATGTTTTACATCTTTCAGCGCATGTTGTAGCGTGAACTGCATGTTCGGAATGTGACGGTCGGCCTGTCGCCTGGAATTGACTAAGTTGCATATTCGGTTCACTAGTGCATTTATCGCGGAGGCTCCTGGGGGTTGTCACCGGAGCACGGTATTCGTGCTTTGTTCGGTGCTTTTAGCGGGCCGCAATGCCTAATCATATGGGATAAATCCCGAGGCAATGAAGTCGATACTCTCGACTTTTAATTCAGTAATGATCAGTAAAGTGTGGCTGCTGGTTTTCTTGTGACTGCCGAAACCATCGACAATGAACTGTATTTTCCGTGGAGGACTTTTGTGTTGGCATTCAGGAACTTACTAATAAAAGAACAAGTACATCAACAGGCTGTCTAAAAACTAAAAATGGCAAAATCATAATAGAAAAAGATCAGATTCTACATGTATGGACAGATTACGGGAAAAACCTGTATAATGATAACAGAGAGGAACAGTATGATATTTGATTTAAAATGAAGGACCACCAATTTTAAAGATGGAGGTTCAAAATGTTCTTAAGCACATGAAAGCTGGCAAGGCCCCCGGTGCAGATAACATTACAACAGAAATGATTAAAGCTTTAGAAGAATTTGGATTAGAGCAAGTCACCAGACTGCTTAAAACAGTATATGATACTGGAGATACCTTCTTAATTATGTAATTCTGTATTTATTGCAATCCCAAAGAAATCAGGAACCTTGGAATGTGATCAACATAGAACAATTAGTATAATGAGTCACATCACAAAGATTTTGTTACGAATTATCATGCAAAGTGTGAGGAAGAAAATACAACCTGAAATAGGGGAAGATCAATGTGGGTTTGTAGAAGGAAATGCTGTGTATATGCTGCGAACAGTTATTGAACATGCTATAGAAGTAAACAAGGATATACATCTTTGCTTTATTGACTACACAAAGGCTTTTGATAGAGTTAGACATGTCAACATGGTGGATATGCTTGCAGATCTACAAATTGATGGGAAAGACATTAGACTTATAAAAAACATGTATTGGAAACAAGAAACTGCCATTGGGATTGATAATGAAGTGGGACAATATCAACCTATTAAGAGAGGTGTTAGGCAGGGATGTGTGATGTCTCCAGATCTTTTTTCCCTATACAGTGAAAATATTTTCAGAAATGTTGAAGATATAAATGGAATCAGCATTGGAGGAAGAAACATCAATAACATTAGATATGCAGATGATACAGTATTGATTGCAGACAATGCACAGGATCTGCAACATTTAGTGGACGCGGTTGTAGTACAGAGTGAGCAGCTGGGGTTGGAATTAAATTGAAGAAGACACAGGTTATGGTCGTCACTAGGAAGAACGAAGTACCACAATGTAATATACAAGTAAATGGGAATATTCTTCAACAAGTGAATCGATACAATTATCTCGGAATAGTCATAACATCTGATGGGAGATGCCTTGAAGAGATTAGAACAAGAATCGCCATGGTGGCGAAAGTTGCCTTTAGCAAGATGAAAAATATTCTGACCAATAAAAAGATGTCAATTGAAACGAGAAAAAGAGTGTTGAAGGGGTACATAGAGCCTGTTCTTTTGTATGGATGTGAAACTTGGACAATGTGCAGTCAAGCTGAAAAACATTTGATGGCTACAGAAATGTGGTTTCTGAGGAAAATGCAAAGAGTACCACGGACAGATAGAAAAACCAATGACCAGGTACTACAGGATACAAATGAAAATCGTGGACTGATTAGAGAAATTAGACGAAGACAAGTCAAAATTATTTGGACATGTTATGAGAAGGAATGGATTGGAGAACTTATTGACAACTGGCAAGATCGAAGGGAACAGACCAAGAGGAAGACCGAGAGGAAAATACCTGGATGGATTGGCCACATGGCATGGACGAGACAGGAACACTGAGCTGATCCACGACTCTGGTGATCGATTGAAATGGCGAGTCATGACCACCCACGCTTTCCGGCATGGCACATGATTGATTGATTGATTGATTCTGACGGCGGCACAGTGCACCTATTGGCTTGTCGAGAGTCCTGTCTATTTCACTTTTCACATAGGGCAGTGAGGAGCATTTCGTTTGATATGTACTGGTACATGAACGGAGCATAATGGAGACGACCCGTTACCGTGAAGTTGGAATCTCGACTAACTAACTAACTAACTAACTAACTAACTAACTAACTAACATTCTCCCCATCAACATTCATGTGCCATACTTGAGGACTTCCAGTCAAGATGGCGGCGGGCAGTTATGTTGTGTTGAAACCACTCTATTTTTCACGTAGGAGATGGATAATTTCATCTCGTTCGTGTGATTTCTGCGCTAGAATATAAACCAGGAGTTTCCTCTCAAGACTTTCACCGATGCTACGGAGTTTCGTGCATCTGGGAGAATCAATTCTTGAGTGTTTTCCGTAGCTCGTTGGGTTACTGTGTTGTTTTTTGGATTCTTCAAAATGGCGGACCAGCGTTTTGCCCCGTACATAGGGTAAACAAACCGATTCGGCGGTGCGGTCCACGACGTAAGTGACAAGGCAGACGGACCGATGCCAGATGTTTCAGACGCAAAAGCGACCGACTGGGCCTCCAGAACACGCGTATTCTATATTGGAATTGTGCCAGCGCTAAACAACGAGGCCCAATTCCAATTTTCGAAAAGAAAAAAACAATTCCAAACTCGGTCGCGTATAACCTGCCTCTTCAGCTTTGGTTATTGTTGAGATCCGTGGTTTTTGTGGGTATTTTTACCTTGTTTCTTGTCTTGTGCGCTCTTACGAGTGAGTCCTATCTCGGACTGGTTATGTAGGCTTTTATGTCTGTGACGTCAGCTGGAGGATGGTCGGCGGCTGTCCTTTGTTCGCGTCTGGGCAGGTGGTTTCTTTTGTTAGTTAAGGCTCCTGGCTCGTCTGGCTTGACTGGTTGTAGTCCTTATAAGGACTTTTTATTTGGTATTTTTGCCTCCTTTTCTGTGTATTGCCTGTAGAAGCTTTTCAATGTGATATTCCTCCTTGCGCCTTTTTTTTCATTTTCGCGTTTGAGTTCTTGCTGTCTTTCGATTGCTTCCTCGGTGGTCAGCCATGGTACGATCTCTCCGTCATCTATATAGTATTGCCATGGGTGTTCGTTGTAGCGAAACGCCAGTGGCCCATGTCCTTATGCATTCTTTTATTTTGGGTAAACAGGGGGAAACGGCTTTCGGAAGCTCTCAGTTCTCTTGTTCGCTCAAATCTCCATGAAAGATGGTTCTTGGGTTATCTTTATACCACAATCTTTACATGGAGCGAGTATATATTTGTCTTTCCTTTCGGGTAGACCCGATGGAACGCCTTGCGTCAAATGTGCACTGGTGCGGCTGCTGGTCAATTGATGGCCGTGCCAACACCTACCGTTTGATAGTTGCAGCATGTCAAGTGATTTAAAGATTACGACAGAGGTGCAACATACTACTGAGGTAGTAGAAAGGTAATACTTGAGTTGTGGGTGGTCCAGCCAGACCTGGACTTATAAATGTATTTTGTCTCGAGGGGGAAGATGAATTGGCGAAAAGCCAATCATAACAAATGAAGAGTTGGTTGACCGTTGGCAATCTAACTAGGTGTTTTGTTCTGGGAATAGCCGGGGAAGTGAATCTGAACAATATATCTCCACAGAGGATTTCATTTGTTCTTGGCGTCAGATGAGCTGTTGCTATCTTTCTTTCTACGGCTTGAATTGGGCATATTGTCATCTTTCTGTGAAATATCATCATTGGATAGCTATGGTAATCTATGATCTATCTTCTTGAGCCAGAAGAGGCTAGCCACAGGACTATCTCTTTCGTCTGTCACTCGATAGGATGATGTCGGGAGGATAATGGACTCCTCTATCTCACTGAGAGAACCTGAACTCATCTACACTATGGCTTGTGCAGGGCAATGCCGGTACATTGGGGCGACAGCTCAGTCGAGAGCGGCGGCCGGGAGGGGTAGTATTTTCTTTCATATTCTTGCTGGGAATGGGGAACTACACGGTGTGCCATATAACCCCACTACTATACTATATTTAGTTAACGGGGAGAAACACCCAGATTACTAGGCGCACCACACCACAAGATCTTGGTTGCGAGAAAGGCATGGTTTGCAAGTGAGAGGAAAGCATGGAAATGAATGTGCCCAATAATAATAAAGGCTTGGTATGAGTGTGGAAAGTGTGTCTTGTAGACAAAACGTTCCTAGGGTGGACAACCTGACATCTACAAGCTGGAGGTCTACTCAAGCCCGGACGTAGCCAATCCAGGGGCTACCTGACAGGTCAGGCCCATTCATTCGGGTATTGTATATAATACATTGGGTAGAGATCCTATATGTCAAATGTAGTAACTGAGACCCTATTGGTCCTCAGGATTGTGTGATGCATGAGTCAGCCCAGTCGCTCAATATTGTTTGTCATCTCCAGGGTCCTCTTCTGTTGGACGTGACTAAATCGGACAGTATCCACACAGCTTCTGTGCTAGAGCCAAATACGTCTGATGAAGCCAGGTCAATGTATTAGCCATATCACACATGGTGTGCCTAACTCTGAGAGAGAGGCAAGGGCATATCTTGAAGAAATGACATAGGCCCGAGAGCAGTTGAATTCTGGGCTGAGTCTACGCATGATTATCCTGCATACCATGAGAAAATGACAATTTGCAGTAATGGTGCATCTCGGGTCCTTTTAGTGACATAGGCCCGAGAGCAGTTGATTTCTAGGCTGAGTCTACGCATGATTATCCGGCATACCCATTTTGTACCGGACATTGAAAGACACCTATCTATGTTAATTCCATGAACAATTCCCATTATGGGAAACCATAATTCAATGGAAGTCCTCAAAAACCAGTGGATTTGATTCTACAGAAGCCTGTTGAACTTACACCCGAGTACCGGGAAGGAAGGAGATTCTGGCACACGTGGTGAGATGTATGTGGACAGATCGGACAGTATATGAAGCTGGGTCTGTGACTATGGCAACCTGAGGCTCTGTGCCTGAACTTTATCTGTGTTGTGTCTGTTTAGAACTTTCTGTGTTAACTGCCTTGATGTTTTTCTGTGCTGTCCTGTATTGATTTAATAAATCAAGTTTTAGTTTATTCCAACGAGCACTGTGTTATATATATATGGATCAGCCAGAAGAACACGGCAGGAAATAGGTCCTTAGGTCGACAGAAAGAGTGACAGTGAGTCCGGGGAAAACGGAGGAGGGTTGGCAGGTAAAGACCTATCCCAGCCAGGGCTATAAAGAGAATAATTTTGAAATATTGTGATAGGGCTATTTGGGACCCTCCACGTAGCTTGTTACATTCGTCATCCTGCCATAAATATGGTTCTTCAGCGGTACGGCAGGGCATTGGTTTCCCCTTGTGTTTCTTGTACGTCTTTGCTTTTTCTTCCATGCGCCTTCTGTATTCCTTGCACGTGAGTTAGTGTATCCGTTTTATCTCTGCGATTTCTTCATTGGCAACGGGGCGTCCTCTATGCCGGTGTCAGGCTACTCATCTCGCTTTTCTCCGGATGTCTGGCGGGATATTGGTTTCCCCTTGACTGTCTCGGGTATCATGGTTGGGCTACTGGCTTTCGCTTGCGATTCAGGCTCGGTCTTTTGGTTTTCATCTTGCGATTTCTCTGTGATTTCTTGTATGGCTTCTGTTGATTTGTTTTGGTAAAGTTCCATTTCAGCTTTTTGCAGTTCTCGCTCTGATTTAATAATTTGTAGGATTTCTTCGTTCTCCTTCTTTATCAGTGCCGTGTCACTTCTTGCGTGATGTTCTGCTGGATCTCCTTTACCTCAGCAAGCAGATTTTCATTGTCACTGGTCGGCGCCGGCGTCTGAAGCAGCTTGACTTGCTTCTTCAACTCATCTATCTGATCTTGCAGTTGAGCTTTTTCCGCTTGAGAGATGGCCATGGCTGTCTCGCACCTCCGCATTGCGTCCTTATATGGAATCTCTGTGGTGATGGCGAACTTTAAGACGCCTCTATGTCTTTGAAGGTACAGCCAGCCCAAGTATCTTGCTCCATGCTTTCAAAGGCAGTTGGCGCACTTTCTTTTGTTGTTGGGTGCTCGGAAGTCCGTATCCAGCTTGGACAGCGGACACTCCTTGAATGCGTGGTGATCGGCGCAGTACCGGCAGATTTCCGTCTTACTGCGACTTGCTGCTCTGCTGTGGCCGACCCTCTGGCATGTGGAACATTGATTGATCCTTGGTATGAATCTCTCAGGCTGTTGTATTTTCTTGTTGATTGATACTGCCCTCCGTCGTCACCGCTGCCAAGGTTGTAGGTATTTTATAGTAGGTGAGGAGCCGCTCCGCCTTCAAGAATCGGATGTGAAGATTCTCTTCTTGTAGCTGCTTCAGGATTTCTTCGTCTGGCAGCTCCACTTGGATCCGCTTGACAGCCCACTTGCTTGTCGGTGAGTCGATGTTTCCGACTCTGTTGTCTTCCTCCTCCCTCTACTTCTCAGTAGGTTTGCCTCTTGCTTGTGGTGGGTTGTCGTCGTCCTTCCTCGTGGTAGCTTCGATAGAGGTTGCTTGAGGTTCTTGTTGTTTGCTGCAGATCGCAGGTAGATTCTCTCCGCTCGTCTTTTTATCGGCTCCAACGCTGTACATCTTGGTTACTACGTGTCTTTTGGTGTTCTTGCCACGTCCCATTTTCCCCATTATCAGGCTTCTTGACTTGTTCAGGTGACTTGTCTTGATACCGCTCTGAGACGTGAAAAGCACGGGTAAGACGCGACAACGAGGGCCCCATTTTGGAAAGTCTTTTATACTTATATATATATAAAACTATTTTGTTTCGAAACAGATACACAAGCCACGAATTCGGACTGATTTATTTGGACAACGACCTTGGAACGTTAGAGGACTTTTGAGATTTGGAACATGTAATGTACGGACACTATAGCGAGCTGGAGCGGCTGAAGAACTAACCCGGGAGCTGGTTGAATATCACATGGATATAACAGCAATTCAAGAAATAAGGTGGCCAGGAGAGGGTACTTTAGAGCAAAATGGAATGATTGTAATATATGGAGGAAACACCTAAAATAAACATGAATCAGGAACAGGATTTGTCATCAAAAAAGAGTTGTGGGGGAACATTCTTAGCTTTAAGGCTGTTAATGACAGGATTAGTAGATTACGAATAAAAAGGTAAATGGAAACATATAACGATGATTAATGTACATGCACCTACTGAAGGGAACGAAGATGATATTAAAGAAGACTTTTATAATGATCTGGAAGATGTCGTAGAATAAACCCCCTAACAGGATATCCTGATTGTGCTGGGAGACTTCAGTTCAAAAATAGGTAGAGAGTAAACTTATTTTTAAAAAGTTGCCGGTATGGAAAGCCTACATACAACTTCAAATGACAATGGATGGAGAGTCATCAACCTAGCAGAAGCCAAAGGACTGCAGATCAGCAGTACCAGACTGCAAAGAAAGGATATATGACACATGCCTGGGTTCACTATCATTACGGTGAGTATCCTTGATAACAATGTTACAATATAAACAAGTTCACGGGGTGAAAGGGCATTCCCCGGAAAGGAAAAATAAGAAGATTTAAGGGGAAGTTGAGAAGTCAGCGCGCGAGTGTAAGTGTGGGGCGCGCTAGTGTAATTGCGGGGCAGACAGTTTGAGCTGTGGGGTAGTGTGTGTGGAGCCTGGGGAGGGCTGCAAAGAAAGGTAAAAAGACAGTGGAAAACATTTACTGGGGACAGTTGAGTTTTGGGAACCGACGGGAGAGGTCGGCGGTCTGAAAAGGGTTGAATAGTGACGGAGTTATGTAGAGAACTCCGCACTGTTTTTCAGGGACAGTGGAGTTTTGGGACCCGACAAGTGTAGGTCGGTGATCTGGGAAAGTGAAGAATAGGGGATTTAGCGATACAACTCCGCTTGTGGTTTTAAGTGATAGGAATTCTGAGACTAAGGATTAAAGACTGAGCTCGGTTATCAGGAGACATAGTGAGTTGAAGCCTAGCCCTAGAGAGAGGGTCGGATAGTTAGCGGAGGCTTAGATCCAGAGTGGGTTGGATCCAGTGAGTTTGGGCCGGAAGAGTAGCTAGTAAAAACTGTCGTGGTGGATGAGATTAAGTAGGCCTTGAGAAGGAAGGGTTATTCAAGTGTTCGGTTGTGATGAAGATATATTCTGAGAGAACTATTGTTCCTGGATTTATGTGGTGTGTGGTTCCGTGTTAATTCAGCATTAAATGGATATTATGTTCGCAAACTCAATCGTGTTCACTGACTGGTTGATGTATGTTGTAGTGGTGACTAATGGTGTGAGACAGGTGGCTAGCTCAGTTTCCACACTGCAGTAATATAGAAGGAACAGTATGATCTAGACAACAACCAATCTTAGTTTGATACAAAGAGTTTGTGTCAATATACATAAACAAACTTGGAAATCATGTGACAAGAGAACCTATAATCAAATAGATCACATTTTAATTAACAACAAAACTGCATCAAACATACAAGTTAGAAGTTATAGAGGAGCTGAGTGCCACAGTGACCACTTCTTCGTTGGAGTAAAGTTTAAAATAAAACTTAAGAGAGCTTTCTATGCTAAACTATAAAGCTTACACCCAACATATAACAGAGAAAAACTACAAGAAAAATTTGCAGATGAAATCAAATGTAAACTTGAAATTCTACAAGACCCGGTGGAGGAAAGCGTTGACCAAACTTGGTTGAACATCAAGAATACAATTCAAACTACCGCAGAAGAATATCTCGGTTCGTTAACCACGCTTAGGAAGAACAGATGTTTCAATCAAAAATATGAAGAAGCAGTCATTACGAAAAAGAATGCCAGACAGTTGTGGTTAAATGACATCAACAACATCCAAAATGAAGAGCAATATAGAACTGAATGCAAAGAGCTTACAAAAATAGTTCGGTAGCAGAAGCGAGAATATATGAGCAACATAATCAAAGATATGGAAACTAATCACCAGAAAAACGAATCCAGAAAGTTTCTTAAAGAATTGAAGTCGAACGAACGAACGAGCGACCGAACGAACGTACTTTATTTGCAAAGGCTAATAAATTGGGCACGCAGGCCCGTCTTACATTCGGCCCTTCCAATCACTCATCTTTCGTCCATCAATAACGCATAATATATTCATATAGGAAAAACAAACATTGTCAAATGAATGTTGTAAACATAAACAATGCATGTTACCATGTTATGAGACACATACGCCAACAATCCACCCATATCCCATCCACCCACACATCCCCCACCCAACCAAACACACACCCCTAGGGACACGTTCATGCACCCGCCCACCCATCACCCACCCACACATCCCCCACCTACTGTCACGAGCTCGCCATGAGTTAACCAGATAATAATACCGACGTTTGCTTGGCGTATATTTTCTAGGCCACAACAGTCGTACTAACAGAGTAAACACAGCTGCACGGGATACATCAGGTCAGCCCATATACACATTTGGTGGTGAGTGAGGAGGAAGTGAGTGCGCTGAATCATATATCACTTTGACAATTCATAAACATATCAGAGGGAAAACGGAAGTACTCAGCACGGAAGTAAACAGTCCATATGTCATATAGTTTCCGGACATCACTCAGAGGGGCAGATTGCTACTGACAGCTTGTTGAGAAAAACTCTGTTGGAACTCGACAGTAACTCGCTGGTTTGTTTTGGGAATCACAACCAGTGATGACAGATCTAACATGGAGGGAGCCAGAGGGGGGATGGATCCCTGACAGGGGATGATCTGCCAATGTGCCACCTGTGTGGGGGCATAAAGGATAACGTCACGTGGCCAACTTTGGTAGTTTGCCATATAAACCCGAGTTGGGACCAACTAGGGGGACTTGAAAATGCTCTAGTCGGAGTGCCAGGGCACTGCAGTGCTTAGTGGAAATAATATCTACCGTGTGTTAATTAGTGACTTAATTTTACACGTGCCTATAATGGCAGATGTAGATATGATTGATAGGACTGCAGTAGTGCCATTTAAGGTATAACCTATTATAATATTAGTTCTAATTAATATAGACTGTGGCCTTGTTAAACTATAGTGTGATGATTAGCACTGTTAGTGGAAACTAGTTAGAGTAGGATAGTGATATTAACTCTGCTAGTTAAGAATAGATTAGTGAAGTGTTGATAAGCTTTACTAGTTGAGAATTGAGTAATGAGGGATAATTGGGATTTTCCCGTAGGTGTCCCTGGTGGGCGGGGTTCCGCATTCTGTTTGCTGATTTTTTCTTTGTCATAGCCTGATTCGGCTCTAGGTGGGTAGCTAATCTGCTCTATGACTAAGTCTAGTAGCTAAAGATCATTAAGCAAGGTGATAGGCTTACACTCAACCGAAAGGATCAGTGACTAGTACTATCACCAGATGTGTTGTTTCTATCCTAGGTTCCCTACCAGATCCAAGGAAACTCAACAAGTTTTTGGGAAAGAATCCAATCCCATTCGGAAGAACACCAGTTCAACAATCAATAAAGTTGCATACAGAACGTAACTAAAGCTAGAAGGAAGTTGATTCACCAAAGAGAGTGATGCGTACTGATGCACCATACAGACAGTAGTAACGAACTGAAAACATTAAGTCTAATAATTACATAGTGTGATATAATCTCGTGTAATAGAACACAAGACTTGATACTTGAGGCTAGATAGACACGAGGGAGGATCCAGTACAGTAACAATTAACATTAATGACTGTGTACACACTACAAAGGACTTGTGCAGTTTTTTTAAGGAACGATAGGAACGGACATTGTGTAGGGTGCAACCGGTCCATGATTAACTGTTAATACCACCGGTGTCTATTTCGGATGATCATGAAATTGGATTACCCGAGGTCTACAGAGGCAAAGCAGTATCCGGCAAGATGGTTTCGGCACTGGGTGAGAAGTACATGTTCTGACGTAACGTGCTGTGGTCTATCTTTGCTGGGATCAGCTGACTGGGTTGTGGTCTGAGAGTCCGATTCTGCACACTTTATAGAACACGTCACACATTTTCTTCACATACACGTCTCATATACGTTACACTTTTATTTTAATAAATTAATCTTTATTAATTTTTAGAAGCAAGAGTTGTTGAGTATGTTGCGTTGGGGAAGTATGAGAAGGGGGCATAGTACGACAGTGAGAGAGTGATAGGAAAAGGTGTCCATAGGCTGAGGGAGTGTGTTGGACGGAAGCTGGTGGATTCTCCAGAATATTGAGAGGAAAAAAAAAATATTATAATGTGGGTGTCGGCTCTCTTCACTCCAGGGACGACACTGTAAAGGAGGACACGACACCTACACACATCTCCCCACCCACACACACATCCTCCACTCATCCCATAACCCATAAAAACTCACCCACCCACAGATCCTTCACCACACACGCACAGACCCCCAACCACCCAGTCAAATACACATCCCCAAACCACACATCCCCGCCTACACACACATATATCCCCGCCAACTCACACATCACGCACCTAACCACACACACAACTAGCATCCACCCACACACCCCAACACAATCTCCCCCACCCACCCACACATCCCACGCCCATACACACACGCACATATCCCCATCCCCAACCTCCCAGGGGGAGGAGTGAGAGCCCTACATGTTTTTTTTGGTTCTAAATCGAAGTAAATCAATTATAAATGTATTTTTTTAATTCTGTATACAATTTAAAATATATCTGGAAAGTTCGCAAATAATCGCTGCCGGGTGGATGTAAACAACATTTCTGCTAAGATGTGTTTTTTTGCTCTTTGCGCATATATATCGGACTGACATGTGCACTTTGTAACACTATTCTGGTGTTCCATATAGGATTAATTCAATTATAGAAGTATTTTTGAATTCTGCATACAATTTTAAATATATCTGAAAAGTTTCATCGCTGTTATAGCTTCAGCTGTGGATGAAAAAGAACATTTTCGGCGAAGCGTGTTTTTGTGAATGGGTAAACGCTTGGCGTGCGCCATGGCGACTGCGCATGCGCGTATCGATCGCTATGGCATGTTACACTTTCGCGTTTCAACACTCAAAATGTGCAATTTGAACTACTAAAGTTAAAGAGAACACAAGTTTAATGATTATTAATAATTTATTTGTATACTTGTGCTATCTTTTAATCATTTAACATGACGGAATATATTTTTGAAGTCAGTTTTCATAATCCGTCTATTCTATGACCCGTTTGGTTGAGACCAACCGCGCGCGGAGAAAAATGAAACGGCACATTGAACCGTAAATAATTCTTTTCTGACGCTTGCAATAGAAAACCATCAATTGTAGATGGATCTTCGAATTCTGCATCAGATTTTTCAGAAATTTGGAAAGTTTCATCGTTAACTTGCTTTAATTGTGGTTGAAAAACAGGCGAAAATGTTACGATCATAAAACCCAAAATGGCGACTTGACTATATAAATATCTTTGCAGAACAAGCATTGTGTGATCGTTAGCGTAAGTCGTAAGGAACCCGCATGTCTGTGTCACGCGGGTCACCGAGGTTCTGTTCCCGGCTGGACATGTTATTTTTTTTTTTTTTTTAATTTTTCGCAAAATTATTAGGTGATATAGTAGAAACTATTAAACATTACGAACTAAAATATTTTATAGAACTAAGAAACCGGAAGTTTGTGAATAAAGAGCGCTCTATGGATCTGTGCAAGCTGCCGACTGCCGGGGAGAAAGCAGCGGAATGATCGCGTATCGGAATCGATGGATCCAATAGATGTCTTTGTTTAATGTGAATTTTAATTGCCGTATAAAATATCGCCCCTGAATCAGTATAGTTTCATCGCTAAACTTGCTCGAATTGCGGTTGAAAAACAGAATTTCTGCGAAGATGTGACTTTGTGAATTGGAAACCCACGTGTCATGACGGCCGCCGCATATCGATTGCGCTACACTTTTCAACATATAAAACGTGCGATTTGGCCTACTAAAGTTAAAGAGAACACAATTTTAAAGATTATTAATAATTTATTTGTATATTTGTACTATTTTGTAATCATTTAACATGACGGAATATATTTTTGAAGTCAGTTTTCATATGACCGTTTGAAACAATCTCGCACGCATAGACGCGCAGACACGAGCGGGTGTCGCTGGTGGAGGCACGGGGACACATTGCAGAGCTCCACTTACGGGTGAATAGTATGAAAAATCGCAACTCGTCTCACCTTCACAAAGATGTGAATATCTTCACTTAGAAGTGACATACATGCATCATTGAGGTACCATTAGATTTTGAATTTCATGGCCTATCTACTGTGGCAGTCTCATTTGTAAATACTCAAAATTAAATTGATGATAGGGCTCCCTGAATCATCATTATGACCCACTAGGGGATAAAATGTGAAAGAACAAGAATATATATGTATAAACCCGTGAATGGAAGCATTAGCAGCAATAACAAAACACTTACAAGTTTGATGCTGGGGATAGTTTGACAGAATCCAACAAAGCTGTTGTTGAGGTTGAGAGCTGTCCTCTGTTAAGACTGTAGATTGTTTTCTTCCATTACATAACAATTCGGGAATTTCCCATCTGCGTAATGCGTCATTTTTAGAATTCAACTAAACCGTAAATTGGATTTATGCCATATAGCTAAACCCAAAATTGCGTCACAGAAAATAGATGTATATCCTAGAAGCGAAAACCGCAGAAAAACTAAGAAACTAGTTGGTAACAGAGAGAAACGTCATTCTGACGTCACGGAACAACAGAGTTTGTTGGAGTTGGGCATGGCAGGCTGTGCATGAAGCTATCTGGACATTCAAACTGGCGAACCAAGTCTACAGCAGTGGTTCTCAACCTTTTTTGGCCCGTGGCCCCCTTCGCCATATTTTCAGAACGTCATCCCCCCCCCCCCCTTCCTTCATATTTCCTACCTAAAAATACCCCCACCCCTACACAGTATACGTAAAAATGGAAGGTAAATATGTTAAAACAGGTCTAGACATCCACATAAAACGTGATTTGTAGGTCTACCTTCTTCATAAAATGAATTTTAGAAGGATGAGACGTTCATAACTGTAAAGTATGAAGGGAAAAGCAATATCAAGTAATCGGTTCTTGTATTAACGCGATCTTGAAATGATCTTCATTCCCCCCCCCCCCTGGAAACCCTAAAATTCCCCCGTGGGGGGGGGGGAGGGAATTCCCCACCGGTTGAGAACCACTGGTCTACAGAGACAAAGTGGCTGGAATCACAGTTATTGATAGAAAAGATATTGTGACACGCTCTTAGGAGAGGACGCTGAAAATGAATCAACCGTTTGCCGAGGAAAATTAGTGAGAATTCAGAACGGCAACAAATGAAATGGACCTGTAGGATGGAGAGAAAGTGAATTGAAATACATAGATCGTGAATCAAGAACAACCACTTAAAGGTTTGTGGAAGCTAACATTTAATATTAATATCAATTATGTAATTACCGGCCGCCCTGGTAGACCACCAGGCACGGTATAACTTGATGACTATTTGATGGTATGCAACAACCAATAAGCTGTTTCCCAAATTAAACAGAGATTGATTCTGTTACAATCATGTCAACGATTCGATCTCATCTGTTCTTATGGTTTTAAACCAAAGCGCTGTTCATTGAAAGCGAGCTACGTTGAGTTACATTCTTTACAGTTAATGTTCCGATTTTATATATGAAAGCGTTTTGGCAATTTGTAGGAAATACAAACAGTTAAGTATGTGTAATCTCTGTGGCCTAAATGCTTGCGAACGCGATTCGTAAGCCGCTTACCACGCTTTCGAAACAGCGGCGACCGATTTGGCAGCAGACCGTGTCGCGCAGGTGTTTTAACATGTTGGTATGGGAGCCGGTCGTTCAGAAAGCAATGGCAAACTACTGAACGTCAAACTTGCCAAGACATCAACAACAACAGTAAAAAATTTTAAATGTCGGTGTTGACAGCGATGTCCTGTAAATCCATCCATCCATCATGTGCCATGCCGGTAAGCGTGGGCGGTCATGTTCTGCCATCTCACTCGATCAACAGAGTCGTGGATCAGTTCCGTGTTTTTGTCTCGACCATGCCACAAGGCCAAGCCATCCAGATACTTGTTTCTAGGTCTTCCCCTTGGTCTGTTCCCCTCGATCTTACCAGTTGTCACCAAGTTCTCCAAATCATTTCTTCTCATAACATGCCCAAAAAATTGTGACTGTCTACGTCTAATGTCTCTGATCAGTTTACGATCTTCATTTGTTTCTTGAAGGACTTGTTCATTGGTCTTTCTGGCTGTCCATGGTATTCTTTGCATTTTCCTCAGAAACCACATTTCTACAGCCATCAGATGTTTTTCAGCCTGGCTGCTCATTGTCCAAGCTTCACATCCATATAAAAGTACAGGTTCTATGTAGCATCTCAACACTCTTTTTCTCGTTTCAATTGACATCTTTTTATTGGTCAGTATGTTTTTCATCTTGCTAAAGGCTACTTTTGCCATGGCGATTCTTGTTCTAATCTCTTCAAGGCATCTCCCATCAGATGTTATTACTGTTCCGAGGTAATTGTACCTATTCACTTGTTGAAGAATATTCCCATTTACTTGTATATTACACTGTGGTATTTCGTTCTTCTTAGTGACGACCATAATCTGTGTCTTTTTACAATTTAATTCTAACCCTTGTTGTTCACTGTGTGTAACAACCGCATCTACTAAATGTTGCAGGTCCTGTTCATTGTCTGCAATCAAGACTGTATCATCTGCATATCTAATGTTATTGATGCATCGTCCCCCAATGTTGATTCCTTCCATATTTTCAATATTTCTGAAAATATTTTCACTGTACAGGGAAAACAGATCTGGAGACATTACACATCCCTGTCTCACACCTCTCTTAATAGGCTGATATTGGCTTACTTCATTATCAACTCTTATGGCAGCTTGTTGTTTCCAATATATGTTTTTTACAAGTCTAAGGTCTTTCCCATCAATTTGTAGTTCTTCAAGCATCCTTATCATGTTGACATGTCTCACTTTATCAAAAGCCTTTGTGTAGTCAATGAAGCAAAGGTGTAGATCTTTGTTTACTTCTATAGAACGTTCGATTACGGTTCTCAGTATATACACAGCATTTACTGTACCCTTGCCTACTACAAACCCACATTGTTCTTCTCCTATTTCAGGTTGTATTTTCCTCCTAACTCTTTGCATGATAATTCTTAGCAAAATCTTCGTGATGTGACTCATTATACTAATTGTTCGATGTTGATCACATTCCAAGGCTCCTGATTTCTTTGGGATTGCAATAAATACAGAATTACATAACTCATGAGGTATGTTTCCAGTATCATATATTGTATTAAGCAGACTGGTAACTTTATCTATTCCATATTCTTCTAAAGCATTAATCATTTCTGTTGTGACGCTGTCTGGACCGGGGGTTTTGCCAGATTTCATATGATTAAGAGCATTCTGAACCTCCATCTTCAAAATTGCTGGCCCTTCATTGTTATTTTGAACAATATATTGTTCGTCTCTGCTATCGTCATACAGGTTTTTCACGTAATCTGACCATTCATGTAATATCTGATCTTTTTCTATTATGACTCTTCCATCTTTTGTCTTTAGGCAGCCTGCTGATGTACGTGTTCTTTGATTAGTAATCTCCTGAATTCTTTTGTGCATTAGTTTTGCATTTTTACTGTTGTGTTGTTTTTCAATTTCTCTGCAATTTTTCTCAAGCCATGTTTCTTTAGCCTCCTTACATAAGGTTCTGACTTTTCTGTGAATTTCTTCATATTTGGCAGGATTATTTTTGTTCTGTCTTCTTGTTTCCATTAGTTGTAAAATTTCTTCAGTCATCCATGTCTTACGGCCAATTTTCTTTACTTTTGGAATAGTTTTTTCTGCTGCACAACTGATTGAATTCTTCAGCATTTCCCATTGATCATCTACATCTTGAAATAGGATCTCTAGATCAGACAATAAATCAAATTTGTTCTTTACTTCTATGTTAAAATTATCTTGTATTTCTTTGTCAGTTTTCAATTTGCACAAGTCATATTTAGGGTTTCCTGCTGTATACTTGACTTTCTTTAACTTTACCCTCAATGTGCCAGTAATTAATCTGTGATCACTGTAACAGTCTGCATTTGGAACTGTTTTTACAACTGTTAATGCATTTCGAAACCTTTTGCTTATCAGGATGTAATCTATCTGGTTTTTAATCCTGCTGTCTGGACTCCTCCATGTCCATAATCTTCTAGGATGTTGTTTAAACCAGGTGTTTCCTACAACCAATTCTTGTTCTTTTGCCCATTCTACAAGTCTGTAACCTCTTTCATTTCTCTCTCCCAAACCATGGTTGCCTACACTGTATCCATCGCTTTGCTTTCCTATTTTTGCGTTGAAATCACCCATTATGATATTTATTTCTGATTTTTTACAGTTCTTCAAAGCAGACTCCATGTCATTATAAAATTCCTCTATACTTTCTTCACTGCTTTCACTTGTTGGGGCATATACTTGAATTACATTTATTTTAAAAGGTCTTCCGTTTAATTTTACTAATAGAACTCTGTCTGACACAGCCCAATATCCTTTGACAGAATTTCCTGTAAATAGGATATGCAAAAAAGAAAAAGAAGAAAAAAAAAGGGGGGGGGGAGGTATGAGTAGCTCTTGCGAAAAGATGAGACATACTAAACACGGACACAGTGTACATATGTAACATACAACGGACTCCATAAGCGTGAACATAAATCACAGAGTGAAAATCCGCCGAAACAAGAGACAATCAAATAATATATAATGATAAAATAAAAATAAGTATTCTAGGACACAACAAACAACGTTTCGATTGTATAAATCTTCACCAGGGACGGGGACAATACAAACAGATCTAAATAAAAACATTATAATATAATATAAAACCACAGCTCCTTCGTTGTCAAGAAGGCACACAAGTTGGGTTCATTTCGGTTTTGAAAGGTGCTCTTTTTCTTCAAAGTTGAGTCCAATTAAGCTGCAAAAGTGGAAATAAGAAATGTGTCGCCAAACGTCTGCAAACAGTCAGATATGAATAATAGAGGGAAATCAGCAGAGTTATACACTGGCATTTTTATAACAGCATTGATTGCCGCCGGGTGGACGCATCCCAGAGTTGATTATCTGGCTTTCAATTTTAAGCCTAATGAAGTTGTTAGAGAAGCACGGGTTCAACTTCAATGCTGTGACCTGTAGTTATAGTACATCGTCGACTCCGTTGTGGTCAGAAGAACTGAAATGGTGTGGGACAGGTTTGTCAGAGTTTTGAATAATATCTGTAAGGTATTCCCTAAAGCGGTCGGCTAGGCGTCTACCGATATACTTCATGTCACATTGTTTGCATATAATAACATATTATCACAACTGTAGCATCAACGGAAATTAAACAACCGAGTTCCTTACTTTGTACACAACTGTAGGATCAATTAGCATAACACAGCAGTTCCTTACTTTGTACACAACTGTAGGATCAATGAGCATAACACAGCAGTTCCTTTGTACACAACTGTAGGATCTAGTCTCTAATTCTTACCCCTACTTCTATGAGCGCCAAACAATACGTATTTCAAAACATTGTTTTTCCGTGATGAATTTGAATAACGAAGACACAAACAATAGATTGCACGATTTATTGCCTGGCATATTTCGCTGCATCTCGTCAGGTACATACTGCAGAAATCACACAACTTACGTGAATTAATTAGATAAATCCTTCAAACTGAAATATACACATGTTCGCACAGTAATGACGAATGTCTACCACGGTAATTTTAAACTGACTAACATGTCTTTCTGCTTACACAAGGACGGCTTACGAAGGTTGATTAGAATAGCTTCAGCAAACTTTAGCAATCGACTACTTTGTCTGTTGAACAACACACGGAACGCACTGTCTCTTTCAACCACGTGACCACTCTCGAACACGTGTCTCCCGACCGATGAAGACAGACTTTTCCGGGGTGTCGGCCTGCCTAGGCTACCATCTTCTGTGTGTAGTATCTTGTCCAACCAATTCGGAATATGTTCCGAAACCCTGCAATGTAACTGCCGCTCAGTTCTGCCTATGTAGATGGCCTCGCATCTGCATGTAAATTGGTAAATACAATTTGATTTGGCGTACAAAGCTACAGGTTCTTTTACTGCTGGGACTGGGATCGGCGTGTTTCTGTACCTGATGACTAGAGCTGCAGCACAGAATGTTCGCTCGACTGCTGTGGTGAGCCGGTCCCGCAGACGTTGCATTACGTCATCTCCTCGGAAGGTTAGCTGGATGAATACTTTGAGTTTAGGGACTGTAGTTACTTCTGATTTCGGTTTGGGCTGTTGGCAGTGGCGCTTTATAAATCCTGTGGAGTACCCATTAAGGTTTAAGGCATTCTTCAGAGTTTTAAATTCCTCTGTCAGTGTGTCCTGGGTGCATATCTTCCTAGCACGGTCAAACAGGGTCCGTACTAAGCCCCGTTTGTACTGGACAGGTGCGAAGCTCTGAAAATTTAAGTATTGGCCAGTCCATGTTTCTTTGCGGTACACCGATCTTTGAATAGTGCCATCTGCTCTACGTCTCATTAGGATATCTAGAAACGGCAACGCTTCGTTGTGTTCGTGTTCCATAGATAAAGAGATGTTTATATGTGTCTCGTTCATTGTGGCCTGGAACGACGTTGCTTGTAGCTCGTCTGTGGTGATAATTAGTATATCGTCCACGTAACGACGGTAAAAGGCCAAGTTGTTGATGTCTGAGGATCTCTTTTCTTCTAAATGTGCCATGAAGATATCCGCTAGAATAGGTCCAAGTGGGCTCCGAATGGCCACTCCGTCAATTTGGCGATATGACTTGTTTAGAAAGTTGAATTGTATGTTGGCAGTACATAATTTTAATAGCCTCTCTAGAATAGCTGATGGTGTGCCTAGTTTTAGTTGTTTGTCTCTAATGCGTTCGCTTATTATATTCACGGTCTCGTCTAAAGGAACGTTGGTGAATAAAGAGGCAATATCCATGCATGCCATGTGTTTGTTGTTTATGTCCATAGTATCCAATAATTCCACCAGTTCGAATGTATCCCTGAGTGTTCTTGGATCGAAGGACTGTCGTACTGGCTTTAAAATTTCAGCTAGCCATCTCGCCATACAGTGTTGTGCCGAGTTAACCATGGAAAGGATCGGTCTTAGTGGGATGCCGGGCTTGTGAAGCTTGGGTAGACCGTACATCTGAGGTGTTTGGGAGCCACGCGGTGTGAGCGTTTTTGCAGTGGCCTCACTGATGAGTCCTGCATTCACAAGTGACTGGATTTCTTTCCTCATTTTTGCATCCAGGTCCTCCGACTTGTTGACTGTTTGCTCTACTCTGAATTTAGATGCGTCTGATAATATATCATCCATTTTTCTCTGGTAGTCTGATATGTCCATCAGTACTGCACCACTCCCTTTGTCAGGTTTCAATATTACAAGGGTTTTGTTGGCCTTTAACGCTTTTAAGGCAGTAAGGTGTTCGTTGGTCAGCAGACATGTCTGTTTAGAGGGGGTTGTGCGATCTTGGTGTTCTAAATCTACCAGTTTGGCCTTCAGCCACCCGACTGACTCAGCAGAAGTAGGTGATAACTTGGAGACTTGATCAAACAACATTTCAAATTGTGCTTGCGACTCAACACGGTTAATGTGTTTGGGCTTTATGCAGAATTTTAATCCGTATGCAAGGGCCTCCGTTTCAATGTTATTGAGTACGTACGACGATAAGTTCCTCACATATTTCTCTGGGTTGTCTAGTACTGACGTATTTATCTTTTCCGTGCTCAGTGATTTGTTGAGGCGAGCATTCTCTGCGATTTTCACCTTGTACACTGTTGCTGTACAGAATTTGGTGAACTTCAAGTAGCCATACAAGCTCAATTCTTTGGTGACGTAGTAGGCAGAACTGTGTGTGCGCTTGAGGTTGGCCAGTTTAGGCTGGGTTTCTTCTATCTGGTTTTTTTGTCAGTCGTCTAAGGTTTTTTCTTGTTGGACATATTCTGTCCGCCCTGAGAGATCTGAAATACCGGTGAGGGAATATTCCCGTCTTTAGGCATTCTTCAAGAAATCTCAGTCGACACTCCTGTACCGATATTTTACACTTCAGCTTGAGTAATCCATCCAATCGCTTCACTGTTGGTAATGGAAGGCGACGTTTCAGAAATTCAAATAAAAAATTAAAAAAGAAATTTAAAAAAAAGAAATACGTATTTATTAATTAATTGTCTTGATGGCCTCAAAGGGTTCCTCAATTGATATTTATGTAGGATCAAGGAGAGTTTAACATCCCAGTTCTTTACTTTGCACACAATCGCAGGAACAAGGGGAGTATAACATTCGGTTTGCTTACTTTGTAAACACTGTTCACTATTACACAGGGAGTCGGCGCTGAAGCTACGGAGTTCGTGCTTTATGCGACACTTTCGGCGGGTCGCCCTGCGGTAAAAGACCGAGCCATGTGAGAAAACCCGGGTCAATGAGATTTTTCTGGTGACTGCCGAGTCCATCGACGATGAACTGTTGTATTCGTGGATGAATTTTGTGTTGGCATTCTGGCGGCGGCATTATGCACAGTGTACCTCTGCGGGCTGTTGGATTGCTGAGACTCCTGTCTTTTCCACTTTTCACATTGGACAGTGGGGAGCATTTTGTGTGATATTCACTGGCACAGAAATGGAGCATAATGGGGACGACCTGTTGCCGTGAAGTTGGAACCTCGACTAACTAACTAACTAACTAACTAACTAACTAACTAACTAACTAACTAACTAACTGACTGACTGACTAACAGTGGTAGCTGCTGTAGTGTAGTCTCTGGATGATTGCCTGCCAGCTTGATGGCGATGGGCTCGAACCCACATTAACCTGAGTTTCCACGTCGACGCAGCCAAACATGAGTACCAGGACATGCCCGGGGAAGAGAAGGCGGCCGGTGTGACACTGATGACATCACGCGTGGCGTGCAGATTGGTGTATGGAAATATGGGTCTGGTACCACATGACAAACACACTTTATGACATGTAAGCAGTACCTTTACTGTACCATACTTTACTTTATTTGTTTGCCCTCGCTCGCTTTGAACTCAAGCGTAGTCCATACACACTATTTATAGTAGTGATGGGCTGAATTTTGCTTGTGAATTAACTTTACCTATTTGTCGTGTCCTCCTTTAAAGTGTCGTCCCTGGAGTGAGGAGAGTCAACACCCACATTAGAATATGTTTTCCTATCAATATCCTGGAGAATCCACCAGCTTCCGTCCAACACACTCCATCAGCCCGTGGACACCTTCTCCTACCACTCTCTCACTGTCGTACTATGCCCCCTCTCATACTTCCCCAACGCAACATACTCAACAACTCTTGCTTCTAAAAATTAATAAAGATTAATTTATTAAACGAAAAGTGTAACGTATATGAGACGTGTATGCGAAGAAAATGTGTGTCGAGTATTCTAATATAAATGTATAGGTCAGCCTTCAAAGTTCAGGATCAGAGTCCACTCATCATGGCAAGGATTACACGACATCACACGAGTCAGTACAATAGACCTCACCAATTGCCGCTTCTTTTCCGCCAGACTTGTTATCCTCCATGAACCTTGATGAACCATGAAATCTGAGTCCCATTTGAAACTACAGTCCGGGAACACTATTAATGTTTGTTCTAAACAAAACTGTTCCTAATAGTTTGTAGAAAACTGAGATCTCATAATTCCTGCACAGTAAAAAAAAAAAACAATAGAACACTGACCCATGAACATGGCGTTTGTCCTTCTTGCGAAATGTTCTATGGATTTCCTTATTTTCTCGTTATTGTCTTAACGTTATAATGTTCTTGATATGTGGAACAACTACACTTAAATGTTATCTTTCCTCCAATGTGAACCTCAATCACTATTGGTGTGTTAAAGACGGGTATGACCTACAACTCATTCGGTACTTATCCTGTAGGATACTTCTATCATTCAGCTCCCCTGAGCAATGTTGATCATCTTCATCTAGCATAGGCTCATGGATAAAGTGCTGGCCAATCTCCCGGCGCCAAAAAGTTATTCGGGATTGGTTTTTTCAATGATTCTGTGTTCTTCATCCCAACCAGAGAGAACCTGTAAAATAAATCATACAACTGGTGATAGCCTCCCCGTCACTGATCTCTATTAGATGATCGTGGGCCATCGGCCTCGCTCAGAAAATACAGTGAACCTAACTCTGTCAGGGACAGATGAACTGAACACAGAGGTTTTCATCAGGCCAAGACAAGAAGGAAAAAAAACAACCAACAGCGTGTGGAACCCCCCCCCCCCCCCCCACCAGGGAGCACCCACGGGAAGATCCCAATTATTGCCCATTACTCAATTCTCAACTAGTAGAGCTTATCAACACTACACTAACTAGTTTTAACAAGACTACTGCATATATTAATTAGGACTACTTAGACTATATTGATTACCTTATGCAAAACCGCCTCATTCCGGGATGGCTGCTACACTTTGCCATAACGACACATGCTAGTTAATATTAAATTAATCTAACACTGTAGAGCTCTCCCACAAACACGTCCATCATAATCCACGGTTTTGGTCAACACTGTTTCTCCCAATCATGGTTTATGGCAAAACCTAAAATTGGTCACGTGACGGTATTGATGTCCTGCAGGTGTTATTTTGGCATATCATCCATTGTCAAGAATCTATCCTCCCCGGCTTAGTCACTGTCAGAGTTGTCATCACTTGTTTTGACATCCCCAACAAGCTAGCGAGTTACTGTATGATCCCAACAACAGTTTTCCATAACAAGCTGCCAATCTGCGTGATGTCCGGAAACTCCAAATGACAGACGGACTGTTTTCTTCCGAGCTGAGTACTTCCACTTTCAATCCGACCTGTTTATAAACTATCAAAGTGGTGTATTAAGTCATCTCACTCACTTCCCCTACACATCTGCAGCTGTTAACTTTGCCCGACCTGTGATGGTTGACATCTGATTGTAACCAGGATCTGACGGGTTCTATCTGTATTCGAATGTTGATAAACAATCAAAGCGATGCAGGGATTTGTCTCACTCACCACCGAATGTTCCTAATCTGTCGACCAGATGTAAACACGAGCAGCTACATTTTCTGGATTAGTTGAAACAACCTTTGGCCTCGAACATGCAGCTTATTCAGAACGCCTTTTATTCTCATCACTGGTTAAATCACGTTGGTCTATTATGTGACACTATTAACAGTGTCCCTCACCATCAGGTGAACCCACTTTGACTTTAGAGGTACTTGTAATAGACGTCCCCAAGGACGATAGATCAAAAGTTTAGCCCAACTTAAAGAAAAAAGTAGCTTAAAAGTCAACAGGGTCGACTTCATTGCACCGGATTTTATCCCATATGGCTCGGTCTCGTTCTGCAGCGCAGAAAGAGTCGCACAAAGCACAAACTCCGTAGCTCTAGTGACGACACACAGGAGTCTCCGAAAGATTTAGTCCAACTGTCCGATGTAAGGGTGGAACCTTTACCTCAGCTTCAACACACCAGATGTTTAAGAACATGTGTTCTTATCTATTCGGCCATGCTGATCTCTTTACTTTCATATGTTCATGTGAATAGTTACAGACACAATTTCAACGTGAGTAGTTGTAGATACAATTCACATAAATAGTTGCAGACGCAATTCAAATGAATTGTTGCAGACACAATTCACATGAATAGTTGCAGATACAATTCACATGAATAGTTGCAGACACAATTCACATGAATAGTTGCAGACACAATTCACATGAATAGTTGCAGATACAATTCACATGAATAGTTGCAGACACAATTCACATGAATAGTTGCAAGTAAAATTCACATGAATATTTCACACACAGTTCACATGAATAGTTGCAGACAAAAATCACATGAATAGTTGCAGATATAATTCACATGAATAGTTGCAGACACAGTTCACATGAATAGTTGCAGATACAATTACAACATGAGTAGTTGCAGACACAATTCACATGAATCTCTGAATCTTAGAGTCTCCGTGGCGAAGTGGTCAAGCCGTTTGACTCGGGCTCTGAAGGTTGTGGGTTCAATTCCGGGCCGCATCCTTTGGTTCATGAGGGAAATTTTTCGGAGACTCCTGTGGGTCATCGCTAGAGCTACGGAGTTTGTGCTTTGTGCGACGCTTTCCACGCTGCAGAAAGAGACCGAGCCATATGAGATTAATAACCCTGTCGACTTTTAAGCGACTTTTTTTTTTTTAGATACAATTCACGTGAGTCATTGCAGATACAATTCACATGAATAGTTAGCAGATTCAACATTTAAATGGTGCACAGGCATCACCTTGTTTTGAAATGATTTATTTCCTAAAGCACGTACAACACACAGCCTCGAGTTAGTCAGATGGCATGGATCTGAAATCTCATCTAATTTCCAAATTCTCATTACATCAAGTAATGAAGGTACAATGGATCTGCAAAACAAAATAAAAAACAAAAACAAACTCAACAACCAGTCAACTCTTGTCCATTACCAATTTGCATAAAATGTCTAGCAGATAGATCATTGGATAAAACAATTTACTTGACCCAGAACTTTACACATTCAACAATGTATTGCAATTAAAAAATATAAATTATGTCAACATAAATAACACAAGAATGCCAATGTTACATAAACACAGGATACCTAGAACATTTTAATATAAAATAATAGTCCATGCATAATCTACAAGACTGAAAAAAGATATACATGATGACAAAGATTGAATGTAATGGAAAATGGGAAAAATATGGGAGTATAATTATCACTAAAGAATTGAAACAAGTAAACATACCCATGATGTCCAGAATTCATAAGGGAAAGAAATAATAGTAAGGAAATGGTGCATAGAATATCCACAGAACTACCCAGTACCAATCACATATAGAAATGTACATCACAGACAAGAGACATACAGCTATTCCCCTCTTTCCACAGAACTACCCAGTACCAATCACATACAAAAATGTACATCATAGACAAGTGACATACAACCATTCCTCTCTTCCTTCTGCCTCTAAGATCCCAATAGAGCATAGGACGTGAATCGACTCACACCAAGCTATTCATAGGCTTGTTCATGATTGGCTGGATTTTGAAGTTAAAGTTTTCTATATTATGTTGCCTGTCTCTTGCCAACCGTCCTTAGTTGCCTCTTATGGCATGCATGGTAGGTAACAGTTCTATGCTTCCCGCATAGTGCCATTAACTCATGGGCGGTGGCTATTCTTGCTTGCCTCTAAAACTGTATAAGTCTACAAGGGTGTGAAAGAAATCTTCTTCATTCCTCTTACATGGGAAGGGCATCACTCCTAGTCATGCACCTCCAGGGGTGTGTCCGACTTTGGCCCACATTTGTGTCAGGTTTACTTCCTCGAGATAGTTTCCCTCCAAGATAACAGACTTTATCTACCCAGTAGGTTTTCTTTCCTAACAATGTTGATAGGACAGTGACCTTACAGCCTACTCTTTACCATGTCCAACTGCCATGGGATTTTTTACATGCACAATTTGTATTGGACCTCCTGTTTTCCCCTTCATCTGAACAGGCTCTCCTTCTTCAAGAGATGAGGCAGATGTGTGATATAAGGTACCTCTGGTTTATGGAACAAATTTCCAGCCCTTTCCTATGCCGAGATCAAACCTTATACCTTCTAAGTATGAGGTGGACACCACAATCTCTCAGCCACAATCAATCTAGGTGAGATATCAGATCATTTCAAAATGCCTGAGAAATATTAGTCATGCATATAGAATTTTATACACCTTTCAGATATAGCAATAACTCTCCTCTCCCATGTCGCTGCTGTGTATAGTAATTTGTGTGCCCTGATGTGGGTCAGGCAGAAGTGTAGCTTCAGACAGCATCTGCCAAATTGGAGAGTTGGGATCAGACCCAGGAGAGTCAAATTCTAGGGAAAGCTGGCACGACAGAAATGTCTATCAACATCATAGTCATTAAGCCACAAAGCTAATTAAAAAGTGCACTACAATTTATTTTTTGTAACACATGAACCATTTTTCTGTGCACAATTTTAATATTAAAACTGAATGGAAGATAATATCCTCGGTAAGGTGTGGAATTTTTTTCTGTCAGGGGCAAAAAGAAAATCCTAACCAGCACAGTTCGTAGCGACTACACTAGCCAGGTGGCCTTAATTCCTCAGGCTCAAGACCCCCCTGCCCTACACCGCAAGGTACTATATTGGCAGTAAATGACAGACAGTGTAAGCTTAAAATCATTCTAATCAACCAACTATGAACTCATTTAAACAGATATATCTGCGCTTGGAAACATCTAATCAATCATCTCTGAAGTCATTTAAACAGATATATCTGAGCTTGGAAACATCCAACCAACCATCTCTGAACTCATTCAAGGACTAAACGATGAGTTTGTCCTCTATCTCTCTCAATGAAGAACAAACAACATGTTTTGTTAGACTTCCTTTATTCATGAGCTTTTGTTAAACTGTTGTATTTACTTTATTATTACATTTTGATGTTAAAATGTAAATTCACATATTTATGCTAAAACTTTTTAAATACACAAATTGTTTGTTAAGCTAAGGCCTAAAATACCTTTATAGTAAATACAATGTAGCATGGGAAGCATTCTGTACACGTACAGTGTAAGAAATGATGTGTTTATGGCAGCAGCTGGTGGCTGTGTATAGATACAAAAGTCCCCATAAAATGCAGATTATTTTGGGAACTGTTCAACACCCCCCCCCCCCCCCCCCCAAAAAAAAATTGGCTTATAGGAGATGACATCCATCTCTGGCTCATGCAGACCTGGTTCATTTCAGCGTCTGAAATTTGTGCAATTAAAAAAAAAATATCAGAAAAGGAATATATAATTGCCCTTAATCTTGGGATAGTTGCGTCGAACTTGTAGAATTCCAGGATAAGGGTGAACATTTCGAGGACCCTGTGCATGTTACAAATCTCTTGGCAGCTGGAAATATAAAAGAGCTGGCCGAATATGTTGCTGCCCCGGCTACAGCTCAAACTTAGAAAGCCTACCCACAACAGGAATATTTTTGGAATGTGTGATGCTCATACACGTATTCTGATCAATGTCAGTGCTACAGAATTTGTGCACTGCGCTGAGATTCTCCTTGTGTGATCTATGGGGGAAGACTGGAGTATGTATGAAGATATTTGGGTGCAATGACAGTGATTCTTAACCACAAGCAAACGCGTGCAGTTAATGAGAATTGGCAGTAACTGAATTATTACCTCTCATTGATAAAATACTGTCCCTTACTGACCTTTGAATAGACTAGAGACTTTACATCTGACAGTCTGCTATTCTAAACTGCTTGGTATATACTGTTTGCTCTAAATGCTCTTTATCGCATGTTTTTAATGCACTGAACACAATCTTGCAATTCAGTCTGAAAAATTGTGTATTCTACAAATGTTAACTCTGATCTTGCGTCCCATTATCTGTCTATTGCTGTGCATGCAATCAACACAACACGATCAACACAGAACTGCACATAAGAATATGGTGAACACAATTGAGACATATGGTGAACAATGATGGGTGATCAGTGCGTTATTTCACCATAAAGTAAATCCTTCAAGAAACGTAACCATCCTTCACATCCTCATTTCATGACAACAACTGGGACAGCAAACACTGACATATCTGAGCTTTTAGCAAACCTTGTGATTATTAACTCCGTTAATGAGCTATAATAAGGATATACTGGAAAGCCTAAGATAGTGGCATGGAGGAATATCATCAACATCTAAGTTATCTGGTAGGCACAATAAGTAACCATGGCAGCATTGAAGGTTAGTTAACATACCAACAACACGGTAGTCCTGGGTTCCACCCTCAATGGTTGTAGAATTTGTATTCAAATCTTGTATAATGGGCATCAAATAATTTTCTCAGAAGGTAAGGCAAAAAGGTCACCTTACCGCATGACATAAACTAGTATGTGCGAAGGCTAATATCTCACAGAACTGCAGGTAACCCAACCACACTAGGCAAGACCGGCTACCACTAAGAACTACAATTAACCACATCTCAAACAATTTGTTGTATCAAACCTTGTTAAAGATTAGGACAGGTACAAACAACTGAGACACTAGACAAAAATCAGATGTAGAAGACAATCCATAAGCAGAATGAGGAAAAAGGCTGCCTTTTTATGATTCAGTCAACTGTCATTACTGCCTATAGTACTTTGCGGTTAAGAGAAAGGGGATACACAAAAATCATCTCAAGGCACTCACTAGTAGTAGCAACTAATAGTGGTAGTAGCCTACTGCGTGAACCTCGCTTGAGTTCAAAGCAAGCGAGTGAAAAAAAATACTCATTAGTGTTTTTTTTTAGCATATCCTTTATAGGACATCGCTGTCAACATCAACATCTTTCAGCTGTATGTTGATTTCTTGGCAAGATTACGCTCAGTAGTTTGCCATTGCTTTATGAGCGACCGGCTCACATACCCCGTAAGTTACCGATGCGATTCGAACCACTGCTGATTCTAACCGTCATCACGTTACCGACGAGAGTATACGAGATTACGGAGAAAAGTCATAACCTCTAAGCCACGAAGCTGGCTCTCCTCTCTCTAGTTTATTATTATTTCAGCCTGTTGTGTCACGTGCGGAGTCTTAAGGTTGTTAATATCTCTCTAACTATACATTCCACAAATGTGACCCCCTACCCAGAAAAGTATTGTTATTTTAAATTGCATGTCCCTTAAGGACTTTGCCATCAACCCAATGTCGATTTTCTTGTTATTAATTTGTGAATGAGAAGTCAACGTTCAAGACCAACTGCTCGCAACAGTAGGTGCACCCTCTACTCTCCCGTCATCAATGCACCGTAAGTTTAAGAGCTGGAGAACTCCTTTTCCTTTCGGCGACGTGACTGCTCTCAAGATATCTATAGTATATGACATAATGAGTCACATGACATGTAAGACCACATTCATTATAATAAGTGTATAGGCAGGCAGGAAGCCATGTTATGTTTCACGTAACATGCAGACGGGCAAATCAATACCAAACTACATGCAAGTTTTATATCAATACCCCCCTAACCCCCCCCCCCCCCAGCTTCTCAGTCCTTTGGCCGAGATTTACACATTGTATTAAGTAGGGGCGTATTTACCTACCCACCCATCCACCTAACCCCCCCCCCCCCCTTCCCACACACACACACACACACACAGATATATATATATATATATATATATATATATATATATATATATATATATATATATATATATATATCGGTCTCCCTGGCCTAGAAGTTAATGTCTTTCTCCGTAATCCCGTATATTCTCGTGAGTAACGTAACCTGTGCGAAAATCAGTAGCGGTGCTCGCCGCGTTGGTAACTTACGGGGTATATGAGCCGGCCGCTCAGAAAGCAATGGCAAACTATTGGGCGTGATCTTGCTTAGTACATCAACAGAAGCTGATAAATGCTGATTTCGACTGCATCGTCCTGTAAGGGATATGCAACAACGATATATATATATATATATATATATATATATATATATATATATATATATATATATATATATATATATATATATATATATATATATATATATATATATATCTGGCGAATGGGAATGCTAGCGGCTATGATATACTACTCACTGTTTTGATAATGTCCTTAACTTGACTGAATCCAACACTAGACTGTCTCCAACACTAGACTGTCAGGTTTCGTTTCTTACTGATCCTATTTTTTTTCGTAAGTTTGAGAATTTCCTATCATTATTTTTACAAAATCACACCATTTGGCAAAGGCAGCTAGGTCACAAAAACACCTGAATAAAATCGTGGAATGAAGATCGTAACAGAAAGAATAAAAACATCGGCAATGAAAGAAGTCGAACAGTTCACATGTCTACAATCTATGTAGGTAGAAGAGATAGCAGGGCACAGCTAAAACACAACAATGTAAACGACAGTCAGACCAATCTATGTAGGGTGGCCAGATCTTGTAACTGAGAAACGAGGACATTTTTCCTAGAATCAAAGATGCTGCACAAATGAATATTGTCATTCACTATCACTATCATGTGCCTTTCCAACTGGCATAAACGTTCACGTCTCTCTATAAACCTCTGTTCGTGGTGTTCTGGATCAACTCTGCTGATGATATTCCTCCATACCACAGTCTCAGTCCATCCAGCATCATTTCGCTTGGCTGCCTCTTTTCCACATATCTTTCCAGTCACCACGGTGTTTTCCAGTGACCTTCTTCTCATTATATTACCAAAGAATGTTGCTTGTTTCTGTCTTAGCGTTGTATATAATCTTTACTTTATTTAGCCTCATTCATGAAATCATTGTTAGTTAATCTGGCATTCAAAGGTATTCACAACATTCGCCTCAAGATTCATTTCCCGTTGTTTCCAAGTTCTAGCTTGCTTGCTTGTGTTCGTTGGCTTGAGCTCCAACGCGAAGTCCTGTATGTCGGATGAAGGCATCCTGTTGTCCAACATCAGTGTGATGTCATACAGGACCTGAGGTTTGCGTGAGTATCCGTTGTCCCATGTCTGGCTTATTGGTGTGCAGACTGGTGGTTCCTCGCCGTACAGGCAGACACTCTCCGACTTCGGAGGAATCTGCGATCCTACTGACTTTAGCCAGGACCCCGAAGGGGCCTGTTACCCAGGACGCTCGACGAGGACGCGTCAATAGGTCTTGGCCAGTATATAACCCGGCCCTGGTACCTTGGAAACACCTCTGCGTCCCTTTCCAAGTTCTCCTTAATTTGTTCATTTAGATTCCACGATTCACTGCCATCAAGCAAAACAGGCTCTATATAAAATGCCAGTAATTTCATTCTGACATTCAATGATAGAGATTTACTGCATTATATATTTTTTTCATTTTCCGAAATGCAGCTTTTGCTTGACAAATTCTACTCTCAATCTCAGTCACGAGTTAAACAGTTCTACCAACTGAAAATCGAGAAACAGTTCGATTTAATCATATCATTTATTTGACAGTAAATAAAACCGGGACAGTTGTGCGTCCAGAAAGCATTTTCGAAACGTAAATTATTTCATTAAAAATCGGGACTGACGGGAAAACCGGGACGTCTGGCAAGGCTAACTCTGTGTATCAGAGGTGAAATGGTCTTTGAAGGGGATGACTAAATCTAAATAAAGAATAATACAAATCCTATACTGAACACATCAACAGCCAACTCCATTTACAACTCCCACATTAGAGGCAATAGCGTTTGCCTGAGATGTTAGAAAACATTTCTGATACTGAAGAAAAGAACAACCAGAATTAAACAGAAAGAAGAAATTCAAAACAGAATTTAAACACAGAAGCCACAAACAATATATTGCACGATTTGTTGACTGGTATATTTCGCTGCATCTCGCCATGTGCAGACTGCAGAGTTGTATGTCATATGGAGTGAATAAATGAATGATACTTCAGCTGAATCAATTAAAACACATAGTTCAGATATTGTACCCTTTCGGAAGAAGAAAGTAGAAAAACATTCATAAACTATATAGAAGAACATTACCGTTACTCATGCATATACATTTTTTTTTAAATGTTGCATATCCCTTACAGAACGTTGCAGTCAACACAAGCATGTTTCAGCTGCTGTTGATGTTCGAGGCAAGATTACGCTCAGTAGTTTGCCACTGCTTTCTGAGCGACCGGCTCACATACCCCGTAAGTTACCAACGCGGCGCGAACCACTGCCGATTCTCGCGCAGCTGCGTTACTCACGAGAATAGAGAATATACGGGATTACGGAGAAAGACGTTAACTCCTACTCCAGGAGACCGGCATATATATACGGACCAGCAAATAACTCAATAGAAAATGGAGGTGGAGGAAATCTTCTGAACCTAAAAATCTATCTACTCACCTACCTGAGAGAGAGAGAGAGAGAGAGAGAGAAGAGAGAGAGAGAGAGAGAGAGAGAGAGAGAGAAAGAGAGAGAGAAAGAGAGAGAGAGAGAGAGAGAGAGAGAGAGAGAGAGAGAGAGAGAGAGAGAAACGGGGTCCAGAAACGGACTCACAACCTTCGGAATGTGAGGCAGGCTGCTTAACCGCTACACCACGGAGGTCATGCTTGCTTTGAAAGCAAAACTTACAAATTCGGCCTCGTTCAACCGGAGATCTCCAAATCTCTAATGTATTTATAGTTATTTCTATTCAGAGGCCGAAAAGGTAGAAATTCGCTCTGAGTGCTAATCAATATCCAATAAAAGAATGGATTTGCAATTAACCACTGTTTGCATGCTCCGTGGCGAAGGTTTTACAGACGTAGTTCGTAATCTCGCATACCGTGTTCGAAACACAACTGTGGGCGATTTGGCAGCATACCCCCATATGTTAGTTTTTTTTTATGAAATGGTATGGATGCCGTTCGTTCAGAAATAAATGGCAAACTACTGAACGTAAACTTGCCCAGGAGTCATGAACAGCCAAAAAATGCTGGGGTTGACTAGTACACCATGTAAAGGATATGCAACTGTCATAAAACTGTCATTTACTGCCAATATAGTACCTTGCAGCAAATGGCGGGTGTGGGGGCGGGGGTGGGGCGGAGGAGGGTGGTCTTTGAGCCTGAGGAATTAAGACCGCCTGGCAAGTGTAGTCGCCGCGAACTGTGCCGGTTAGGATTTTCTTTTTGCCCCAGACAGAAAAAAGTCCCACATCCTACCGAGGTTTCGAACCCGGATCTCCCGAAGGAGAATAAACTTTTTAACAACCTTGTAATATGTTACACAGTCTTGAAAATGTTCTACACGCTATCAGCCTATTCCCCAGATGTGTACAATGAATAATATAAACAGCATTTTCTGATACGCGTAAAACACTTACAGGTATGATACTGGCGATAGTTTCACCGAATCCAACAGAGCTGTTTTTCAGGTTGAGAGCCGCCCTCTATTAAAATGTATTTTCTCCCGTCACAATTCGGGAGAGGCGCGGCTGGCCGAGAGGCCATAATGCTGGATTCTCCTTCGGGAGACCCTTGTTCGAATCCTCGGTAAGGTGTGGATTGTTTTCTGTCGGGGGCAAAAAGAAAATCCTAACCTGCACAGTTCGCAGCGACTGCACTAGCCAGGCGGCCTTAATTCCCCAAGCTCAAGACCCCCCCCCCCCCCCCGGCCATACACCGCAAGGTATATAACTATAATAATAAGTATAACTATATAGGCACAGGATGGCACAGACAGACGATTCGGGAATTCCATCAGTGACATACGTCATTTGTAGAATTTCCCAAACCGCTATTTATTGAATTTGATAACGTTATTAGAAATGTGTGGCAGGCCTTAGACAGATATGTCTGAGCTACCATATTTCTGTTGGCGCCGATTGTTGGTTGACCATTACCAAACTTGACACTCCACATTGTGCCAATGGCTTTGGGTGGAGGAGCGCAGGCAGTTGAGGGGAGGGGGGGGGGGGCAAGCCTTATCCTGGTGCGAGGAAATGCAACCTAAAGACTAAATATTATCATGTCAGGGCAGACCAGGCCCTAAGCCTTGGTTGGCAACTGGTCTTGGAACAAAGCTCCGACAGACGAACAGTTACAGCATTGATGTGCTGATCCGGCAGCTTCTGCAGCTTGTCTTGTTCCAGATGTATTCGTGTTATTTTTCATCTGGAGTGAACTAGACAGGCAGAGAGAGGGATCATGCTGCATGGGCAACACATTGTCTCTACAATTTAGCACAGGCTTTGTGCTATGGAGAGGTATAACTCCATCCCTGGTCTTAACCGGTCTCGGAAACAAAGCGAGAGGTAGCAGTTACGGGTTATAAGTCCTTGTCAATTGGCGTAGACAGGGGCGCACGGGTTGCCTCTGATGGTAGGAGACACATAAAAGTGTCACTGATCAGCCACCGCCGGCCTAAAGCTGGGCAGCTCCCGGCCAATTGGGTGCTGATCCTGCCTGCTTCAATGGGTGCTTGGGGCTAGGACAAAATCCGATTTGCATTACATAAAACCAATGCACCAGGCACTAAAAAGAAAATCAGAAGCCTCAAGCTACGACTTGCAACCTGGAACATAAGAACCATGTTTCCGGAATTTTCAACTGACCTGACGGATATTGTTGCCTAACTCAATCAACATTGATATTGATGGTCTGCAGGAGACTCGTCTCGCTGTGGAAGGGTCACTCAGGGAAAACTATTACACCTTTGTTTTGGACGGGTAGAGCACAGGAATTGAAAAGAGAACATGGGGTGAGCTTTGCATCATTGGCACCTTTCCGTCTTGACAGACGATAGTTTGGTACATTGTGCTTCAAAAAGGCTTAATAACTACGACCCTTAAGGCCAATTTGTGCTGCAAATGTTTGTCCACAGTGGATGCATGTGAAAACATGGTCATTTCCACCAGCATGCACCATCTTACGTCTCTCACGCTCTGTGTGTGCTTTATCTGCAATCATTTTCTCCTTTGTCTTTATTCCATTTCTGATTGTCGCCCTCCATGCAACACGTCCAGCGGCGACTTGCTCCAAGTGTGCATTATCAATCATGTCCCGATTACACACATTTTTGTATCGTAGTAGAGGTCGACCTTGAGATCTCCTACCCATCTGTAATTCACCAAAATTGATGTCCTCTGGTATTCTACCATCATCCATCTTCCTAGCATGTCCTATCCATCTAAGTCTGCGAAGACTGAGTATGGAATACAGCATCACACAACCTGATCTTTCTAATACTTCAGTATTTGTGATTTGCAGTGAAGAAGGGACGCAGAGGTGTTTCCAAGGCACCAGGGCCGGGTTATATAATGGCCAAGACCTATTGACGCGTCCTCGTCGAGCGTCCTGGGCAACAGGTCCCTTCGGGGTCCTGGCTAAAGTCAGTAGGATCGCCGATTCCTCCGAAGTCGGAGAGTGTCTGCCTGTACGGCGAGGAACCACCAGTCTGCACACCAATAAGCCAGACATGGGACAACGGATACTCACGCAAACCTCAGGTATGTATGACATCACATTGATGTTGGACAACAGGATGTCTTCATCCTACATATAGGACTTCGCGTTGGAGCTCAAGCCAACGAACACAAGCAAGCAAGCAATGCAGTGAAGTATTTACTACTGTGAATGATTGAAATTCAAGCTGGTTTATTTCTACTGAAATATGCCTTTTGTGATCAGGATGGTGGTATATACATTCACTCACGCTCAGATGGCGGCCTCTACAATGCTCAGAGGTTGAAGGCCAAGACCATAATTATGAGGGTACTGATCAGAGCCGCTTTTTTCAGATGATGCTGCAATTACGACCCACTCTGAGGAAGAATTACAACGTCTACTATCTACATTCTCTCATGGTTGTTCTGAATTTGGTTTTACAATTAGCAAACAGAGGACACACATTATGTCTCAAGGTGCACAAGGGGAACCATCAATCTTTATTGGCGACACAGAACTGGAGATAGTAGTCCTTTTTACATATCTAGGATCAGAGGTAAACAGCAAATTATCCCTAGATCAGGAAATCAACATTTGTAGTTTGCTTCTTTATTTTTTTATTTTTTTTTGGGATGCTCGCTTGTCTTGAACTCAAGCACAGTCCATACACACGACTTTTAGTAGTGCTGGACGGAATGTTGCGTATGGATTAACTTTCCCTATTATCAGTGTCCCTCACCATCAGGTGAACCCACTCCGACTTCAGAGATACTTGTAATTTACGTCCCCAAGTCAAGGACGATAGGTCAACATTTTAGTCCAACTGCCTGGTGTAGCAGTTGAACCCCATACCTCGGCATAAGCACACCGGATGTTTAAGAAGACAGTTCTTATCCATTCGGCCAAGCTCACCTCTTTATTTTACTTTACCTAACATTACTGTACCTCTTTACTTTATCTAACATTGTTGTACTGTACTTTACTTGACCTTACTTTACAGTACTTTATCTTACTGTGCTGTACTTCTACAATAATTGTAGACATGTTCAATTCTTCAGCCAGCTTTTAATGAATTATTACTTAACTTCTGACAATGTGAGATATGTTCATGTGAGTAGTTGCAGATTCAATTCACATGAATAGCTGCAGATACAACATATAAATGACACACACGCATCACCTTGTTTTAAAATGATGTTCCCTAAAACATGTACAACACACAGCCTCGAGTTAGTCAGATTGCATCTGAAATCTCAACTAATTTCCAAAATCTCATTACATCAAGTAATGAAGGTACAATGAATCTGCAATACAAATAGAAACCCAACAACAACCTTTACCAATTTGCTTAAATGTCAAAATGATTGATCATTGGATAAAACAATTCACTTGACCAAGAACTTTACACATGCAGCACACGCTTCTACAACGTATCACAACTAAAAATATTAATGATGTCTACATAAATAACATAAGAATGCGAGTGTTACATAAACACGGGAAACCGAGAAACATTTTAATATAAAATAATAGTCCATGCATTATCTACATGACTGAAGAAAAAGATAAAAATGATGACAAAGATTAAATATAATGAAAAATGGGAAGAAATGTTAGTACAATTAACACTAAAGAATTTAAACAAAGAAACATACTCATGAAGTCCAAAAATTGCAAGGGAAAGAAACAATAGTAAGGAAATGGTGCACAGAACTACCCAGAACCAATCACATACAGAAATGTACATCACAGATAAGTGACATACAGCTATTCCTCTCTTCCTTCTGCATTTCAGATCCCAATAGAGCATAGGCCGTGAACCGACTCTCACCAAGTTTTCTATGGTTTTAGGTTGCCAATCTCATGCCAATCATCCATTGTTGCCTCTTATGGCATGCATGGTAGGTTACAGTTCTAAGCTTCCCGTATAGTGCCATAAACTCATGGGCAATGGCTATTCTTGCTGGCCTCTAAAACTGTATAAGTTTACAAGGGTGTGAAACAAATCTTCTTCATTCCTCTTTCAAGGGAAGGGTATCACTCCTAGTCATGCACCTCAAGGGGTGTGTTCGACTTCGGCCCACATATGTGCCAGGTTTACTTCTCGAGACAGTTTCCCTCCAAGATAACAGGATCTATCTACCCAGTAGGTTTTCTTTCCTAACAATATTGATAGGACAGTGGCCTTACAGCCTACTATTTACCATGTCCAACTGCCATGGGATTGTTAACATGCACAACTTGTATTGGACCTCATGTTTTCCCCTTCATCTGAAAAAGCTCTCACATTCCCCAAGAGATGAGACAGACATAAGATACCATAAGGTACCTCTGGTTCATGGAACAAATTTCCAGATCTTTTCTATCAATCAATCAATCATGTGCCATGCCGGAAAGCGTAGCGGTCATGACTCGCCATTTCACTCAACCATCAGTCTTTTCTATACTGAGATCAAACCCAGTACCTTCTAAGCATGAGGTGGACACCACAATTTCTCAGCCACAATCAGTCTAGGTGAGATATCTGATCATTTCAAGATGAAAGAGAAATATTATGTCATGCATATAGAATTGTCGATATTGGACAAAATCAACCTATTAAGAGAGGTGTTAGGCAGGGATGTGTAATGTCTCCAGATCTTTTTTCCCTATACAGTGAAAATATTTTCAGAAATGTAGAAGATATAAATGGAATCAGCATTGGAGGACGAAACATCAGTAACATTAGATATGCAGATGATACAGTCTTGATTGCAGACAATGCACAAGATCTAAAACAATTAGTAGACACAGTTGTTGTACACAGTGAGCAGCTGGGGTTGAAATTAAATTGTAAGAAGACACAGGTTATGGTCATCACTAGGAAGAACGAAGTACCACAATGGGAATATTCTTCAACAAGTGAATCAGTACAATTATCTCGGAACAGTCATAACATCTGATGGGAGATGCCTTGAAGAGATTAGAACAAGAATCGCCACGGCGAAAGTAGCCTTTAGCAAGATGAAAAACATTCTGACCAATAAAAAGATGTCAATTGAAACGAGAAAAAGAGTGTTGAGGAGATACATAGAGCTTGTTCTTTTGTATGGATGTGAAACTTGGACAATGTGCAGTCAAGCTGAAAAACATCTGATGGCTGCAGAAATGTGGTTTCTGAGGAAAATGCAAAGAATACCATGGACAGACAGAAAAACCAATGACCAAGTACTACAGGAGACAAATGAAAATCGTAAATTGATTAGAGAAATTAGACGAAGACAGTCAACATTTTTTGGACATGTTATGAGAAGAAATGGATTGGAGAACTTAGTGACAACTGGCAAGATCGAAGGGAACAGACCAAGAGGAAGACCGAGAGGAAAATACCTGGATGGCTTGGCCACATGGCATGGACGAGACAGGAACACTGAGCTGATCCACGATGCTGGTGATCGAGTGAAATGGCGAGTCATGACTGCCCACGCTTTCCGGCATGGCACATGATTGATTGATATAGAATTGTATACATCTTTCAGTTATGGTAATAACCTTACTCTTACATATCACTACTGTGTACAGTAATTTGTGTGCCCTGATGTGGATCAGGCAGAAGTGTAGCTTTGGACAACATCTGCCAAGTTGGAGAGTTCAAAGAGTAGGGATCAGACCCAGGAGAGTCAAATTCTAGGGAAGGCAGGCACAAGAGATATGTCTATCGACATCATAGTCATTAAGCCAGAAACCTAATTAAAAAGTGCATTACCATTTATTTTTGGTAACACATCAACTATTTTCCTGTGCATAATTTTAATATTAAAACTGAATGGAAGATAAAGATAACCATCCTTCTAATTCCTCCAATTCAAAATTAAACATTGCAATTTCTTGATCATTTCATGGTGGACTGTCACATAGGTATAGTAGAGATACCTGGAAAGGCTAACCTAGTAAACAAATGCTGAAAAATTTGGACCACAGGAGAAACCCTTTGAGACAAACTCTGGGGAACCAGTGAAGATTTCAAGTGAACATTCCTTCTCATGATCCATGCCAGAATAGATGTATAGTTATCATGCTGATTGCTGAAGAAAAAGAAAAAGCTGGGAAATAGTTGAATGTGTCAGCCGAATGGCAGAAACATTAGAGCTCTCCTGTAAACAGAGATAACGCAAACACTTGTCCAATAAAATCAAAACAATGTGTTCCTGTAGTGAATTTGAATAACGAAGACACAAACCATAGATGGTACGATTTATTGCCTGGCACATTTTGCTGCATCTCGTCAGGTACTTACTGCAGATGTCACACAACATAGAGTAAAATAATTAGATACATCGTTCAAGCTGAAATAAACACATGTTCACACAGTAATATCAGTTGTTTACCATGGTAATTTTTAATTATAGTCGGCACTGCACTTTATGATGATGATCTGAGCCATGAAACATCTAATCAAGTATCTCTGAACTGATTTGAACAGATAAACCTGAGCTTGAAAACATTTAATAAGCCATCTTTGACCTCATTTAAACAGATAAATCTGAGCTTGGAAACATCTAATCAGCCATCTCTGAATTCATTTAAACATATATATCTGAGCTTGGAAACATATAATCAACCATCTCTGAATTCATTTAAACAGATATATCTAACTTAGAAATATCTAATCAATCATCTCTGAACTCATTTAAACAGATATATCTTACCTTGGAAACATCTAATCAGCCAACCAACTATGAACTCATTTGAACAGATACAACTGAGGTTAGAAACACCTAATCAACCACATCTAAACAGATATATCTGAGACAAGAGACATCTAATCAACCAACTGTGAACTCA
>CAWUFQ010000190.1:0-86983 GCA_963921405.1 Cepaea hortensis | reverse complement strand
ACTATTTGAAAATCGACAGAATTTATAGAATGCTGCACATCTGCTTGCAGCGGATTGTATAAATGGTAACCGGCTTGCATAAATTGCCTTATAGTTGAAATTTCTACTACTTTTATTTGTCACTGTCAATTTGGGGCCATTAAAAGACGTCTACTTTGTCTAGGAGGGAATTGGTTATTCCGCCAATTCCCTTAATATTCTGAATATACAATAAAAGAGCGGATGTCGAAGAAAACGAAGGTGTGTTAGGTGTGTTTCCGGGACTCCTGTGTACAATTTCTGTTCCCACTTGTCGTACCATGGCAAGTTGGCTGTCCTTGTGCGCTTCCAAACCTCTGGTTTATCGCTTCTCGGCCTTTTGGCTAAGATCAAAGTGTAGTATCTGTTCTTATCAGCTTAATATCTGATACGTGACCGATTCGGTCACTACGATATTAAACTGATTTTTGGAACTAGGTGACATGCCCGGGCTTGCCTCGCTGTCACCACAGGTCGTCTCAGACTTGCAGTACCTCTGAGAATGGCCTAAAAGCAGTGCAAATGTACGAGTGGCAACCCAGCGCACCTCTCACATGCGTATGCATGTGTGTTTTAGTGCGCGCGCACCGCTATTGGAATTCAGAGCGCGCTGAATGCAACAGCGCGCAGGACGGTGTGCTATAAATTCGGTGACCTTTTTTTTTTTAAAGGTCACATTGCAACTTCTAGAAAAAAGTAGTTTGCGACCAACTTACTGGACTTAAAAAAAAAAAAAAAAAAAAAAATTATTTTGTCGTCCTCTTTGTGTGCGTTTGTTTGTGTGTGAGTGTGTGTGTGTGTGTGTGTGTGTGTGTGTGTGTGTGTGTGTGTGTGGTGAAGTGTAGTATCTGTTCTTATCAGCTTAATATCTGATACGTGACCGATTCGGTCACTACGATATTAAACTGATTTTTGGAACTAGGTGACATGCCCGGGGCTTGCCTCGCTGTCACCACAGGTCGTCTCAGACTTGCAGTACCTCTGAGAATGGCCTAAAAGCAGTGCAAATGTACGAGTGGCAGTAGGGAGTCAAACAGGACCGCTGTCTTAGTAGGGAAGCGCACTAACAACGAGAGTATTTGGTCAAAGGGAGGCAACCTTCTTTTTTATAGATATTTGGTTTATAGAGTCTAAACATTTGCGTTTTAAAGCAGCTTTTCTTTTGTTTAAAATACTTTGATTGCTAAAAGTTTGCAATGAGAAGCTATGTAAAACTATTTGAAAATCGACAGAATTTATAGAATGCTGCACATCTGCTTGCAGCGGATTGTATAAATGGTAACCGGCTTGCATAAATTGCCTTATAGTTGAAATTTCTACTACTTTTATTTGTCACTGTCAATTTGGGGCTATTAAAAGACGTCTACTTTGTCTAGGAGGGAATTGGTTATTCCGCCAATTCCCTTAATATTCTGAATATACAATAAAAGAGCGGATGTCGAAGAAAACGAAGGTGTGTTAGGTGTGTTTCCGGGACTCCTGTGTACAATTTCTGTTCCCACTTGTCGTACCATGGCAAGTTGGCTGTCCTTGTGCGCTTCCAAACCTCTGGTTTATCGCTTCTCGGCCTTTTGGCTAAGATCAAAGTGTAGTATCTGTTCTTATCAGCTTAATATCTGATACGTGACCGATTCGGTCACTACGATATTAAACTGATTTTGGAACTAGGTGACATGCCCGGGGCTTGCCTCGCTGTCACCACAGGTCGTCTCAGACTTGCAGTACCTCTGAGAATGGCCTAAAAGCAGTGCAAATGTACGAGTGGCAACCCAGCGCACCTCTCACATGCGTATGCATGTGTGTTTTAGTGCGCGCGCACCGCTATTGGAATTCAGAGCGCGCTGAATGCAACAGCGCGCAGGACGGTGTGCTATAAATTCGGTGACCTTTTTTTTTTTAAAGGTCACATTGCAACTTCTAGAAAAAAGTAGTTTGCGACCAACTTACTGGACTTAAAAAAAAAAAAAAAAAAAAAAAAAAAAATTATTTTGTCGTCCTCTTTGTGTGCGTTTTGTTTGTGTGTGAGTGTGTGTGTGTGTGTGTGTGTGTGTGTGTGTGTGTGTGTGTGTGTGAAGTGTAGTATCTGTTCTTATCAGCTTAATATCTGATACGTGACCGATTCGGTCACTACGATATTAAACTGATTTTTGGAACTAGGTGACATGCCCGGGGCTTGCCTCGCTGTCACCACAGGTCGTCTCAGACTTGCAGTACCTCTGAGAATGGCCTAAAAGCAGTGCAAATGTACGAGTGGCAGTAGGGAGTCAAACAGAACCGCTGTCTTAGTAGGGAAGCGCACTAACAACGAGAGTATTTGGTCAAAGGGAGGCAACCTTCTTTTTTATAGATATTTGGTTTATAGAGTCTAAACATTTGCGTTTTAAAGCAGCTTTTCTTTTGTTTAAAATACTTTGATTGCTAAAAGTTTGCAATGAGAAGCTATGTAAAACTATTTGAAAATCGACAGAATTTATAGAATGCTGCACATCTGCTTGCAGCGGATTGTATAAATGGTAACCGGCTTGCATAAATTGCCTTATAGTTGAAATTTCTACTACTTTTATTTGTCACTGTCAATTTGGGGCCATTAAAAGACGTCTACTTTGTCTAGGAGGGAATTGGTTATTCCGCCAATTCCCTTAATATTCTGAATATACAATAAAAGAGCGGATGTCGAAGAAAACGAAGGTGTGTTAGGTGTGTTTCCGGACTCCTGTGTACAATTTCTGTTCCCACTTGTCGTACCATGGCAAGTTGGCTGTCCTTGTGCGCTTCCAAACCTCTGGTTTATCGCTTCTCGGCCTTTTGGCTAAGATCAAAGTGTAGTATCTGTTCTTATCAGCTTAATATCTGATACGTGACCGATTCGGTCACTACGATATTAAACTGATTTTTGGAACTAGGTGACATGCCCGGGGCTTGCCTCGCTGTCACCACAGGTCGTCTCAGACTTGCAGTACCTCTGAGAATGGCCTAAAAGCAGTGCAAATGTACGAGTGGCAACCCAGCGCACCTCTCACATGCGTATGCATGTGTGTTTTAGTGCGCGCGCACCGCTATTGGAATTCAGAGCGCGCTGAATGCAACAGCGCGCAGGACGGTGTGCTATAAATTCGGTGACCTTTTTTTTTTTAAAGGTCACATTGCAACTTCTAGAAAAAAGTAGTTTGCGACCAACTTACTGGACTTAAAAAAAAAAAAAAAAAAAAAAAAAAAAAAAATTATTTTGTCGTCCTCTTTGTGTGCGTTTGTTTGTGTGTGAGTGTGTGTGTGTGTGTGTGTGTGTGTGTGTGTGTGTGTGTGTGTGTGTGTGTGAAGTGTAGTATCTGTTCTTATCAGCTTAATATCTGATACGTGACCGATTCGGTCACTACGATATTAAACTGATTTTTGGAACTAGGTGACATGCCCGGGGCTTGCCTCGCTGTCACCACAGGTCGTCTCAGACTTGCAGTACCTCTGAGAATGGCCTAAAAGCAGTGCAAATGTACGAGTGGCAGTAGGGAGTCAAACAGGACCGCTGTCTTAGTAGGGAAGCGCACTAACAACGAGAGTATTTGGTCAAAGGGAGGCAACCTTCTTTTTTATAGATATTTGGTTTATAGAGTCTAAACATTTGCGTTTTAAAGCAGCTTTTCTTTTGTTTAAAATACTTTGATTGCTAAAAGTTTGCAATGAGAAGCTATGTAAAACTATTTGAAAATCGACAGAATTTATAGAATGCTGCACATCTGCTTGCAGCGGATTGTATAAATGGTAACCGGCTTGCATAAATTGCCTTATAGTTGAAATTTCTACTACTTTTATTTGTCACTGTCAATTTGGGGCCATTAAAAGACGTCTACTTGTCTAGGAGGGAATTGGTTATTCCGCAATTCCCTTAATATTCTGAATATACAATAAAAGAGCGGATGTCGAAGAAAACGAAGGTGTGTTAGGTGTGTTTCCGGGACTCCTGTGTACAATTTCTGTTCCCACTTGTCGTACCATGGCAAGTTGGCTGTCCTTGTGCGCTTCCAAACCTCTGGTTTATCGCTTCTCGGCCTTTTGGGCTAAGATCAAAGTGTAGTATCTGTTCTTATCAGCTTAATATCTGATACGTGACCGATTCGGTCACTACGATATTAAACTGATTTTTGGAACTAGGTGACATGCCCGGGGCTTGCCTCGCTGTCACCACAGGTCGTCTCAGACTTGCAGTACCTCTGAGAATGGCCTAAAAGCAGTGCAAATGTACGAGTGGCAACCCAGCGCACCTCTCACATGCGTATGCATGTGTGTTTTAGTGCGCGCGCACCGCTATTGGAATTCAGAGCGCGCTGAATGCAACAGCGCGCAGGACGGTGTGCTATAAATTCGGTGACCTTTTTTTTTTAAAGGTCACATTGCAACTTCTAGAAAAAAGTAGTTTGCGACCAACTTACTGGACTTAAAAAAAAAAAAAAAAAAAAAAAATTATTTTGTCGTCTCTTTGTGTGCGTTTGTTTGTGTGTGAGTGTGTGTGTGTGTGTGTGTGTGTGTGTGTGTGTGTGTGTGTGTGTGTGAAGTGTAGTATCTGTTCTTATCAGCTTAATATCTGATACGTGACCGATTCGGTCACTACGATATTAAACTGATTTTTGGAACTAGGTGACATGCCCGGGGCTTGCCTCGCTGTCACCACAGGTCGTCTCAGACTTGCAGTACCTCTGAGAATGGCCTAAAAGCAGTGCAAATGTACGAGTGGCAGTAGGGAGTCAAACAGGACCGCTGTCTTAGTAGGGAAGCGCACTAACAACGAGAGTATTTGGTCAAAGGGAGGCAACCTTCTTTTTTATAGATATTTGGTTTATAGAGTCTAAACATTTGCGTTTTAAAGCAGCTTTCTTTTGTTTAAAATACTTTGATTGCTAAAAGTTTGCAATGAGAAGCTATGTAAAACTATTTGAAAATCGACAGAATTTATAGAATGCTGCACATCTGCTTGCAGCGGATTGTATAAATGGTAACCGGCTTGCATAAATTGCCTTATAGTTGAAATTTCTACTACTTTTATTTGTCACTGTCAATTTGGGGCTATTAAAAGACGTCTACTTTGTCTAGGAGGGAATTGGTTATTCCGCCAATTCCCTTAATATTCTGAATATACAATAAAAGAGCGGATGTCGAAGAAAACGAAGGTGTGTTAGTGTGTTTCCGGGACTCCTGTGTACAATTTCTGTTCCCACTTGTCGTACCATGGCAAGTTGGCTGTCCTTGTGCGCTTCCAAACCTCTGGTTTATCGCTTCTCGGCCTTTTGGCTAAGATCAAAGTGTAGTATCTGTTCTTATCAGCTTAATATCTGATACGTGACCGATTCGGTCACTACGATATTAAACTGATTTTGGAACTAGGTGACATGCCCGGGGCTTGCCTCGCTGTCACCACAGGTCGTCTCAGACTTGCAGTACCTCTGAGAATGGCCTAAAAGCAGTGCAAATGTACGAGTGGCAACCCAGCGCACCTCTCACATGCGTATGCATGTGTGTTTTAGTGCGCGCGCACCGCTATTGGAATTCAGAGCGCGCTGAATGCAACAGCGCGCAGGACGGTGTGCTATAAATTCGGTGACCTTTTTTTTTTTAAAGGTCACATTGCAACTTCTAGAAAAAAGTAGTTTGCGACCAACTTACTGGACTTAAAAAAAAAAAAAAAAAAAAAAAAAAAATTATTTTGTCGTCCTCTTTGTGTGCGTTTGTTTGTGTGTGAGTGTGTGTGTGTGTGTGTGTGTGTGTGTGTGTGTGTGTGTGTGTGTGTGAAGTGTAGTATCTGTTCTTATCAGCTTAATATCTGATACGTGACCGATTCGGTCACTACGATATTAAACTGATTTTTGGAACTAGGTGACATGCCCGGGGCTTGCCTCGCTGTCACCACAGGTCGTCTCAGACTTGCAGTACTCCTGAGAATGGCCTAAAAGCAGTGCAAATGTACGAGTGGCAGTAGGGAGTCAAACAGAACCGCTGTCTTAGTAGGGAAGCGCACTAACAACGAGAGTATTTGGTCAAAGGGAGGCAACCTTCTTTTTTATAGATATTTGGTTTATAGAGTCTAAACATTTGCGTTTTAAAGCAGCTTTTCTTTTGTTTAAAATACTTTGATTGCTAAAAGTTTGCAATGAGAAGCTATGTAAAACTATTTGAAAATCGACAGAATTTATAGAATGCTGCACATCTGCTTGCAGCGGATTGTATAAATGGTAACCGGCTTGCATAAATTGCCTTATAGTTGAAATTTCTACTACTTTTATTTGTCACTGTCAATTTGGGGCCATTAAAAGACGTCTACTTTGTCTAGGAGGGAATTGGTTATTCCGCCAATTCCCTTAATATTCTGAATATACAATAAAAGAGCGGATGTCGAAGAAAACGAAGGTGTGTTAGGTGTGTTTCCGGGACTCCTGTGTACAATTTCTGTTCCCACTTGTCGTACCATGGCAAGTTGGCTGTCCTTGTGCGCTTCCAAACCTCTGGTTTATCGCTTCTCGGCCTTTTGGCTAAGATCAAAGTGTAGTATCTGTTCTTATCAGCTTAATATCTGATACGTGACCCGATTCGGTCACTACGATATTAAACTGATTTTTGGAACTAGGTGACATGCCCGGGGCTTGCCTCGCTGTCACCACAGGTCGTCTCAGACTTGCAGTACCTCTGAGAATGGCCTAAAAGCAGTGCAAATGTACGAGTGGCAACCCAGCGCACCTCTCACATGCGTATGCATGTGTGTTTTAGTGCGCGCGCACCGCTATTGGAATTCAGAGCGCGCTGAATGCAACAGCGCGCAGGACGGGTGTGCTATAAATTCGGTGACCTTTTTTTTTTTAAAGGTCACATTGCAACTTCTAGAAAAAAGTAGTTTGCGACCAACTTACTGGACTTAAAAAAAAAAAAAAAAAAAAAAAAAAAAAATTATTTTGTCGTCCTCTTTGTGTGCGTTTGTTTGTGTGTGAGTGTGTGTGTGTGTGTGTGTGTGTGTGTGTGTGTGTGTGTGTGTGTGAAGTGTAGTATCTGTTTCTTATCAGCTTAATATCTGATACGTGACCGATTCGGTCACTACGATATTAAACTGATTTTTGGAACTAGGTGACATGCCCGGGGCTTGCCTCGCTGTCACCACAGGTCGTCTCAGACTTGCAGTACCTCTGAGAATGGCCTAAAAGCAGTGCAAATGTACGAGTGGCAGTAGGGAGTCAAACAGGACCGCTGTCTTAGTAGGGAAGCGCACTACAACGAGAGTATTTGGTCAAAGGAGGCAACCTTCTTTTTTATAGATATTTGGTTTATAGAGTCTAAACATTTGCGTTTTAAAGCAGCTTTTCTTTTGTTTAAAATACTTTGATTGCTAAAAGTTTGCAATGAGAAGCTATGTAAAACTATTTGAAAATCGACAGAATTTATAGAATGCTGCACATCTGCTTGCAGCGGATTGTATAAATGGTAACCGGCTTGCATAAATTGCCTTATAGTTGAAATTTCTACTACTTTTATTTGTCACTGTCAATTTGGGGCTATTAAAAGACGTCTACTTTGTCTAGGAGGGAATTGGTTATTCCGCCAATTCCCTTAATATTCTGAATATACAATAAAAGAGCGGATGTCGAAGAAAACGAAGGTGTGTTAGGTGTGTTTCCGGGACTCCTGTGTACAATTTCTGTTCCCACTTGTCGTACCATGGCAAGTTGGCTGTCCTTGTGCGCTTCCAAACCTCTGGTTTATCGCTTCTCGGCCTTTTGGCTAAGATCAAAGTGTAGTATCTGTTCTTATCAGCTTAATATCTGATACGTGACCGATTCGGTCACTACGATATTAAACTGATTTTTGGAACTAGGTGACATGCCCGGGGCTTGCCTCGCTGTCACCACAGGTCGTCTCAGACTTGCAGTACCTCTGAGAATGGCCTAAAAGCAGTGCAAATGTACGAGTGGCAGTAGGGAGTCAAACAGGACCGCTGTCTTAGTAGGGAAGCGCACTAACAACGAGAGTATTTGGTCAAAGGGAGGCAACTTCTTTTTTATAGATATTTGGTTTATAGAGTCTAAACATTTGCGTTTTAAAGCAGCTTTTCTTTTGTTTAAAATACTTTGATTGCTAAAAGTTTGCAATGAGAAGCTATGTAAAACTATTTGAAAATCGACAGAATTATAGAATGCTGCACATCTGCTTGCAGCGGATTGTATAAATGGTAACCGGCTTGCATAAATTGCCTTATAGTTGAAATTTCTACTACTTTTATTTGTCACTGTCAATTTGGGGCCATTAAAAGACGTCTACTTTGTCTAGGAGGGAATTGGTTATTCCGCCAATTCCCTTAATATTCTGAATATACAATAAAAGAGCGGATGTCGAAGAAAACGAAGGTGTGTTAGGTGTGTTTCCGGGACTCCTGTGTACAATTTCTGTTCCCACTTGTCGTACCATGGCAAGTTGGCTGTCCTTGTGCGCTTCCAAACCTCTGGTTTATCGCTTCTCGGCCTTTTGGCTAAGATCAAAGTGTAGTATCTGTTCTTATCAGCTTAATATCTGATACGTGACCGATTCGGTCACTACGATATTAAACTGATTTTTGGAACTAGGTGACATGCCCGGGGCTTGCCTCGCTGTCACCACAGGTCGTCTCAGACTTGCAGTACCTCTGAGAATGGCCTAAAAGCAGTGCAAATGTACGAGTGGCAACCCAGCGCACCTCTCACATGCGTATGCATGTGTGTTTTAGTGCGCGCGCACCGCTATTGGAATTCAGAGCGCGCTGAATGCAACAGCGCGCAGGACGGTGTGCTATAAATTCGGTGACCTTTTTTTTTTTAAAGGTCACATTGCAACTTCTAGAAAAAAGTAGTTTGCGACCAACTTACTGGACTTAAAAAAAAAAAAAAAAAAAAAAAAAAAAAATTATTTTGTCGTCCTCTTTGTGTGCGTTTGTTTGTGTGTGAGTGTGTGTGTGTGTGTGTGTGTGTGTGTGTGTGTGTGTGTGTGTGTGTGAAGTGTAGTATCTGTTCTTATCAGCTTAATATCTGATACGTGACCGATTCGGTCACTACGATATTAAACTGATTTTTGGAACTAGGTGACATGCCCGGGGCTTGCCTCGCTGTCACCACAGGTCGTCTCAGACTTGCAGTACCTCTGAGAATGCCTAAAAGCAGTGCAAATGTACGAGTGGCAGTAGGGAGTCAAACAGGACCGCTGTCTTAGTAGGGAAGCGCACTAACAACGAGAGTATTTGGTCAAAGGGAGGCAACCTTCTTTTTTATAGATATTTGGTTTATAGAGTCTAAACATTTGCGTTTTAAAGCAGCTTTTCTTTGTTTAAAATACTTTGATTGCTAAAAGTTTGCATGAGAAGCTATGTAAAACTATTTGAAAATCGACAGAATTTATAGAATGCTGCACATCTGCTTGCAGCGGATTGTATAAATGGTAACCGGCTTGCATAAATTGCCTTATAGTTGAAATTTCTACTACTTTTATTTGTCACTGTCAATTTGGGGCTATTAAAAGACGTCTACTTTGTCTAGGAGGGAATTGGTTATTCCGCCAATTCCCTTAATATTCTGAATATACAATAAAAGAGCGGATGTCCGAAGAAAACGAAGGTGTGTTAGGTGTGTTTCCGGGACTCCTGTGTACAATTTCTGTTCCCACTTGTCGTACCATGGCAAGTTGGCTGTCCTTGTGCGCTTCCAAACCTCTGGTTTATCGCTTCTCGGCCTTTTGGCTAAGATCAAAGTGTAGTATCTGTTCTTATCAGCTTAATATCTGATACGTGACCGATTCGGTCACTACGATATTAAACTGATTTTGGAACTAGGTGACATGCCCGGGGCTTGCCTCGCTGTCACCACAGGTCGTCTCAGACTTGCAGTACCTCTGAGAATGGCCTAAAAGCAGTGCAAATGTACGAGTGGCAGTAGGGAGTCAAACAGGACCGCTGTCTTAGTAGGGAAGCGCACTAACAACGAGGAGTATTTGGTCAAAGGGAGGCAACCTTCTTTTTTATAGATATTTGGTTTATAGAGTCTAAACATTTGCGTTTTAAAGCAGCTTTTCTTTGTTTAAAATACTTTGATTGCTAAAAGTTTGCAATGAGAAGCTATGTAAAACTATTTGAAAATCGACAGAATTTATAGAATGCTGCACATCTGCTTGCAGCGGATTGTATAAATGGTAACCGGCTTGCATAAATTGCCTTATAGTTGAAATTTCTACTACTTTTATTTGTCACTGTCAATTTGGGGCCATTAAAAGACGTCTACTTTGTCTAGGAGGGAATTGGTTATTCCGCCAATTCCCTTAATATTCTGAATATACAATAAAAGAGCGGATGTCGAAGAAAACGAAGGTGTGTTAGGTGTGTTTCCGGGACTCCTGTGTACAATTTCTGTTCCACTTGTCGTACCATGGCAAGTTGGCTGTCCTTGTGCGCTTCCAAACCTCTGGTTTATCGCTTCTCGGCCTTTTGGCTAAGATCAAAGTGTAGTATCTGTTCTTATCAGCTTAATATCTGATACGTGACCGATTCGGTCACTACGATATTAAACTGATTTTTGGAACTAGGTGACATGCCCGGGGCTTGCCTCGCTGTCACCACAGGTCGTCTCAGACTTGCAGTACCTCTGAGAATGGCCTAAAAGCAGTGCAAATGTACGAGTGGCAACCCAGCGCACCTCTCACATGCGTATGCATGTGTGTTTTAGTGCGCGCGCACCGCTATTGGAATTCAGAGCGCGCTGAATGCAACAGCGCGCAGGACGGTGTGCTATAAATTCGGTGACCTTTTTTTTTTTAAAGGTCACATTGCAACTTCTAGAAAAAAGTAGTTTGCGACCAACTTACTGGACTTAAAAAAAAAAAAAAAAAAAAAAAAATTATTTTGTCGTCCTCTTTGTGTGCGTTTGTTTGTGTGTGAGTGTGTGTGTGTGTGTGTGTGTGTGTGTGTGGTGTGTGTGTGTGTGAAGTGTAGTATCTGTTCTTATCAGCTTAATATCTGATACGTGACCGATTCGGTCACTACGATATTAAACTGATTTTTGGAACTAGGTGACATGCCCGGGGCTTGCCTCGCTGTCACCACAGGTCGTCTCAGACTTGCAGTACCTCTGAGAATGGCCTAAAAGCAGTGCAAATGTACGAGTGGCAGTAGGGAGTCAAACAGGACCGCTGTCTTAGTAGGGAAGCGCACTAACAACGAGAGTATTTGGTCAAAGGGAGGCAACCTTCTTTTTTATAGATATTTGGTTTATAGAGTCTAAACATTTGCGTTTTAAAGCAGCTTTTCTTTTGTTTAAAATACTTTGATTGCTAAAAGTTTGCAATGAGAAGCTATGTAAAACTATTTGAAAATCGACAGAATTTATAGAATGCTGCACATCTGCTTGCAGCGGATTGTATAAATGGTAACCGGCTTGCATAAATTGCCTTATAGTTGAAATTTCTACTACTTTTATTTGTCACTGTCAATTTGGGGCTATTAAAAGACGTCTACTTTGTCTAGGAGGGAATTGGTTATTCCGCCAATTCCCTTAATATTCTGAATATACAATAAAAGAGCGGATGTCGAAGAAAACGAAGGTGTGTTAGGTGTGTTTCCGGGACTCCTGTGTACAATTTCTGTTCCCACTTGTCGTACCATGGCAAGTTGGCTGTCCTTGTGCGCTTCCAAACCTCTGGTTTATCGCTTCTCGGCCTTTTGGCTAAGATCAAAGTGTAGTATCTGTTCTTATCAGCTTAATATCTGATACGTGACCGATTCGGTCACTACGATATTAAACTGATTTTTGGAACTAGGTGACATGCCCGGGGCTTGCCTCGCTGTCACCACAGGTCGTCTCAGACTTGCAGTACCTCTGAGAATGGCCTAAAAGCAGTGCAAATGTACGAGTGGCAGTAGGGAGTCAAACAGGACCGCTGTCTTAGTAGGGAAGCGCACTAACAACGAGAGTATTTGGTCAAAGGGAGGCAACCTTCTTTTTTATAGATATTTGGTTTATAGAGTCTAAACATTTGCGTTTTAAAGCAGCTTTTCTTTTGTTTAAAATACTTTGATTGCTAAAAGTTTGCAATGAGAAGCTATGTAAAACTATTTGAAAATCGACAGAATTTATAGAATGCTGCACATCTGCTTGCAGCGGATTGTATAAATGGTAACCGGCTTGCATAAATTGCCTTATAGTTGAAATTTCTACTACTTTTATTTGTCACTGTCAATTTGGGGCCATTAAAAGACGTCTACTTTGTCTAGGAGGGAATTGGTTATTCCGCCAATTCCCTTAATATTCTGAATATACAATAAAAGAGCGGATGTCGAAGAAAACGAAGGTGTGTTAGGTGTGTTTCCGGGACTCCTGTGTACAATTTCTGTTCCCACTTGTCGTACCATGGCAAGTTGGCTGTCCTTGTGCGCTTCCAAACCTCTGGTTTATCGCTTCTCGGCCTTTTGGCTAAGATCAAAGTGTAGTATCTGTTCTTATCAGCTTAATATCTGATACGTGACCGATTCGGTCACTACGATATTAAACTGATTTTTGGAACTAGGTGACATGCCCGGGGCTTGCCTCGCTGTCACCACAGGTCGTCTCAGACTTGCAGTACCTCTGAGAATGGCCTAAAAGCAGTGCAAATGTACGAGTGGCAACCCAGCGCACCTCTCACATGCGTATGCATGTGTGTTTTAGTGCGCGCGCACCGCTATTGGAATTCAGAGCGCGCTGAATGCAACAGCGCGCAGGACGGTGTGCTATAAATTCGGTGACCTTTTTTTTTTTAAAGGTCACATTGCAACTTCTAGAAAAAAGTAGTTTGCGACCAACTTACTGGACTTAAAAAAAAAAAAAAAAAAAAAAAAAATTATTTTGTCGTCCTCTTTGTGTGCGTTTGTTTGTGTGTGAGTGTGTGTGTGTGTGTGTGTGTGTGTGTGTGTGTGTGTGTGTGTGAAGTGTAGTATCTGTTCTTATCAGCTTAATATCTGATACGTGACCGATTCGGTCACTACGATATTAAACTGATTTTTGGAACTAGGTGACATGCCCGGGGCTTGCCTCGCTGTCACCACAGGTCGTCTCAGACTTGCAGTACCTCTGAGAATGGCCTAAAAGCAGTGCAAATGTACGAGTGGCAGTAGGGAGTCAAACAGGACCGCTGTCTTAGTAGGGAAGCGCACTAACAACGAGAGTATTTGGTCAAAGGGAGGCAACCTTCTTTTTTATAGATATTTGGTTTATAGAGTCTAAACATTTGCGTTTTAAAGCAGCTTTTCTTTTGTTTAAAATACTTTGATTGCTAAAAGTTTGCAATGAGAAGCTATGTAAAACTATTTGAAAATCGACAGAATTTATAGAATGCTGCACATCTGCTTGCAGCGGATTGTATAAATGGTAACCGGCTTGCATAAATTGCCTTATAGTTGAAATTTCTACTACTTTTATTTGTCACTGTCAATTTGGGGCTATTAAAAGACGTCTACTTTGTCTAGGAGGGAATTGGTTATTCCGCCAATTCCCTTAATATTCTGAATATACAATAAAAGAGCGGATGTCGAAGAAAACGAAGGTGTGTTAGGTGTGTTTCCGGGACTCCTGTGTACAATTTCTGTTCCCACTTGTCGTACCATGGCAAGTTGGCTGTCCTTGTGCGCTTCCAAACCTCTGGTTTATCGCTTCTCGGCCTTTTGGCTAAGATCAAAGTGTAGTATCTGTTCTTATCAGCTTAATATCTGATACGTGACCGATTCGGTCACTACGATATTAAACTGATTTTTGGAACTAGGTGACATGCCCGGGGCTTGCCTCGCTGTCACCACAGGTCGTCTCAGACTTGCAGTACCTCTGAGAATGGCCTAAAAGCAGTGCAAATGTACGAGTGGCAGTAGGGAGTCAAACAGGACCGCTGTCTTAGTAGGGAAGCGCACTAACAACGAGAGTATTTGGTCAAAGGGAGGCAACCTTCTTTTTTATAGATATTTGGTTTATAGAGTCTAAACATTTGCGTTTTAAAGCAGCTTTTCTTTTGTTTAAAATACTTTGATTGCTAAAAGTTTGCAATGAGAAGCTATGTAAAACTATTTGAAAATCGACAGAATTTATAGAATGCTGCACATCTGCTTGCAGCGGATTGTATAAATGGTAACCGGCTTGCATAAATTGCCTTATAGTTGAAATTTCTACTACTTTTATTTGTCACTGTCAATTTGGGGCCATTAAAAGACGTCTACTTTGTCTAGGAGGGAATTGGTTATTCCGCCAATTCCCTTAATATTCTGAATATACAATAAAAGAGCGGATGTCGAAGAAAACGAAGGTGTGTTAGGTGTGTTTCCGGGACTCCTGTGTACAATTTCTGTTCCCACTTGTCGTACCATGGCAAGTTGGCTGTCCTTGTGCGCTTCCAAACCTCTGGTTTATCGCTTCTCGGCCTTTTGGCTAAGATCAAAGTGTAGTATCTGTTCTTATCAGCTTAATATCTGATACGTGACCGATTCGGTCACTACGATATTAAACTGATTTTTGGAACTAGGTGACATGCCCGGGGCTTGCCTCGCTGTCACCACAGGTCGTCTCAGACTTGCAGTACCTCTGAGAATGGCCTAAAAGCAGTGCAAATGTACGAGTGGCAACCCAGCGCACCTCTCACATGCGTATGCATGTGTGTTTTAGTGCGCGCGCACCGCTATTGGAATTCAGAGCGCGCTGAATGCAACAGCGCGCAGGACGGTGTGCTATAAATTCGGTGACCTTTTTTTTTTTAAAGGTCACATTGCAACTTCTAGAAAAAAGTAGTTTGCGACCAACTTACTGGACTTAAAAAAAAAAAAAAAAAAAAAAAAATTATTTTGTCGTCCTCTTTGTGTGCGTTTGTTTGTGTGTGAGTGTGTGTGTGTGTGTGTGTGTGTGTGTGTGTGTGTGTGTGTGTGTGAAGTGTAGTATCTGTTCTTATCAGCTTAATATCTGATACGTGACCGATTCGGTCACTACGATATTAAACTGATTTTTGGAACTAGGTGACATGCCCGGGGCTTGCCTCGCTGTCACCACAGGTCGTCTCAGACTTGCAGTACCTCTGAGAATGGCCTAAAAGCAGTGCAAATGTACGAGTGGCAGTAGGGAGTCAAACAGGACCGCTGTCTTAGTAGGGAAGCGCACTAACAACGAGAGTATTTGGTCAAAGGGAGGCAACCTTCTTTTTTATAGATATTTGGTTTATAGAGTCTAAACATTTGCGTTTTAAAGCAGCTTTTCTTTTGTTTAAAATACTTTGATTGCTAAAAGTTTGCAATGAGAAGCTATGTAAAACTATTTGAAAATCGACAGAATTTATAGAATGCTGCACATCTGCTTGCAGCGGATTGTATAAATGGTAACCGGCTTGCATAAATTGCCTTATAGTTGAAATTTCTACTACTTTTATTTGTCACTGTCAATTTGGGGCCATTAAAAGACGTCTACTTTGTCTAGGAGGGAATTGGTTATTCCGCCAATTCCCTTAATATTCTGAATATACAATAAAAGAGCGGATGTCGAAGAAAACGAAGGTGTGTTAGGTGTGTTTCCGGGACTCCTGTGTACAATTTCTGTTCCCACTTGTCGTACCATGGCAAGTTGGCTGTCCTTGTGCGCTTCCAAACCTCTGGTTTATCGCTTCTCGGCCTTTTGGCTAAGATCAAAGTGTAGTATCTGTTCTTATCAGCTTAATATCTGATACGTGACCGATTCGGTCACTACGATATTAAACTGATTTTTGGAACTAGGTGACATGCCCGGGGCTTGCCTCGCTGTCACCACAGGTCGTCTCAGACTTGCAGTACCTCTGAGAATGGCCTAAAAGCAGTGCAAATGTACGAGTGGCAACCCAGCGCACCTCTCACATGCGTATGCATGTGTGTTTTAGTGCGCGCGCACCGCTATTGGAATTCAGAGCGCGCTGAATGCAACAGCGCGCAGGACGGTGTGCTATAAATTCGGTGACCTTTTTTTTTTAAAGGTCACATTGCAACTTCTAGAAAAAAGTAGTTTGCGACCAACTTACTGGACTTAAAAAAAAAAAAAAAAAAAAAAAAAATTATTTTGTCGTCCTCTTTGTGTGCGTTTGTTTGTGTGTGAGTGTGTGTGTGTGTGTGTGTGTGTGTGTGTGTGTGTGTGTGTGTGTGTGTGAAGTGTAGTATCTGTTCTTATCAGCTTAATATCTGATACGTGACCGATTCGGTCACTACGATATTAAACTGATTTTTGGAACTAGGTGACATGCCCGGGGCTTGCCTCGCTGTCACCACAGGTCGTCTCAGACTTGCAGTACCTCTGAGAATGGCCTAAAAGCAGTGCAAATGTACGAGTGGCAGTAGGGAGTCAAACAGAACCGCTGTCTTAGTAGGGAAGCGCACTAACAACGAGAGTATTTGGTCAAAGGGAGGCAACCTTCTTTTTTATAGATATTTGGTTTATAGAGTCTAAACATTTGCGTTTTAAAGCAGCTTTTCTTTTGTTTAAAATACTTTGATTGCTAAAAGTTTGCAATGAGAAGCTATGTAAAACTATTTGAAAATCGACAGAATTTATAGAATGCTGCACATCTGCTTGCAGCGGATTGTATAAATGGTAACCGGCTTGCATAAATTGCCTTATAGTTGAAATTTCTACTACTTTTATTTGTCACTGTCAATTTGGGGCCATTAAAAGACGTCTACTTTGTCTAGGAGGGAATTGGTTATTCCGCCAATTCCCTTAATATTCTGAATATACAATAAAAGAGCGGATGTCGAAGAAAACGAAGGTGTGTTAGGTGTGTTTCCGGGACTCCTGTGTACAATTTCTGTTCCCACTTGTCGTACCATGGCAAGTTGGCTGTCCTTGTGCGCTTCCAAACCTCTGGTTTATCGCTTCTCGGCCTTTTGGCTAAGATCAAAGTGTAGTATCTGTTCTTATCAGCTTAATATCTGATACGTGACCGATTCGGTCACTACGATATTAAACTGATTTTTGGAACTAGGTGACATGCCCGGGGCTTGCCTCGCTGTCACCACAGGTCGTCTCAGACTTGCAGTACCTCTGAGAATGGCCTAAAAGCAGTGCAAATGTACGAGTGGCAACCCAGCGCACCTCTCACATGCGTATGCATGTGTGTTTTAGTGCGCGCGCACCGCTATTGGAATTCAGAGCGCGCTGAATGCAACAGCGCGCAGGACGGTGTGCTATAAATTCGGTGACCTTTTTTTTTTTAAAGGTCACATTGCAACTTCTAGAAAAAAGTAGTTTGCGACCAACTTACTGGACTTAAAAAAAAAAAAAAAAAAAAAAAAAAAAATTATTTTGTCGTCCTCTTTGTGTGCGTTTGTTTGTGTGTGAGTGTGTGTGTGTGTGTGTGTGTGTGTGTGTGTGTGTGTGTGTGTGAAGTGTAGTATCTGTTCTTATCAGCTTAATATCTGATACGTGACCGATTCGGTCACTACGATATTAAACTGATTTTTGGAACTAGGTGACATGCCCGGGGCTTGCCTCGCTGTCACCACAGGTCGTCTCAGACTTGCAGTACCTCTGAGAATGGCCTAAAAGCAGTGCAAATGTACGAGTGGCAGTAGGGAGTCAAACAGGACCGCTGTCTTAGTAGGGAAGCGCACTAACAACGAGAGTATTTGGTCAAAGGGAGGCAACCTTCTTTTTTATAGATATTTGGTTTATAGAGTCTAAACATTTGCGTTTTAAAGCAGCTTTTCTTTTGTTTAAAATACTTTGATTGCTAAAAGTTTGCAATGAGAAGCTATGTAAAACTATTTGAAAATCGACAGAATTTATAGAATGCTGCACATCTGCTTGCAGCGGATTGTATAAATGGTAACCGGCTTGCATAAATTGCCTTATAGTTGAAATTTCTACTACTTTTATTTGTCACTGTCAATTTGGGGCTATTAAAAGACGTCTACTTTGTCTAGGAGGGAATTGGTTATTCCGCCAATTCCCTTAATATTCTGAATATACAATAAAAGAGCGGATGTCGAAGAAAACGAAGGTGTGTTAGGTGTGTTTCCGGGACTCCTGTGTACAATTTCTGTTCCCACTTGTCGTACCATGGCAAGTTGGCTGTCCTTGTGCGCTTCCAAACCTCTGGTTTATCGCTTCTCGGCCTTTTGGCTAAGATCAAAGTGTAGTATCTGTTCTTATCAGCTTAATATCTGATACGTGACCGATTCGGTCACTACGATATTAAACTGATTTTTGGAACTAGGTGACATGCCCGGGGCTTGCCTCGCTGTCACCACAGGTCGTCTCAGACTTGCAGTACCTCTGAGAATGGCCTAAAAGCAGTGCAAATGTACGAGTGGCAGTAGGGAGTCAAACAGGACCGCTGTCTTAGTAGGGAAGCGCACTAACAACGAGAGTATTTGGTCAAAGGGAGGCAACCTTCTTTTTTATAGATATTTGGTTTATAGAGTCTAAACATTTGCGTTTTAAAGCAGCTTTTCTTTTGTTTAAAATACTTTGATTGCTAAAAGTTTGCAATGAGAAGCTATGTAAAACTATTTGAAAATCGACAGAATTTATAGAATGCTGCACATCTGCTTGCAGCGGATTGTATAAATGGTAACCGGCTTGCATAAATTGCCTTATAGTTGAAATTTCTACTACTTTTATTTGTCACTGTCAATTTGGGGCCATTAAAAGACGTCTACTTTGTCTAGGAGGGAATTGGTTATTCCGCCAATTCCCTTAATATTCTGAATATACAATAAAAGAGCGGATGTCGAAGAAAACGAAGGTGTGTTAGGTGTGTTTCCGGGACTCCTGTGTACAATTTCTGTTCCCACTTGTCGTACCATGGCAAGTTGGCTGTCCTTGTGCGCTTCCAAACCTCTGGTTTATCGCTTCTCGGCCTTTTGGCTAAGATCAAAGTGTAGTATCTGTTCTTATCAGCTTAATATCTGATACGTGACCGATTCGGTCACTACGATATTAAACTGATTTTTGGAACTAGGTGACATGCCCGGGGCTTGCCTCGCTGTCACCACAGGTCGTCTCAGACTTGCAGTACCTCTGAGAATGGCCTAAAAGCAGTGCAAATGTACGAGTGGCAACCCAGCGCACCTCTCACATGCGTATGCATGTGTGTTTTAGTGCGCGCGCACCGCTATTGGAATTCAGAGCGCGCTGAATGCAACAGCGCGCAGGACGGTGTGCTATAAATTCGGTGACCTTTTTTTTTTTAAAGGTCACATTGCAACTTCTAGAAAAAAGTAGTTTGCGACCAACTTACTGGACTTAAAAAAAAAAAAAAAAAAAAAAAAAAAAAATTATTTTGTCGTCCTCTTTGTGTGCGTTTGTTTGTGTGTGAGTGTGTGTGTGTGTGTGTGTGTGTGTGTGTGTGTGTGTGTGTGTGTGAAGTGTAGTATCTGTTCTTATCAGCTTAATATCTGATACGTGACCGATTCGGTCACTACGATATTAAACTGATTTTTGGAACTAGGTGACATGCCCGGGGCTTGCCTCGCTGTCACCACAGGTCGTCTCAGACTTGCAGTACCTCTGAGAATGGCCTAAAAGCAGTGCAAATGTACGAGTGGCAGTAGGGAGTCAAACAGGACCGCTGTCTTAGTAGGGAAGCGCACTAACAACGAGAGTATTTGGTCAAAGGGAGGCAACCTTCTTTTTTATAGATATTTGGTTTATAGAGTCTAAACATTTGCGTTTTAAAGCAGCTTTTCTTTTGTTTAAAATACTTTGATTGCTAAAAGTTTGCAATGAGAAGCTATGTAAAACTATTTGAAAATCGACAGAATTTATAGAATGCTGCACATCTGCTTGCAGCGGATTGTATAAATGGTAACCGGCTTGCATAAATTGCCTTATAGTTGAAATTTCTACTACTTTTATTTGTCACTGTCAATTTGGGGCTATTAAAAGACGTCTACTTTGTCTAGGAGGGAATTGGTTATTCCGCCAATTCCCTTAATATTCTGAATATACAATAAAAGAGCGGATGTCGAAGAAAACGAAGGTGTGTTAGGTGTGTTTCCGGGACTCCTGTGTACAATTTCTGTTCCCACTTGTCGTACCATGGCAAGTTGGCTGTCCTTGTGCGCTTCCAAACCTCTGGTTTATCGCTTCTCGGCCTTTTGGCTAAGATCAAAGTGTAGTATCTGTTCTTATCAGCTTAATATCTGATACGTGACCGATTCGGTCACTACGATATTAAACTGATTTTTGGAACTAGGTGACATGCCCGGGGCTTGCCTCGCTGTCACCACAGGTCGTCTCAGACTTGCAGTACCTCTGAGAATGGCCTAAAAGCAGTGCAAATGTACGAGTGGCAGTAGGGAGTCAAACAGGACCGCTGTCTTAGTAGGGAAGCGCACTAACAACGAGAGTATTTGGTCAAAGGGAGGCAACCTTCTTTTTTATAGATATTTGGTTTATAGAGTCTAAACATTTGCGTTTTAAAGCAGCTTTTCTTTTGTTTAAAATACTTTGATTGCTAAAAGTTTGCAATGAGAAGCTATGTAAAACTATTTGAAAATCGACAGAATTTATAGAATGCTGCACATCTGCTTGCAGCGGATTGTATAAATGGTAACCGGCTTGCATAAATTGCCTTATAGTTGAAATTTCTACTACTTTTATTTGTCACTGTCAATTTGGGGCCATTAAAAGACGTCTACTTTGTCTAGGAGGGAATTGGTTATTCCGCCAATTCCCTTAATATTCTGAATATACAATAAAAGAGCGGATGTCGAAGAAAACGAAGGTGTGTTAGGTGTGTTTCCGGGACTCCTGTGTACAATTTCTGTTCCCACTTGTCGTACCATGGCAAGTTGGCTGTCCTTGTGCGCTTCCAAACCTCTGGTTTATCGCTTCTCGGCCTTTTGGCTAAGATCAAAGTGTAGTATCTGTTCTTATCAGCTTAATATCTGATACGTGACCGATTCGGTCACTACGATATTAAACTGATTTTTGGAACTAGGTGACATGCCCGGGGCTTGCCTCGCTGTCACCACAGGTCGTCTCAGACTTGCAGTACCTCTGAGAATGGCCTAAAAGCAGTGCAAATGTACGAGTGGCAACCCAGCGCACCTCTCACATGCGTATGCATGTGTGTTTTAGTGCGCGCGCACCGCTATTGGAATTCAGAGCGCGCTGAATGCAACAGCGCGCAGGACGGTGTGCTATAAATTCGGTGACCTTTTTTTTTTTAAAGGTCACATTGCAACTTCTAGAAAAAAGTAGTTTGCGACCAACTTACTGGACTTAAAAAAAAAAAAAAAAAAAAAAAAAATTATTTTGTCGTCCTCTTTGTGTGCGTTTGTTTGTGTGTGAGTGTGTGTGTGTGTGTGTGTGTGTGTGTGTGTGTGTGTGTGTGTGTGAAGTGTAGTATCTGTTCTTATCAGCTTAATATCTGATACGTGACCGATTCGGTCACTACGATATTAAACTGATTTTTGGAACTAGGTGACATGCCCGGGGCTTGCCTCGCTGTCACCACAGGTCGTCTCAGACTTGCAGTACCTCTGAGAATGGCCTAAAAGCAGTGCAAATGTACGAGTGGCAGTAGGGAGTCAAACAGGACCGCTGTCTTAGTAGGGAAGCGCACTAACAACGAGAGTATTTGGTCAAAGGGAGGCAACCTTCTTTTTTATAGATATTTGGTTTATAGAGTCTAAACATTTGCGTTTTAAAGCAGCTTTTCTTTTGTTTAAAATACTTTGATTGCTAAAAGTTTGCAATGAGAAGCTATGTAAAACTATTTGAAAATCGACAGAATTTATAGAATGCTGCACATCTGCTTGCAGCGGATTGTATAAATGGTAACCGGCTTGCATAAATTGCCTTATAGTTGAAATTTCTACTACTTTTATTTGTCACTGTCAATTTGGGGCTATTAAAAGACGTCTACTTTGTCTAGGAGGGAATTGGTTATTCCGCCAATTCCCTTAATATTCTGAATATACAATAAAAGAGCGGATGTCGAAGAAAACGAAGGTGTGTTAGGTGTGTTTCCGGGACTCCTGTGTACAATTTCTGTTCCCACTTGTCGTACCATGGCAAGTTGGCTGTCCTTGTGCGCTTCCAAACCTCTGGTTTATCGCTTCTCGGCCTTTTGGCTAAGATCAAAGTGTAGTATCTGTTCTTATCAGCTTAATATCTGATACGTGACCGATTCGGTCACTACGATATTAAACTGATTTTTGGAACTAGGTGACATGCCCGGGGCTTGCCTCGCTGTCACCACAGGTCGTCTCAGACTTGCAGTACCTCTGAGAATGGCCTAAAAGCAGTGCAAATGTACGAGTGGCAGTAGGGAGTCAAACAGGACCGCTGTCTTAGTAGGGAAGCGCACTAACAACGAGAGTATTTGGTCAAAGGGAGGCAACCTTCTTTTTTATAGATATTTGGTTTATAGAGTCTAAACATTTGCGTTTTAAAGCAGCTTTTCTTTTGTTTAAAATACTTTGATTGCTAAAAGTTTGCAATGAGAAGCTATGTAAAACTATTTGAAAATCGACAGAATTTATAGAATGCTGCACATCTGCTTGCAGCGGATTGTATAAATGGTAACCGGCTTGCATAAATTGCCTTATAGTTGAAATTTCTACTACTTTTATTTGTCACTGTCAATTTGGGGCCATTAAAAGACGTCTACTTTGTCTAGGAGGGAATTGGTTATTCCGCCAATTCCCTTAATATTCTGAATATACAATAAAAGAGCGGATGTCGAAGAAAACGAAGGTGTGTTAGGTGTGTTTCCGGGACTCCTGTGTACAATTTCTGTTCCCACTTGTCGTACCATGGCAAGTTGGCTGTCCTTGTGCGCTTCCAAACCTCTGGTTTATCGCTTCTCGGCCTTTTGGCTAAGATCAAAGTGTAGTATCTGTTCTTATCAGCTTAATATCTGATACGTGACCGATTCGGTCACTACGATATTAAACTGATTTTTGGAACTAGGTGACATGCCCGGGGCTTGCCTCGCTGTCACCACAGGTCGTCTCAGACTTGCAGTACCTCTGAGAATGGCCTAAAAGCAGTGCAAATGTACGAGTGGCAACCCAGCGCACCTCTCACATGCGTATGCATGTGTGTTTTAGTGCGCGCGCACCGCTATTGGAATTCAGAGCGCGCTGAATGCAACAGCGCGCAGGACGGTGTGCTATAAATTCGGTGACCTTTTTTTTTTTAAAGGTCACATTGCAACTTCTAGAAAAAAGTAGTTTGCGACCAACTTACTGGACTTAAAAAAAAAAAAAAAAAAAAAAAAAATTATTTTGTCGTCCTCTTTGTGTGCGTTTGTTTGTGTGTGAGTGTGTGTGTGTGTGTGTGTGTGTGTGTGTGTGTGTGTGTGTGTGAAGTGTAGTATCTGTTCTTATCAGCTTAATATCTGATACGTGACCGATTCGGTCACTACGATATTAAACTGATTTTTGGAACTAGGTGACATGCCCGGGGCTTGCCTCGCTGTCACCACAGGTCGTCTCAGACTTGCAGTACCTCTGAGAATGGCCTAAAAGCAGTGCAAATGTACGAGTGGCAGTAGGGAGTCAAACAGGACCGCTGTCTTAGTAGGGAAGCGCACTAACAACGAGAGTATTTGGTCAAAGGGAGGCAACCTTCTTTTTTATAGATATTTGGTTTATAGAGTCTAAACATTTGCGTTTTAAAGCAGCTTTTCTTTTGTTTAAAATACTTTGATTGCTAAAAGTTTGCAATGAGAAGCTATGTAAAACTATTTGAAAATCGACAGAATTTATAGAATGCTGCACATCTGCTTGCAGCGGATTGTATAAATGGTAACCGGCTTGCATAAATTGCCTTATAGTTGAAATTTCTACTACTTTTATTTGTCACTGTCAATTTGGGGCTATTAAAAGACGTCTACTTTGTCTAGGAGGGAATTGGTTATTCCGCCAATTCCCTTAATATTCTGAATATACAATAAAAGAGCGGATGTCGAAGAAAACGAAGGTGTGTTAGGTGTGTTTCCGGGACTCCTGTGTACAATTTCTGTTCCCACTTGTCGTACCATGGCAAGTTGGCTGTCCTTGTGCGCTTCCAAACCTCTGGTTTATCGCTTCTCGGCCTTTTGGCTAAGATCAAAGTGTAGTATCTGTTCTTATCAGCTTAATATCTGATACGTGACCGATTCGGTCACTACGATATTAAACTGATTTTTGGAACTAGGTGACATGCCCGGGGCTTGCCTCGCTGTCACCACAGGTCGTCTCAGACTTGCAGTACCTCTGAGAATGGCCTAAAAGCAGTGCAAATGTACGAGTGGCAGTAGGGAGTCAAACAGGACCGCTGTCTTAGTAGGGAAGCGCACTAACAACGAGAGTATTTGGTCAAAGGGAGGCAACCTTCTTTTTTATAGATATTTGGTTTATAGAGTCTAAACATTTGCGTTTTAAAGCAGCTTTTCTTTTGTTTAAAATACTTTGATTGCTAAAAGTTTGCAATGAGAAGCTATGTAAAACTATTTGAAAATCGACAGAATTTATAGAATGCTGCACATCTGCTTGCAGCGGATTGTATAAATGGTAACCGGCTTGCATAAATTGCCTTATAGTTGAAATTTCTACTACTTTTATTTGTCACTGTCAATTTGGGGCCATTAAAAGACGTCTACTTTGTCTAGGAGGGAATTGGTTATTCCGCCAATTCCCTTAATATTCTGAATATACAATAAAAGAGCGGATGTCGAAGAAAACGAAGGTGTGTTAGGTGTGTTTCCGGGACTCCTGTGTACAATTTCTGTTCCCACTTGTCGTACCATGGCAAGTTGGCTGTCCTTGTGCGCTTCCAAACCTCTGGTTTATCGCTTCTCGGCCTTTTGGCTAAGATCAAAGTGTAGTATCTGTTCTTATCAGCTTAATATCTGATACGTGACCGATTCGGTCACTACGATATTAAACTGATTTTTGGAACTAGGTGACATGCCCGGGGCTTGCCTCGCTGTCACCACAGGTCGTCTCAGACTTGCAGTACCTCTGAGAATGGCCTAAAAGCAGTGCAAATGTACGAGTGGCAACCCAGCGCACCTCTCACATGCGTATGCATGTGTGTTTTAGTGCGCGCGCACCGCTATTGGAATTCAGAGCGCGCTGAATGCAACAGCGCGCAGGACGGTGTGCTATAAATTCGGTGACCTTTTTTTTTTTAAAGGTCACATTGCAACTTCTAGAAAAAAGTAGTTTGCGACCAACTTACTGGACTTAAAAAAAAAAAAAAAAAAAAAAAAATTATTTTGTCGTCCTCTTTGTGTGCGTTTGTTTGTGTGTGAGTGTGTGTGTGTGTGTGTGTGTGTGTGTGTGTGTGTGTGTGTGTGTGAAGTGTAGTATCTGTTCTTATCAGCTTAATATCTGATACGTGACCGATTCGGTCACTACGATATTAAACTGATTTTTGGAACTAGGTGACATGCCCGGGGCTTGCCTCGCTGTCACCACAGGTCGTCTCAGACTTGCAGTACCTCTGAGAATGGCCTAAAAGCAGTGCAAATGTACGAGTGGCAGTAGGGAGTCAAACAGGACCGCTGTCTTAGTAGGGAAGCGCACTAACAACGAGAGTATTTGGTCAAAGGGAGGCAACCTTCTTTTTTATAGATATTTGGTTTATAGAGTCTAAACATTTGCGTTTTAAAGCAGCTTTTCTTTTGTTTAAAATACTTTGATTGCTAAAAGTTTGCAATGAGAAGCTATGTAAAACTATTTGAAAATCGACAGAATTTATAGAATGCTGCACATCTGCTTGCAGCGGATTGTATAAATGGTAACCGGCTTGCATAAATTGCCTTATAGTTGAAATTTCTACTACTTTTATTTGTCACTGTCAATTTGGGGCCATTAAAAGACGTCTACTTTGTCTAGGAGGGAATTGGTTATTCCGCCAATTCCCTTAATATTCTGAATATACAATAAAAGAGCGGATGTCGAAGAAAACGAAGGTGTGTTAGGTGTGTTTCCGGGACTCCTGTGTACAATTTCTGTTCCCACTTGTCGTACCATGGCAAGTTGGCTGTCCTTGTGCGCTTCCAAACCTCTGGTTTATCGCTTCTCGGCCTTTTGGCTAAGATCAAAGTGTAGTATCTGTTCTTATCAGCTTAATATCTGATACGTGACCGATTCGGTCACTACGATATTAAACTGATTTTTGGAACTAGGTGACATGCCCGGGGCTTGCCTCGCTGTCACCACAGGTCGTCTCAGACTTGCAGTACCTCTGAGAATGGCCTAAAAGCAGTGCAAATGTACGAGTGGCAACCCAGCGCACCTCTCACATGCGTATGCATGTGTGTTTTAGTGCGCGCGCACCGCTATTGGAATTCAGAGCGCGCTGAATGCAACAGCGCGCAGGACGGTGTGCTATAAATTCGGTGACCTTTTTTTTTTAAAGGTCACATTGCAACTTCTAGAAAAAAGTAGTTTGCGACCAACTTACTGGACTTAAAAAAAAAAAAAAAAAAAAAAAAAATTATTTTGTCGTCCTCTTTGTGTGCGTTTGTTTGTGTGTGAGTGTGTGTGTGTGTGTGTGTGTGTGTGTGTGTGTGTGTGTGTGTGTGTGTGTGTGTGTGTGAAGTGTAGTATCTGTTCTTATCAGCTTAATATCTGATACGTGACCGATTCGGTCACTACGATATTAAACTGATTTTTGGAACTAGGTGACATGCCCGGGGCTTGCCTCGCTGTCACCACAGGTCGTCTCAGACTTGCAGTACCTCTGAGAATGGCCTAAAAGCAGTGCAAATGTACGAGTGGCAACCCAGCGCACCTCTCACATGCGTATGCATGTGTGTTTTAGTGCGCGCGCACCGCTATTGGAATTCAGAGCGCGCTGAATGCAACAGCGCGCAGGACGGTGTGCTATAAATTCGGTGACCTTTTTTTTTTTAAAGGTCACATTGCAACTTCTAGAAAAAAGTAGTTTGCGACCAACTTACTGGACTTAAAAAAAAAAAACAAAAAAAAAAAAAAAAATTATTTTGTCGTCCTCTTTGTGTGCGTTTGTTTGTGTGTGAGTGTGTGTGTGTGTGTGTGTGTGTGTGTGTGTGTGTGTGTGTGTGTGTGTGTGTGAAGTGTAGTATCTGTTCTTATCAGCTTAATATCTGATACGTGACCGATTCGGTCACTACGATATTAAACTGATTTTTGGAACTAGGTGACATGCCCGGGGCTTGCCTCGCTGTCACCACAGGTCGTCTCAGACTTGCAGTACCTCTGAGAATGGCCTAAAAGCAGTGCAAATGTACGAGTGGCAGTAGGGAGTCAAACAGGACCGCTGTCTTAGTAGGGAAGCGCACTAACAACGAGAGTATTTGGTCAAAGGGAGGCAACCTTCTTTTTTATAGATATTTGGTTTATAGAGTCTAAACATTTGCGTTTTAAAGCAGCTTTTCTTTTGTTTAAAATACTTTGATTGCTAAAAGTTTGCAATGAGAAGCTATGTAAAACTATTTGAAAATCGACAGAATTTATAGAATGCTGCACATCTGCTTGCAGCGGATTGTATAAATGGTAACCGGCTTGCATAAATTGCCTTATAGTTGAAATTTCTACTACTTTTATTTGTCACTGTCAATTTGGGGCCATTAAAAGACGTCTACTTTGTCTAGGAGGGAATTGGTTATTCCGCCAATTCCCTTAATATTCTGAATATACAATAAAAGAGCGGATGTCGAAGAAAACGAAGGTGTGTTAGGTGTGTTTCCGGGACTCCTGTGTACAATTTCTGTTCCCACTTGTCGTACCATGGCAAGTTGGCTGTCCTTGTGCGCTTCCAAACCTCTGGTTTATCGCTTCTCGGCCTTTTGGCTAAGATCAAAGTGTAGTATCTGTTCTTATCAGCTTAATATCTGATACGTGACCGATTCGGTCACTACGATATTAAACTGATTTTTGGAACTAGGTGACATGCCCGGGGCTTGCCTCGCTGTCACCACAGGTCGTCTCAGACTTGCAGTACCTCTGAGAATGGCCTAAAAGCAGTGCAAATGTACGAGTGGCAACCCAGCGCACCTCTCACATGCGTATGCATGTGTGTTTTAGTGCGCGCGCACCGCTATTGGAATTCAGAGCGCGCTGAATGCAACAGCGCGCAGGACGGTGTGCTATAAATTCGGTGACCTTTTTTTTTTTAAAGGTCACATTGCAACTTCTAGAAAAAAGTAGTTTGCGACCAACTTACTGGACTTAAAAAAAAAAAAAAAAAAAAAAAAAAAATTATTTTGTCGTCCTCTTTGTGTGCGTTTGTTTGTGTGTGAGTGTGTGTGTGTGTGTGTGTGTGTGTGTGTGTGTGTGTGTGTGTGTGTGTGTGTGAAGTGTAGTATCTGTTCTTATCAGCTTAATATCTGATACGTGACCGATTCGGTCACTACGATATTAAACTGATTTTTGGAACTAGGTGACATGCCCGGGGCTTGCCTCGCTGTCACCACAGGTCGTCTCAGACTTGCAGTACCTCTGAGAATGGCCTAAAAGCAGTGCAAATGTACGAGTGGCAGTAGGGAGTCAAACAGGACCGCTGTCTTAGTAGGGAAGCGCACTAACAACGAGAGTATTTGGTCAAAGGGAGGCAACCTTCTTTTTTATAGATATTTGGTTTATAGAGTCTAAACATTTGCGTTTTAAAGCAGCTTTTCTTTTGTTTAAAATACTTTGATTGCTAAAAGTTTGCAATGAGAAGCTATGTAAAACTATTTGAAAATCGACAGAATTTATAGAATGCTGCACATCTGCTTGCAGCGGATTGTATAAATGGTAACCGGCTTGCATAAATTGCCTTATAGTTGAAATTTCTACTACTTTTATTTGTCACTGTCAATTTGGGGCTATTAAAAGACGTCTACTTTGTCTAGGAGGGAATTGGTTATTCCGCCAATTCCCTTAATATTCTGAATATACAATAAAAGAGCGGATGTCGAAGAAAACGAAGGTGTGTTAGGTGTGTTTCCGGGACTCCTGTGTACAATTTCTGTTCCCACTTGTCGTACCATGGCAAGTTGGCTGTCCTTGTGCGCTTCCAAACCTCTGGTTTATCGCTTCTCGGCCTTTTGGCTAAGATCAAAGTGTAGTATCTGTTCTTATCAGCTTAATATCTGATACGTGACCGATTCGGTCACTACGATATTAAACTGATTTTTGGAACTAGGTGACATGCCCGGGGCTTGCCTCGCTGTCACCACAGGTCGTCTCAGACTTGCAGTACCTCTGAGAATGGCCTAAAAGCAGTGCAAATGTACGAGTGGCAACCCAGCGCACCTCTCACATGCGTATGCATGTGTGTTTTAGTGCGCGCGCACCGCTATTGGAATTCAGAGCGCGCTGAATGCAACAGCGCGCAGGACGGTGTGCTATAAATTCGGTGACCTTTTTTTTTTTAAAGGTCACATTGCAACTTCTAGAAAAAAGTAGTTTGCGACCAACTTACTGGACTTAAAAAAAAAAAAAAAAAAAAAAAAAAAAATTATTTTGTCGTCCTCTTTGTGTGCGTTTGTTTGTGTGTGAGTGTGTGTGTGTGTGTGTGTGTGTGTGTGTGTGTGTGTGTGTGTGTGTGTGTGTGTGTGAAGTGTAGTATCTGTTCTTATCAGCTTAATATCTGATACGTGACCGATTCGGTCACTACGATATTAAACTGATTTTTGGAACTAGGTGACATGCCCGGGGCTTGCCTCGCTGTCACCACAGGTCGTCTCAGACTTGCAGTACCTCTGAGAATGGCCTAAAAGCAGTGCAAATGTACGAGTGGCAGTAGGGAGTCAAACAGGACCGCTGTCTTAGTAGGGAAGCGCACTAACAACGAGAGTATTTGGTCAAAGGGAGGCAACCTTCTTTTTTATAGATATTTGGTTTATAGAGTCTAAACATTTGCGTTTTAAAGCAGCTTTTCTTTTGTTTAAAATACTTTGATTGCTAAAAGTTTGCAATGAGAAGCTATGTAAAACTATTTGAAAATCGACAGAATTTATAGAATGCTGCACATCTGCTTGCAGCGGATTGTATAAATGGTAACCGGCTTGCATAAATTGCCTTATAGTTGAAATTTCTACTACTTTTATTTGTCACTGTCAATTTGGGGCCATTAAAAGACGTCTACTTTGTCTAGGAGGGAATTGGTTATTCCGCCAATTCCCTTAATATTCTGAATATACAATAAAAGAGCGGATGTCGAAGAAAACGAAGGTGTGTTAGGTGTGTTTCCGGGACTCCTGTGTACAATTTCTGTTCCCACTTGTCGTACCATGGCAAGTTGGCTGTCCTTGTGCGCTTCCAAACCTCTGGTTTATCGCTTCTCGGCCTTTTGGCTAAGATCAAAGTGTAGTATCTGTTCTTATCAGCTTTACATCTGATACGTGACCGATTCGGTCACTACGATATTAAACTGATTTTTGGAACTAGGTGACATGCCCGGGGCTTGCCTCGCTGTCACCACAGGTCGTCTCAGACTTGCAGTACCTCTGAGAATGGCCTAAAAGCAGTGCAAATGTACGAGTGGCAGTAGGGAGTCAAACAGGACCGCTGTCTTAGTAGGGAAGCGCACTAACAACGAGAGTATTTGGTCAAAGGGAGGCAACCTTCTTTTTTATAGATATTTGGTTTATAGAGTCTAAACATTTGCGTTTTAAAGCAGCTTTTCTTTTGTTTAAAATACTTTGATTGCTAAAAGTTTGCAATGAGAAGCTATGTAAAACTATTTGAAAATCGACAGAATTTATAGAATGCTGCACATCTGCTTGCAGCGGATTGTATAAATGGTAACCGGCTTGCATAAATTGCCTTATAGTTGAAATTTCTACTACTTTTATTTGTCACTGTCAATTTGGGGCCATTAAAAGACGTCTACTTTGTCTAGGAGGGAATTGGTTATTCCGCCAATTCCCTTAATATTCTGAATATACAATAAAAGAGCGGATGTCGAAGAAAACGAAGGTGTGTTAGGTGTGTTTCCGGGACTCCTGTGTACAATTTCTGTTCCCACTTGTCGTACCATGGCAAGTTGGCTGTCCTTGTGCGCTTCCAAACCTCTGGTTTATCGCTTCTCGGCCTTTTGGCTAAGATCAAAGTGTAGTATCTGTTCTTATCAGCTTAATATCTGATACGTGACCGATTCGGTCACTACGATATTAAACTGATTTTTGGAACTAGGTGACATGCCCGGGGCTTGCCTCGCTGTCACCACAGGTCGTCTCAGACTTGCAGTACCTCTGAGAATGGCCTAAAAGCAGTGCAAATGTACGAGTGGCAACCCAGCGCACCTCTCACATGCGTATGCATGTGTGTTTTAGTGCGCGCGCACCGCTATTGGAATTCAGAGCGCGCTGAATGCAACAGCGCGCAGGACGGTGTGCTATAAATTCGGTGACCTTTTTTTTTTTAAAGGTCACATTGCAACTTCTAGAAAAAAGTAGTTTGCGACCAACTTACTGGACTTAAAAAAAAAAAAAAAAAAAAAAAAAAATTATTTTGTCGTCCTCTTTGTGTGCGTTTGTTTGTGTGTGAGTGTGTGTGTGTGTGTGTGTGTGTGTGTGTGTGTGTGTGTGTGTGTGTGAAGTGTAGTATCTGTTCTTATCAGCTTAATATCTGATACGTGACCGATTCGGTCACTACGATATTAAACTGATTTTTGGAACTAGGTGACATGCCCGGGGCTTGCCTCGCTGTCACCACAGGTCGTCTCAGACTTGCAGTACCTCTGAGAATGGCCTAAAAGCAGTGCAAATGTACGAGTGGCAGTAGGGAGTCAAACAGGACCGCTGTCTTAGTAGGGAAGCGCACTAACAACGAGAGTATTTGGTCAAAGGGAGGCAACCTTCTTTTTTATAGATATTTGGTTTATAGAGTCTAAACATTTGCGTTTTAAAGCAGCTTTTCTTTTGTTTAAAATACTTTGATTGCTAAAAGTTTGCAATGAGAAGCTATGTAAAACTATTTGAAAATCGACAGAATTTATAGAATGCTGCACATCTGCTTGCAGCGGATTGTATAAATGGTAACCGGCTTGCATAAATTGCCTTATAGTTGAAATTTCTACTACTTTTATTTGTCACTGTCAATTTGGGGCCATTAAAAGACGTCTACTTTGTCTAGGAGGGAATTGGTTATTCCGCCAATTCCCTTAATATTCTGAATATACAATAAAAGAGCGGATGTCGAAGAAAACGAAGGTGTGTTAGGTGTGTTTCCGGGACTCCTGTGTACAATTTCTGTTCCCACTTGTCGTACCATGGCAAGTTGGCTGTCCTTGTGCGCTTCCAAACCTCTGGTTTATCGCTTCTCGGCCTTTTGGCTAAGATCAAAGTGTAGTATCTGTTCTTATCAGCTTAATATCTGATACGTGACCGATTCGGTCACTACGATATTAAACTGATTTTTGGAACTAGGTGACATGCCCGGGGCTTGCCTCGCTGTCACCACAGGTCGTCTCAGACTTGCAGTACCTCTGAGAATGGCCTAAAAGCAGTGCAAATGTACGAGTGGCAACCCAGCGCACCTCTCACATGCGTATGCATGTGTGTTTTAGTGCGCGCGCACCGCTATTGGAATTCAGAGCGCGCTGAATGCAACAGCGCGCAGGACGGTGTGCTATAAATTCGGTGACCTTTTTTTTTTTAAAGGTCACATTGCAACTTCTAGAAAAAAGTAGTTTGCGACCAACTTACTGGACTTAAAAAAAAAAAAAAAAAAAAAAAAAAAAAATTATTTTGTCGTCCTCTTTGTGTGCGTTTGTTTGTGTGTGAGTGTGTGTGTGTGTGTGTGTGTGTGTGTGTGTGTGTGTGTGTGTGTGTGTGTGTGTGTGTGTGTGAAGTGTAGTATCTGTTCTTATCAGCTTAATATCTGATACGTGACCGATTCGGTCACTACGATATTAAACTGATTTTTGGAACTAGGTGACATGCCCGGGGCTTGCCTCGCTGTCACCACAGGTCGTCTCAGACTTGCAGTACCTCTGAGAATGGCCTAAAAGCAGTGCAAATGTACGAGTGGCAGTAGGGAGTCAAACAGGACCGCTGTCTTAGTAGGGAAGCGCACTAACAACGAGAGTATTTGGTCAAAGGGAGGCAACCTTCTTTTTTATAGATATTTGGTTTATAGAGTCTAAACATTTGCGTTTTAAAGCAGCTTTTCTTTTGTTTAAAATACTTTGATTGCTAAAAGTTTGCAATGAGAAGCTATGTAAAACTATTTGAAAATCGACAGAATTTATAGAATGCTGCACATCTGCTTGCAGCGGATTGTATAAATGGTAACCGGCTTGCATAAATTGCCTTATAGTTGAAATTTCTACTACTTTTATTTGTCACTGTCAATTTGGGGCCATTAAAAGACGTCTACTTTGTCTAGGAGGGAATTGGTTATTCCGCCAATTCCCTTAATATTCTGAATATACAATAAAAGAGCGGATGTCGAAGAAAACGAAGGTGTGTTAGGTGTGTTTCCGGGACTCCTGTGTACAATTTCTGTTCCCACTTGTCGTACCATGGCAAGTTGGCTGTCCTTGTGCGCTTCCAAACCTCTGGTTTATCGCTTCTCGGCCTTTTGGCTAAGATCAAAGTGTAGTATCTGTTCTTATCAGCTTTACATCTGATACGTGACCGATTCGGTCACTACGATATTAAACTGATTTTTGGAACTAGGTGACATGCCCGGGGCTTGCCTCGCTGTCACCACAGGTCGTCTCAGACTTGCAGTACCTCTGAGAATGGCCTAAAAGCAGTGCAAATGTACGAGTGGCAGTAGGGAGTCAAACAGGACCGCTGTCTTAGTAGGGAAGCGCACTAACAACGAGAGTATTTGGTCAAAGGGAGGCAACCTTCTTTTTTATAGATATTTGGTTTATAGAGTCTAAACATTTGCGTTTTAAAGCAGCTTTTCTTTTGTTTAAAATACTTTGATTGCTAAAAGTTTGCAATGAGAAGCTATGTAAAACTATTTGAAAATCGACAGAATTTATAGAATGCTGCACATCTGCTTGCAGCGGATTGTATAAATGGTAACCGGCTTGCATAAATTGCCTTATAGTTGAAATTTCTACTACTTTTATTTGTCACTGTCAATTTGGGGCCATTAAAAGACGTCTACTTTGTCTAGGAGGGAATTGGTTATTCCGCCAATTCCCTTAATATTCTGAATATACAATAAAAGAGCGGATGTCGAAGAAAACGAAGGTGTGTTAGGTGTGTTTCCGGGACTCCTGTGTACAATTTCTGTTCCCACTTGTCGTACCATGGCAAGTTGGCTGTCCTTGTGCGCTTCCAAACCTCTGGTTTATCGCTTCTCGGCCTTTTGGCTAAGATCAAAGTGTAGTATCTGTTCTTATCAGCTTAATATCTGATACGTGACCGATTCGGTCACTACGATATTAAACTGATTTTTGGAACTAGGTGACATGCCCGGGGCTTGCCTCGCTGTCACCACAGGTCGTCTCAGACTTGCAGTACCTCTGAGAATGGCCTAAAAGCAGTGCAAATGTACGAGTGGCAACCCAGCGCACCTCTCACATGCGTATGCATGTGTGTTTTAGTGCGCGCGCACCGCTATTGGAATTCAGAGCGCGCTGAATGCAACAGCGCGCAGGACGGTGTGCTATAAATTCGGTGACCTTTTTTTTTTTAAAGGTCACATTGCAACTTCTAGAAAAAAGTAGTTTGCGACCAACTTACTGGACTTAAAAAAAAAAAAAAAAAAAAAAAAAAATTATTTTGTCGTCCTCTTTGTGTGCGTTTGTTTGTGTGTGAGTGTGTGTGTGTGTGTGTGTGTGTGTGTGTGTGTGTGTGTGTGTGTGAAGTGTAGTATCTGTTCTTATCAGCTTAATATCTGATACGTGACCGATTCGGTCACTACGATATTAAACTGATTTTTGGAACTAGGTGACATGCCCGGGGCTTGCCTCGCTGTCACCACAGGTCGTCTCAGACTTGCAGTACCTCTGAGAATGGCCTAAAAGCAGTGCAAATGTACGAGTGGCAGTAGGGAGTCAAACAGGACCGCTGTCTTAGTAGGGAAGCGCACTAACAACGAGAGTATTTGGTCAAAGGGAGGCAACCTTCTTTTTTATAGATATTTGGTTTATAGAGTCTAAACATTTGCGTTTTAAAGCAGCTTTTCTTTTGTTTAAAATACTTTGATTGCTAAAAGTTTGCAATGAGAAGCTATGTAAAACTATTTGAAAATCGACAGAATTTATAGAATGCTGCACATCTGCTTGCAGCGGATTGTATAAATGGTAACCGGCTTGCATAAATTGCCTTATAGTTGAAATTTCTACTACTTTTATTTGTCACTGTCAATTTGGGGCCATTAAAAGACGTCTACTTTGTCTAGGAGGGAATTGGTTATTCCGCCAATTCCCTTAATATTCTGAATATACAATAAAAGAGCGGATGTCGAAGAAAACGAAGGTGTGTTAGGTGTGTTTCCGGGACTCCTGTGTACAATTTCTGTTCCCACTTGTCGTACCATGGCAAGTTGGCTGTCCTTGTGCGCTTCCAAACCTCTGGTTTATCGCTTCTCGGCCTTTTGGCTAAGATCAAAGTGTAGTATCTGTTCTTATCAGCTTAATATCTGATACGTGACCGATTCGGTCACTACGATATTAAACTGATTTTTGGAACTAGGTGACATGCCCGGGGCTTGCCTCGCTGTCACCACAGGTCGTCTCAGACTTGCAGTACCTCTGAGAATGGCCTAAAAGCAGTGCAAATGTACGAGTGGCAACCCAGCGCACCTCTCACATGCGTATGCATGTGTGTTTTAGTGCGCGCGCACCGCTATTGGAATTCAGAGCGCGCTGAATGCAACAGCGCGCAGGACGGTGTGCTATAAATTCGGTGACCTTTTTTTTTTTAAAGGTCACATTGCAACTTCTAGAAAAAAGTAGTTTGCGACCAACTTACTGGACTTAAAAAAAAAAAAAAAAAAAAAAAAAAATTATTTTGTCGTCCTCTTTGTGTGCGTTTGTTTGTGTGTGAGTGTGTGTGTGTGTGTGTGTGTGTGTGTGTGTGTGTGTGTGTGTGTGTGTGTGTGTGTGTGAAGTGTAGTATCTGTTCTTATCAGCTTAATATCTGATACGTGACCGATTCGGTCACTACGATATTAAACTGATTTTTGGAACTAGGTGACATGCCCGGGGCTTGCCTCGCTGTCACCACAGGTCGTCTCAGACTTGCAGTACCTCTGAGAATGGCCTAAAAGCAGTGCAAATGTACGAGTGGCAACCCAGCGCACCTCTCACATGCGTATGCATGTGTGTTTTAGTGCGCGCGCACCGCTATTGGAATTCAGAGCGCGCTGAATGCAACAGCGCGCAGGACGGTGTGCTATAAATTCGGTGACCTTTTTTTTTTAAAGGTCACATTGCAACTTCTAGAAAAAAGTAGTTTGCGACCAACTTACTGGACTTAAAAAAAAAAAAAAAAAAAAAAAAAAAATTATTTTGTCGTCCTCTTTGTGTGCGTTTGTTTGTGTGTGAGTGTGTGTGTGTGTGTGTGTGTGTGTGTGTGTGTGTGTGTGTGTGTGTGTGAAGTGTAGTATCTGTTCTTATCAGCTTAATATCTGATACGTGACCGATTCGGTCACTACGATATTAAACTGATTTTTGGAACTAGGTGACATGCCCGGGGCTTGCCTCGCTGTCACCACAGGTCGTCTCAGACTTGCAGTACCTCTGAGAATGGCCTAAAAGCAGTGCAAATGTACGAGTGGCAGTAGGGAGTCAAACAGGACCGCTGTCTTAGTAGGGAAGCGCACTAACAACGAGAGTATTTGGTCAAAGGGAGGCAACCTTCTTTTTTATAGATATTTGGTTTATAGAGTCTAAACATTTGCGTTTTAAAGCAGCTTTTCTTTTGTTTAAAATACTTTGATTGCTAAAAGTTTGCAATGAGAAGCTATGTAAAACTATTTGAAAATCGACAGAATTTATAGAATGCTGCACATCTGCTTGCAGCGGATTGTATAAATGGTAACCGGCTTGCATAAATTGCCTTATAGTTGAAATTTCTACTACTTTTATTTGTCACTGTCAATTTGGGGCCATTAAAAGACGTCTACTTTGTCTAGGAGGGAATTGGTTATTCCGCCAATTCCCTTAATATTCTGAATATACAATAAAAGAGCGGATGTCGAAGAAAACGAAGGTGTGTTAGGTGTGTTTCCGGGACTCCTGTGTACAATTTCTGTTCCCACTTGTCGTACCATGGCAAGTTGGCTGTCCTTGTGCGCTTCCAAACCTCTGGTTTATCGCTTCTCGGCCTTTTGGCTAAGATCAAAGTGTAGTATCTGTTCTTATCAGCTTAATATCTGATACGTGACCGATTCGGTCACTACGATATTAAACTGATTTTTGGAACTAGGTGACATGCCCGGGGCTTGCCTCGCTGTCACCACAGGTCGTCTCAGACTTGCAGTACCTCTGAGAATGGCCTAAAAGCAGTGCAAATGTACGAGTGGCAACCCAGCGCACCTCTCACATGCGTATGCATGTGTGTTTTAGTGCGCGCGCACCGCTATTGGAATTCAGAGCGCGCTGAATGCAACAGCGCGCAGGACGGTGTGCTATAAATTCGGTGACCTTTTTTTTTTTAAAGGTCACATTGCAACTTCTAGAAAAAAGTAGTTTGCGACCAACTTACTGGACTTAAAAAAAAAAAAAAAAAAAAAAAAAATTATTTTGTCGTCCTCTTTGTGTGCGTTTGTTTGTGTGTGAGTGTGTGTGTGTGTGTGTGTGTGTGTGTGTGTGTGTGTGTGTGAAGTGTAGTATCTGTTCTTATCAGCTTAATATCTGATACGTGACCGATTCGGTCACTACGATATTAAACTGATTTTTGGAACTAGGTGACATGCCCGGGGCTTGCCTCGCTGTCACCACAGGTCGTCTCAGACTTGCAGTACCTCTGAGAATGGCCTAAAAGCAGTGCAAATGTACGAGTGGCAGTAGGGAGTCAAACAGGACCGCTGTCTTAGTAGGGAAGCGCACTAACAACGAGAGTATTTGGTCAAAGGGAGGCAACCTTCTTTTTTATAGATATTTGGTTTATAGAGTCTAAACATTTGCGTTTTAAAGCAGCTTTTCTTTTGTTTAAAATACTTTGATTGCTAAAAGTTTGCAATGAGAAGCTATGTAAAACTATTTGAAAATCGACAGAATTTATAGAATGCTGCACATCTGCTTGCAGCGGATTGTATAAATGGTAACCGGCTTGCATAAATTGCCTTATAGTTGAAATTTCTACTACTTTTATTTGTCACTGTCAATTTGGGGCCATTAAAAGACGTCTACTTTGTCTAGGAGGGAATTGGTTATTCCGCCAATTCCCTTAATATTCTGAATATACAATAAAAGAGCGGATGTCGAAGAAAACGAAGGTGTGTTAGGTGTGTTTCCGGGACTCCTGTGTACAATTTCTGTTCCCACTTGTCGTACCATGGCAAGTTGGCTGTCCTTGTGCGCTTCCAAACCTCTGGTTTATCGCTTCTCGGCCTTTTGGCTAAGATCAAAGTGTAGTATCTGTTCTTATCAGCTTAATATCTGATACGTGACCGATTCGGTCACTACGATATTAAACTGATTTTTGGAACTAGGTGACATGCCCGGGGCTTGCCTCGCTGTCACCACAGGTCGTCTCAGACTTGCAGTACCTCTGAGAATGGCCTAAAAGCAGTGCAAATGTACGAGTGGCAACCCAGCGCACCTCTCACATGCGTATGCATGTGTGTTTTAGTGCGCGCGCACCGCTATTGGAATTCAGAGCGCGCTGAATGCAACAGCGCGCAGGACGGTGTGCTATAAATTCGGTGACCTTTTTTTTTTTAAAGGTCACATTGCAACTTCTAGAAAAAAGTAGTTTGCGACCAACTTACTGGACTTAAAAAAAAAAAAAAAAAAAAAAAAAAAAAATTATTTTGTCGTCCTCTTTGTGTGCGTTTGTTTGTGTGTGAGTGTGTGTGTGTGTGTGTGTGTGTGTGTGTGTGTGTGTGTGTGTGTGTGTGTGTGTGTGTGTGTGTGTGAAGTGTAGTATCTGTTCTTATCAGCTTAATATCTGATACGTGACCGATTCGGTCACTACGATATTAAACTGATTTTTGGAACTAGGTGACATGCCCGGGGCTTGCCTCGCTGTCACCACAGGTCGTCTCAGACTTGCAGTACCTCTGAGAATGGCCTAAAAGCAGTGCAAATGTACGAGTGGCAGTAGGGAGTCAAACAGGACCGCTGTCTTAGTAGGGAAGCGCACTAACAACGAGAGTATTTGGTCAAAGGGAGGCAACCTTCTTTTTTATAGATATTTGGTTTATAGAGTCTAAACATTTGCGTTTTAAAGCAGCTTTTCTTTTGTTTAAAATACTTTGATTGCTAAAAGTTTGCAATGAGAAGCTATGTAAAACTATTTGAAAATCGACAGAATTTATAGAATGCTGCACATCTGCTTGCAGCGGATTGTATAAATGGTAACCGGCTTGCATAAATTGCCTTATAGTTGAAATTTCTACTACTTTTATTTGTCACTGTCAATTTGGGGCCATTAAAAGACGTCTACTTTGTCTAGGAGGGAATTGGTTATTCCGCCAATTCCCTTAATATTCTGAATATACAATAAAAGAGCGGATGTCGAAGAAAACGAAGGTGTGTTAGGTGTGTTTCCGGGACTCCTGTGTACAATTTCTGTTCCCACTTGTCGTACCATGGCAAGTTGGCTGTCCTTGTGCGCTTCCAAACCTCTGGTTTATCGCTTCTCGGCCTTTTGGCTAAGATCAAAGTGTAGTATCTGTTCTTATCAGCTTAATATCTGATACGTGACCGATTCGGTCACTACGATATTAAACTGATTTTTGGAACTAGGTGACATGCCCGGGGCTTGCCTCGCTGTCACCACAGGTCGTCTCAGACTTGCAGTACCTCTGAGAATGGCCTAAAAGCAGTGCAAATGTACGAGTGGCAACCCAGCGCACCTCTCACATGCGTATGCATGTGTGTTTTAGTGCGCGCGCACCGCTATTGGAATTCAGAGCGCGCTGAATGCAACAGCGCGCAGGACGGTGTGCTATAAATTCGGTGACCTTTTTTTTTTTAAAGGTCACATTGCAACTTCTAGAAAAAAGTAGTTTGCGACCAACTTACTGGACTTTAAAAAAAAAAAAAAAAAAAAAAAATTATTTTGTCGTCCTCTTTGTGTGCGTTTGTTTGTGTGTGAGTGTGTGTGTGTGTGTGTGTGTGTGTGTGTGTGTGTGTGTGTGTGTGAAGTGTAGTATCTGTTCTTATCAGCTTAATATCTGATACGTGACCGATTCGGTCACTACGATATTAAACTGATTTTTGGAACTAGGTGACATGCCCGGGGCTTGCCTCGCTGTCACCACAGGTCGTCTCAGACTTGCAGTACCTCTGAGAATGGCCTAAAAGCAGTGCAAATGTACGAGTGGCAGTAGGGAGTCAAACAGGACCGCTGTCTTAGTAGGGAAGCGCACTAACAACGAGAGTATTTGGTCAAAGGGAGGCAACCTTCTTTTTTATAGATATTTGGTTTATAGAGTCTAAACATTTGCGTTTTAAAGCAGCTTTTCTTTTGTTTAAAATACTTTGATTGCTAAAAGTTTGCAATGAGAAGCTATGTAAAACTATTTGAAAATCGACAGAATTTATAGAATGCTGCACATCTGCTTGCAGCGGATTGTATAAATGGTAACCGGCTTGCATAAATTGCCTTATAGTTGAAATTTCTACTACTTTTATTTGTCACTGTCAATTTGGGGCCATTAAAATACGTCTACTTTGTCTAGGAGGGAATTGGTTATTCCGCCAATTCCCTTAATATTCTGAATATACAATAAAAGAGCGGATGTCGAAGAAAACGAAGGTGTGTTAGGTGTGTTTCCGGGACTCCTGTGTACAATTTCTGTTCCCACTTGTCGTACCATGGCAAGTTGGCTGTCCTTGTGCGCTTCCAAACCTCTGGTTTATCGCTTCTCGGCCTTTTGGCTAAGATCAAAGTGTAGTATCTGTTCTTATCAGCTTAATATCTGATACGTGACCGATTCGGTCACTACGATATTAAACTGATTTTTGGAACTAGGTGACATGCCCGGGGCTTGCCTCGCTGTCACCACAGGTCGTCTCAGACTTGCAGTACCTCTGAGAATGGCCTAAAAGCAGTGCAAATGTACGAGTGGCAACCCAGCGCACCTCTCACATGCGTATGCATGTGTGTTTTAGTGCGCGCGCACCGCTATTGGAATTCAGAGCGCGCTGAATGCAACAGCGCGCAGGACGGTGTGCTATAAATTCGGTGACCTTTTTTTTTTTAAAGGTCACATTGCAACTTCTAGAAAAAAGTAGTTTGCGACCAACTTACTGGACTTAAAAAAAAAAAAAAAAAAAAAAAAAATTATTTTGTCGTCCTCTTTGTGTGCGTTTGTTTGTGTGTGAGTGTGTGTGTGTGTGTGTGTGTGTGTGTGTGTGTGTGTGTGTGTGTGTGTGTGTGTGTGTGTGTGTGTGAAGTGTAGTATCTGTTCTTATCAGCTTAATATCTGATACGTGACCGATTCGGTCACTACGATATTAAACTGATTTTTGGAACTAGGTGACATGCCCGGGGCTTGCCTCGCTGTCACCACAGGTCGTCTCAGACTTGCAGTACCTCTGAGAATGGCCTAAAAGCAGTGCAAATGTACGAGTGGCAGTAGGGAGTCAAACAGGACCGCTGTCTTAGTAGGGAAGCGCACTAACAACGAGAGTATTTGGTCAAAGGGAGGCAACCTTCTTTTTTATAGATATTTGGTTTATAGAGTCTAAACATTTGCGTTTTAAAGCAGCTTTTCTTTTGTTTAAAATACTTTGATTGCTAAAAGTTTGCAATGAGAAGCTATGTAAAACTATTTGAAAATCGACAGAATTTATAGAATGCTGCACATCTGCTTGCAGCGGATTGTATAAATGGTAACCGGCTTGCATAAATTGCCTTATAGTTGAAATTTCTACTACTTTTATTTGTCACTGTCAATTTGGGGCCATTAAAAGACGTCTACTTTGTCTAGGAGGGAATTGGTTATTCCGCCAATTCCCTTAATATTCTGAATATACAATAAAAGAGCGGATGTCGAAGAAAACGAAGGTGTGTTAGGTGTGTTTCCGGGACTCCTGTGTACAATTTCTGTTCCCACTTGTCGTACCATGGCAAGTTGGCTGTCCTTGTGCGCTTCCAAACCTCTGGTTTATCGCTTCTCGGCCTTTTGGCTAAGATCAAAGTGTAGTATCTGTTCTTATCAGCTTAATATCTGATACGTGACCGATTCGGTCACTACGATATTAAACTGATTTTTGGAACTAGGTGACATGCCCGGGGCTTGCCTCGCTGTCACCACAGGTCGTCTCAGACTTGCAGTACCTCTGAGAATGGCCTAAAAGCAGTGCAAATGTACGAGTGGCAACCCAGCGCACCTCTCACATGCGTATGCATGTGTGTTTTAGTGCGCGCGCACCGCTATTGGAATTCAGAGCGCGCTGAATGCAACAGCGCGCAGGACGGTGTGCTATAAATTCGGTGACCTTTTTTTTTTTAAAGGTCACATTGCAACTTCTAGAAAAAAGTAGTTTGCGACCAACTTACTGGACTTAAAAAAAAAAAAAAAAAAAATTATTTTGTCGTCCTCTTTGTGTGCGTTTGTTTGTGTGTGAGTGTGTGTGTGTGTGTGTGTGTGTGTGTGTGTGTGTGTGTGTGTGTGTGTGTGTGTGTGTGAAGTGTAGTATCTGTTCTTATCAGCTTAATATCTGATACGTGACCGATTCGGTCACTACGATATTAAACTGATTTTTGGAACTAGGTGACATGCCCGGGGCTTGCCTCGCTGTCACCACAGGTCGTCTCAGACTTGCAGTACCTCTGAGAATGGCCTAAAAGCAGTGCAAATGTACGAGTGGCAGTAGGGAGTCAAACAGGACCGCTGTCTTAGTAGGGAAGCGCACTAACAACGAGAGTATTTGGTCAAAGGGAGGCAACCTTCTTTTTTATAGATATTTGGTTTATAGAGTCTAAACATTTGCGTTTTAAAGCAGCTTTTCTTTTGTTTAAAATACTTTGATTGCTAAAAGTTTGCAATGAGAAGCTATGTAAAACTATTTGAAAATCGACAGAATTTATAGAATGCTGCACATCTGCTTGCAGCGGATTGTATAAATGGTAACCGGCTTGCATAAATTGCCTTATAGTTGAAATTTCTACTACTTTTATTTGTCACTGTCAATTTGGGGCCATTAAAAGACGTCTACTTTGTCTAGGAGGGAATTGGTTATTCCGCCAATTCCCTTAATATTCTGAATATACAATAAAAGAGCGGATGTCGAAGAAAACGAAGGTGTGTTAGGTGTGTTTCCGGGACTCCTGTGTACAATTTCTGTTCCCACTTGTCGTACCATGGCAAGTTGGCTGTCCTTGTGCGCTTCCAAACCTCTGGTTTATCGCTTCTCGGCCTTTTGGCTAAGATCAAAGTGTAGTATCTGTTCTTATCAGCTTAATATCTGATACGTGACCGATTCGGTCACTACGATATTAAACTGATTTTTGGAACTAGGTGACATGCCCGGGGCTTGCCTCGCTGTCACCACAGGTCGTCTCAGACTTGCAGTACCTCTGAGAATGGCCTAAAAGCAGTGCAAATGTACGAGTGGCAACCCAGCGCACCTCTCACATGCGTATGCATGTGTGTTTTAGTGCGCGCGCACCGCTATTGGAATTCAGAGCGCGCTGAATGCAACAGCGCGCAGGACGGTGTGCTATAAATTCGGTGACCTTTTTTTTTTTAAAGGTCACATTGCAACTTCTAGAAAAAAGTAGTTTGCGACCAACTTACTGGACTTAAAAAAAAAAAAAAAAAAAAAAAAAAATTATTTTGTCGTCCTCTTTGTGTGCGTTTGTTTGTGTGTGAGTGTGTGTGTGTGTGTGTGTGTGTGTGTGTGTGTGTGTGTGTGTGTGTGTGTGAAGTGTAGTATCTGTTCTTATCAGCTTAATATCTGATACGTGACCGATTCGGTCACTACGATATTAAACTGATTTTTGGAACTAGGTGACATGCCCGGGGCTTGCCTCGCTGTCACCACAGGTCGTCTCAGACTTGCAGTACCTCTGAGAATGGCCTAAAAGCAGTGCAAATGTACGAGTGGCAGTAGGGAGTCAAACAGGACCGCTGTCTTAGTAGGGAAGCGCACTAACAACGAGAGTATTTGGTCAAAGGGAGGCAACCTTCTTTTTTATAGATATTTGGTTTATAGAGTCTAAACATTTGCGTTTTAAAGCAGCTTTTCTTTTGTTTAAAATACTTTGATTGCTAAAAGTTTGCAATGAGAAGCTATGTAAAACTATTTGAAAATCGACAGAATTTATAGAATGCTGCACATCTGCTTGCAGCGGATTGTATAAATGGTAACCGGCTTGCATAAATTGCCTTATAGTTGAAATTTCTACTACTTTTATTTGTCACTGTCAATTTGGGGCTATTAAAAGACGTCTACTTTGTCTAGGAGGGAATTGGTTATTCCGCCAATTCCCTTAATATTCTGAATATACAATAAAAGAGCGGATGTCGAAGAAAACGAAGGTGTGTTAGGTGTGTTTCCGGGACTCCTGTGTACAATTTCTGTTCCCACTTGTCGTACCATGGCAAGTTGGCTGTCCTTGTGCGCTTCCAAACCTCTGGTTTATCGCTTCTCGGCCTTTTGGCTAAGATCAAAGTGTAGTATCTGTTCTTATCAGCTTAATATCTGATACGTGACCGATTCGGTCACTACGATATTAAACTGATTTTTGGAACTAGGTGACATGCCCGGGGCTTGCCTCGCTGTCACCACAGGTCGTCTCAGACTTGCAGTACCTCTGAGAATGGCCTAAAAGCAGTGCAAATGTACGAGTGGCAACCCAGCGCACCTCTCACATGCGTATGCATGTGTGTTTTAGTGCGCGCGCACCGCTATTGGAATTCAGAGCGCGCTGAATGCAACAGCGCGCAGGACGGTGTGCTATAAATTCGGTGACCTTTTTTTTTTTAAAGGTCACATTGCAACTTCTAGAAAAAAGTAGTTTGCGACCAACTTACTGGACTTAAAAAAAAAAAAAAAAAAAAAAAAAATTATTTTGTCGTCCTCTTTGTGTGCGTTTGTTTGTGTGTGAGTGTGTGTGTGTGTGTGTGTGTGTGTGTGTGTGTGTGTGTGTGAAGTGTAGTATCTGTTCTTATCAGCTTAATATCTGATACGTGACCGATTCGGTCACTACGATATTAAACTGATTTTTGGAACTAGGTGACATGCCCGGGGCTTGCCTCGCTGTCACCACAGGTCGTCTCAGACTTGCAGTACCTCTGAGAATGGCCTAAAAGCAGTGCAAATGTACGAGTGGCAGTAGGGAGTCAAACAGGACCGCTGTCTTAGTAGGGAAGCGCACTAACAACGAGAGTATTTGGTCAAAGGGAGGCAACCTTCTTTTTTATAGATATTTGGTTTATAGAGTCTAAACATTTGCGTTTTAAAGCAGCTTTTCTTTTGTTTAAAATACTTTGATTGCTAAAAGTTTGCAATGAGAAGCTATGTAAAACTATTTGAAAATCGACAGAATTTATAGAATGCTGCACATCTGCTTGCAGCGGATTGTATAAATGGTAACCGGCTTGCATAAATTGCCTTATAGTTGAAATTTCTACTACTTTTTTTTGTCACTGTCAATTTGGGGCCATTAAAAGACGTCTACTTTGTCTAGGAGGGAATTGGTTATTCCGCCAATTCCCTTAATATTCTGAATATACAATAAAAGAGCGGATGTCGAAGAAAACGAAGGTGTGTTAGGTGTGTTTCCGGGACTCCTGTGTACAATTTCTGTTCCCACTTGTCGTACCATGGCAAGTTGGCTGTCCTTGTGCGCTTCCAAACCTCTGGTTTATCGCTTCTCGGCCTTTTGGCTAAGATCAAAGTGTAGTATCTGTTCTTATCAGCTTAATATCTGATACGTGACCGATTCGGTCACTACGATATTAAACTGATTTTTGGAACTAGGTGACATGCCCGGGGCTTGCCTCGCTGTCACCACAGGTCGTCTCAGACTTGCAGTACCTCTGAGAATGGCCTAAAAGCAGTGCAAATGTACGAGTGGCAACCCAGCGCACCTCTCACATGCGTATGCATGTGTGTTTTAGTGCGCGCGCACCGCTATTGGAATTCAGAGCGCGCTGAATGCAACAGCGCGCAGGACGGTGTGCTATAAATTCGGTGACCTTTTTTTTTTTAAAGGTCACATTGCAACTTCTAGAAAAAAGTAGTTTGCGACCAACTTACTGGACTTAAAAAAAAAAAAAAAAAAAAAAAAAAAAATTATTTTGTCGTCCTCTTTGTGTGCGTTTGTTTGTGTGTGAGTGTGTGTGTGTGTGTGTGTGTGTGTGTGTGTGTGTGTGTGTGTGTGTGTGTGTGTGTGTGAAGTGTAGTATCTGTTCTTATCAGCTTAATATCTGATACGTGACCGATTCGGTCACTACGATATTAAACTGATTTTTGGAACTAGGTGACATGCCCGGGGCTTGCCTCGCTGTCACCACAGGTCGTCTCAGACTTGCAGTACCTCTGAGAATGGCCTAAAAGCAGTGCAAATGTACGAGTGGCAGTAGGGAGTCAAACAGGACCGCTGTCTTAGTAGGGAAGCGCACTAACAACGAGAGTATTTGGTCAAAGGGAGGCAACCTTCTTTTTTATAGATATTTGGTTTATAGAGTCTAAACATTTGCGTTTTAAAGCAGCTTTTCTTTTGTTTAAAATACTTTGATTGCTAAAAGTTTGCAATGAGAAGCTATGTAAAACTATTTGAAAATCGACAGAATTTATAGAATGCTGCACATCTGCTTGCAGCGGATTGTATAAATGGTAACCGGCTTGCATAAATTGCCTTATAGTTGAAATTTCTACTACTTTTATTTGTCACTGTCAATTTGGGGCCATTAAAAGACGTCTACTTTGTCTAGGAGGGAATTGGTTATTCCGCCAATTCCCTTAATATTCTGAATATACAATAAAAGAGCGGATGTCGAAGAAAACGAAGGTGTGTTAGGTGTGTTTCCGGGACTCCTGTGTACAATTTCTGTTCCCACTTGTCGTACCATGGCAAGTTGGCTGTCCTTGTGCGCTTCCAAACCTCTGGTTTATCGCTTCTCGGCCTTTTGGCTAAGATCAAAGTGTAGTATCTGTTCTTATCAGCTTAATATCTGATACGTGACCGATTCGGTCACTACGATATTAAACTGATTTTTGGAACTAGGTGACATGCCCGGGGCTTGCCTCGCTGTCACCACAGGTCGTCTCAGACTTGCAGTACCTCTGAGAATGGCCTAAAAGCAGTGCAAATGTACGAGTGGCAACCCAGCGCACCTCTCACATGCGTATGCATGTGTGTTTTAGTGCGCGCGCACCGCTATTGGAATTCAGAGCGCGCTGAATGCAACAGCGCGCAGGACGGTGTGCTATAAATTCGGTGACCTTTTTTTTTTAAAGGTCACATTGCAACTTCTAGAAAAAAGTAGTTTGCGACCAACTTACTGGACTTAAAAAAAAAAAAAAAAAAAAAAAATTATTTTGTCGTCCTCTTTGTGTGCGTTTGTTTGTGTGTGAGTGTGTGTGTGTGTGTGTGTGTGTGTGTGTGTGTGTGTGTGTGTGTGAAGTGTAGTATCTGTTCTTATCAGCTTAATATCTGATACGTGACCGATTCGGTCACTACGATATTAAACTGATTTTTGGAACTAGGTGACATGCCCGGGGCTTGCCTCGCTGTCACCACAGGTCGTCTCAGACTTGCAGTACCTCTGAGAATGGCCTAAAAGCAGTGCAAATGTACGAGTGGCAGTAGGGAGTCAAACAGGACCGCTGTCTTAGTAGGGAAGCGCACTAACAACGAGAGTATTTGGTCAAAGGGAGGCAACCTTCTTTTTTATAGATATTTGGTTTATAGAGTCTAAACATTTGCGTTTTAAAGCAGCTTTTCTTTTGTTTAAAATACTTTGATTGCTAAAAGTTTGCAATGAGAAGCTATGTAAAACTATTTGAAAATCGACAGAATTTATAGAATGCTGCACATCTGCTTGCAGCGGATTGTATAAATGGTAACCGGCTTGCATAAATTGCCTTATAGTTGAAATTTCTACTACTTTTATTTGTCACTGTCAATTTGGGGCCATTAAAATACGTCTACTTTGTCTAGGAGGGAATTGGTTATTCCGCCAATTCCCTTAATATTCTGAATATACAATAAAAGAGCGGATGTCGAAGAAAACGAAGGTGTGTTAGGTGTGTTTCCGGGACTCCTGTGTACAATTTCTGTTCCCACTTGTCGTACCATGGCAAGTTGGCTGTCCTTGTGCGCTTCCAAACCTCTGGTTTATCGCTTCTCGGCCTTTTGGCTAAGATCAAAGTGTAGTATCTGTTCTTATCAGCTTAATATCTGATACGTGACCGATTCGGTCACTACGATATTAAACTGATTTTTGGAACTAGGTGACATGCCCGGGGCTTGCCTCGCTGTCACCACAGGTCGTCTCAGACTTGCAGTACCTCTGAGAATGGCCTAAAAGCAGTGCAAATGTACGAGTGGCAACCCAGCGCACCTCTCACATGCGTATGCATGTGTGTTTTAGTGCGCGCGCACCGCTATTGGAATTCAGAGCGCGCTGAATGCAACAGCGCGCAGGACGGTGTGCTATAAATTCGGTGACCTTTTTTTTTTTAAAGGTCACATTGCAACTTCTAGAAAAAAGTAGTTTGCGACCAACTTACTGGACTTAAAAAAAAAAAAAAAAAAAAAAAAAAAATTATTTTGTCGTCCTCTTTGTGTGCGTTTGTTTGTGTGTGAGTGTGTGTGTGTGTGTGTGTGTGTGTGTGTGTGTGTGTGTGTGTGTGTGTGTGTGTGTGTGTGTGAAGTGTAGTATCTGTTCTTATCAGCTTAATATCTGATACGTGACCGATTCGGTCACTACGATATTAAACTGATTTTTGGAACTAGGTGACATGCCCGGGGCTTGCCTCGCTGTCACCACAGGTCGTTTCAGACTTGCAGTACCTCTGAGAATGGCCTAAAAGCAGTGCAAATGTACGAGTGGCAGTAGGGAGTCAAACAGGACCGCTGTCTTAGTAGGGAAGCGCACTAACAACGAGAGTATTTGGTCAAAGGGAGGCAACCTTCTTTTTTATAGATATTTGGTTTATAGAGTCTAAACATTTGCGTTTTAAAGCAGCTTTTCTTTTGTTTAAAATACTTTGATTGCTAAAAGTTTGCAATGAGAAGCTATGTAAAACTATTTGAAAATCGACAGAATTTATAGAATGCTGCACATCTGCTTGCAGCGGATTGTATAAATGGTAACCGGCTTGCATAAATTGCCTTATAGTTGAAATTTCTACTACTTTTATTTGTCACTGTCAATTTGGGGCCATTAAAAGACGTCTACTTTGTCTAGGAGGGAATTGGTTATTCCGCCAATTCCCTTAATATTCTGAATATACAATAAAAGAGCGGATGTCGAAGAAAACGAAGGTGTGTTAGGTGTGTTTCCGGGACTCCTGTGTACAATTTCTGTTCCCACTTGTCGTACCATGGCAAGTTGGCTGTCCTTGTGCGCTTCCAAACCTCTGGTTTATCGCTTCTCGGCCTTTTGGCTAAGATCAAAGTGTAGTATCTGTTCTTATCAGCTTAATATCTGATACGTGACCGATTCGGTCACTACGATATTAAACTGATTTTTGGAACTAGGTGACATGCCCGGGGCTTGCCTCGCTGTCACCACAGGTCGTCTCAGACTTGCAGTACCTCTGAGAATGGCCTAAAAGCAGTGCAAATGTACGAGTGGCAACCCAGCGCACCTCTCACATGCGTATGCATGTGTGTTTTAGTGCGCGCGCACCGCTATTGGAATTCAGAGCGCGCTGAATGCAACAGCGCGCAGGACGGTGTGCTATAAATTCGGTGACCTTTTTTTTTTTAAAGGTCACATTGCAACTTCTAGAAAAAAGTAGTTTGCGACCAACTTACTGGACTTAAAAAAAAAAAAAAAAAAATTATTTTGTCGTCCTCTTTGTGTGCGTTTGTTTGTGTGTGAGTGTGTGTGTGTGTGTGTGTGTGTGTGTGTGTGTGTGTGTGTGTGTGTGTGTGTGTGTGAAGTGTAGTATCTGTTCTTATCAGCTTAATATCTGATACGTGACCGATTCGGTCACTACGATATTAAACTGATTTTTGGAACTAGGTGACATGCCCGGGGCTTGCCTCGCTGTCACCACAGGTCGTCTCAGACTTGCAGTACCTCTGAGAATGGCCTAAAAGCAGTGCAAATGTACGAGTGGCAGTAGGGAGTCAAACAGGACCGCTGTCTTAGTAGGGAAGCGCACTAACAACGAGAGTATTTGGTCAAAGGGAGGCAACCTTCTTTTTTATAGATATTTGGTTTATAGAGTCTAAACATTTGCGTTTTAAAGCAGCTTTTCTTTTGTTTAAAATACTTTGATTGCTAAAAGTTTGCAATGAGAAGCTATGTAAAACTATTTGAAAATCGACAGAATTTATAGAATGCTGCACATCTGCTTGCAGCGGATTGTATAAATGGTAACCGGCTTGCATAAATTGCCTTATAGTTGAAATTTCTACTACTTTTATTTGTCACTGTCAATTTGGGGCCATTAAAAGACGTCTACTTTGTCTAGGAGGGAATTGGTTATTCCGCCAATTCCCTTAATATTCTGAATATACAATAAAAGAGCGGATGTCGAAGAAAACGAAGGTGTGTTAGGTGTGTTTCCGGGACTCCTGTGTACAATTTCTGTTCCCACTTGTCGTACCATGGCAAGTTGGCTGTCCTTGTGCGCTTCCAAACCTCTGGTTTATCGCTTCTCGGCCTTTTGGCTAAGATCAAAGTGTAGTATCTGTTCTTATCAGCTTAATATCTGATACGTGACCGATTCGGTCACTACGATATTAAACTGATTTTTGGAACTAGGTGACATGCCCGGGGCTTGCCTCGCTGTCACCACAGGTCGTCTCAGACTTGCAGTACCTCTGAGAATGGCCTAAAAGCAGTGCAAATGTACGAGTGGCAACCCAGCGCACCTCTCACATGCGTATGCATGTGTGTTTTAGTGCGCGCGCACCGCTATTGGAATTCAGAGCGCGCTGAATGCAACAGCGCGCAGGACGGTGTGCTATAAATTCGGTGACCTTTTTTTTTTTAAAGGTCACATTGCAACTTCTAGAAAAAAGTAGTTTGCGACCAACTTACTGGACTTAAAAAAAAAAAAAAAAAAAAAAAAAAAATTATTTTGTCGTCCTCTTTGTGTGCGTTTGTTTGTGTGTGAGTGTGTGTGTGTGTGTGTGTGTGTGTGTGTGTGTGTGTGTGTGTGTGTGTGTGAAGTGTAGTATCTGTTCTTATCAGCTTAATATCTGATACGTGACCGATTCGGTCACTACGATATTAAACTGATTTTTGGAACTAGGTGACATGCCCGGGGCTTGCCTCGCTGTCACCACAGGTCGTCTCAGACTTGCAGTACCTCTGAGAATGGCCTAAAAGCAGTGCAAATGTACGAGTGGCAGTAGGGAGTCAAACAGGACCGCTGTCTTAGTAGGGAAGCGCACTAACAACGAGAGTATTTGGTCAAAGGGAGGCAACCTTCTTTTTTATAGATATTTGGTTTATAGAGTCTAAACATTTGCGTTTTAAAGCAGCTTTTCTTTTGTTTAAAATACTTTGATTGCTAAAAGTTTGCAATGAGAAGCTATGTAAAACTATTTGAAAATCGACAGAATTTATAGAATGCTGCACATCTGCTTGCAGCGGATTGTATAAATGGTAACCGGCTTGCATAAATTGCCTTATAGTTGAAATTTCTACTACTTTTATTTGTCACTGTCAATTTGGGGCTATTAAAAGACGTCTACTTTGTCTAGGAGGGAATTGGTTATTCCGCCAATTCCCTTAATATTCTGAATATACAATAAAAGAGCGGATGTCGAAGAAAACGAAGGTGTGTTAGGTGTGTTTCCGGGACTCCTGTGTACAATTTCTGTTCCCACTTGTCGTACCATGGCAAGTTGGCTGTCCTTGTGCGCTTCCAAACCTCTGGTTTATCGCTTCTCGGCCTTTTGGCTAAGATCAAAGTGTAGTATCTGTTCTTATCAGCTTAATATCTGATACGTGACCGATTCGGTCACTACGATATTAAACTGATTTTTGGAACTAGGTGACATGCCCGGGGCTTGCCTCGCTGTCACCACAGGTCGTCTCAGACTTGCAGTACCTCTGAGAATGGCCTAAAAGCAGTGCAAATGTACGAGTGGCAACCCAGCGCACCTCTCACATGCGTATGCATGTGTGTTTTAGTGCGCGCGCACCGCTATTGGAATTCAGAGCGCGCTGAATGCAACAGCGCGCAGGACGGTGTGCTATAAATTCGGTGACCTTTTTTTTTTTAAAGGTCACATTGCAACTTCTAGAAAAAAGTAGTTTGCGACCAACTTACTGGACTTAAAAAAAAAAAAAAAAAAAAAAAAAAAAATTATTTTGTCGTCCTCTTTGTGTGCGTTTGTTTGTGTGTGAGTGTGTGTGTGTGTGTGTGTGTGTGTGTGTGTGTGTGTGTGTGTGTGTGTGTGTGTGTGAAGTGTAGTATCTGTTCTTATCAGCTTAATATCTGATACGTGACCGATTCGGTCACTACGATATTAAACTGATTTTTGGAACTAGGTGACATGCCCGGGGCTTGCCTCGCTGTCACCACAGGTCGTCTCAGACTTGCAGTACCTCTGAGAATGGCCTAAAAGCAGTGCAAATGTACGAGTGGCAGTAGGGAGTCAAACAGGACCGCTGTCTTAGTAGGGAAGCGCACTAACAACGAGAGTATTTGGTCAAAGGGAGGCAACCTTCTTTTTTATAGATATTTGGTTTATAGAGTCTAAACATTTGCGTTTTAAAGCAGCTTTTCTTTTGTTTAAAATACTTTGATTGCTAAAAGTTTGCAATGAGAAGCTATGTAAAACTATTTGAAAATCGACAGAATTTATAGAATGCTGCACATCTGCTTGCAGCGGATTGTATAAATGGTAACCGGCTTGCATAAATTGCCTTATAGTTGAAATTTCTACTACTTTTATTTGTCACTGTCAATTTGGGGCCATTAAAAGACGTCTACTTTGTCTAGGAGGGAATTGGTTATTCCGCCAATTCCCTTAATATTCTGAATATACAATAAAAGAGCGGATGTCGAAGAAAACGAAGGTGTGTTAGGTGTGTTTCCGGGACTCCTGTGTACAATTTCTGTTCCCACTTGTCGTACCATGGCAAGTTGGCTGTCCTTGTGCGCTTCCAAACCTCTGGTTTATCGCTTCTCGGCCTTTTGGCTAAGATCAAAGTGTAGTATCTGTTCTTATCAGCTTAATATCTGATACGTGACCGATTCGGTCACTACGATATTAAACTGATTTTTGGAACTAGGTGACATGCCCGGGGCTTGCCTCGCTGTCACCACAGGTCGTCTCAGACTTGCAGTACCTCTGAGAATGGCCTAAAAGCAGTGCAAATGTACGAGTGGCAGTAGGGAGTCAAACAGGACCGCTGTCTTAGTAGGGAAGCGCACTAACAACGAGAGTATTTGGTCAAAGGGAGGCAACCTTCTTTTTTATAGATATTTGGTTTATAGAGTCTAAACATTTGCGTTTTAAAGCAGCTTTTCTTTTGTTTAAAATACTTTGATTGCTAAAAGTTTGCAATGAGAAGCTATGTAAAACTATTTGAAAATCGACAGAATTTATAGAATGCTGCACATCTGCTTGCAGCGGATTGTATAAATGGTAACCGGCTTGCATAAATTGCCTTATAGTTGAAATTTCTACTACTTTTATTTGTCACTGTCAATTTGGGGCCATTAAAAGACGTCTACTTTGTCTAGGAGGGAATTGGTTATTCCGCCAATTCCCTTAATATTCTGAATATACAATAAAAGAGCGGATGTCGAAGAAAACGAAGGTGTGTTAGGTGTGTTTCCGGGACTCCTGTGTACAATTTCTGTTCCCACTTGTCGTACCATGGCAAGTTGGCTGTCCTTGTGCGCTTCCAAACCTCTGGTTTATCGCTTCTCGGCCTTTTGGCTAAGATCAAAGTGTAGTATCTGTTCTTATCAGCTTAATATCTGATACGTGACCGATTCGGTCACTACGATATTAAACTGATTTTTGGAACTAGGTGACATGCCCGGGGCTTGCCTCGCTGTCACCACAGGTCGTCTCAGACTTGCAGTACCTCTGAGAATGGCCTAAAAGCAGTGCAAATGTACGAGTGGCAACCCAGCGCACCTCTCACATGCGTATGCATGTGTGTTTTAGTGCGCGCGCACCGCTATTGGAATTCAGAGCGCGCTGAATGCAACAGCGCGCAGGACGGTGTGCTATAAATTCGGTGACCTTTTTTTTTTAAAGGTCACATTGCAACTTCTAGAAAAAAGTAGTTTGCGACCAACTTACTGGACTTAAAAAAAAAAAAAAAAAAAAAAAAAAATTATTTTGTCGTCCTCTTTGTGTGCGTTTGTTTGTGTGTGAGTGTGTGTGTGTGTGTGTGTGTGTGTGTGTGTGTGTGTGTGTGTGAAGTGTAGTATCTGTTCTTATCAGCTTAATATCTGATACGTGACCGATTCGGTCACTACGATATTAAACTGATTTTTGGAACTAGGTGACATGCCCGGGGCTTGCCTCGCTGTCACCACAGGTCGTCTCAGACTTGCAGTACCTCTGAGAATGGCCTAAAAGCAGTGCAAATGTACGAGTGGCAGTAGGGAGTCAAACAGGACCGCTGTCTTAGTAGGGAAGCGCACTAACAACGAGAGTATTTGGTCAAAGGGAGGCAACCTTCTTTTTTATAGATATTTGGTTTATAGAGTCTAAACATTTGCGTTTTAAAGCAGCTTTTCTTTTGTTTAAAATACTTTGATTGCTAAAAGTTTGCAATGAGAAGCTATGTAAAACTATTTGAAAATCGACAGAATTTATAGAATGCTGCACATCTGCTTGCAGCGGATTGTATAAATGGTAACCGGCTTGCATAAATTGCCTTATAGTTGAAATTTCTACTACTTTTATTTGTCACTGTCAATTTGGGGCCATTAAAAGACGTCTACTTTGTCTAGGAGGGAATTGGTTATTCCGCCAATTCCCTTAATATTCTGAATATACAATAAAAGAGCGGATGTCGAAGAAAACGAAGGTGTGTTAGGTGTGTTTCCGGGACTCCTGTGTACAATTTCTGTTCCCACTTGTCGTACCATGGCAAGTTGGCTGTCCTTGTGCGCTTCCAAACCTCTGGTTTATCGCTTCTCGGCCTTTTGGCTAAGATCAAAGTGTAGTATCTGTTCTTATCAGCTTAATATCTGATACGTGACCGATTCGGTCACTACGATATTAAACTGATTTTTGGAACTAGGTGACATGCCCGGGGCTTGCCTCGCTGTCACCACAGGTCGTCTCAGACTTGCAGTACCTCTGAGAATGGCCTAAAAGCAGTGCAAATGTACGAGTGGCAACCCAGCGCACCTCTCACATGCGTATGCATGTGTGTTTTAGTGCGCGCGCACCGCTATTGGAATTCAGAGCGCGCTGAATGCAACAGCGCGCAGGACGGTGTGCTATAAATTCGGTGACCTTTTTTTTTTTAAAGGTCACATTGCAACTTCTAGAAAAAAGTAGTTTGCGACCAACTTACTGGACTTAAAAAAAAAAAAAAAAAAAAAAAAAAAATTATTTTGTCGTCCTCTTTGTGTGCGTTTGTTTGTGTGTGAGTGTGTGTGTGTGTGTGTGTGTGTGTGTGTGTGTGTGTGTGTGTGTGTGTGTGTGAAGTGTAGTATCTGTTCTTATCAGCTTAATATCTGATACGTGACCGATTCGGTCACTACGATATTAAACTGATTTTTGGAACTAGGTGACATGCCCGGGGCTTGCCTCGCTGTCACCACAGGTCGTCTCAGACTTGCAGTACCTCTGAGAATGGCCTAAAAGCAGTGCAAATGTACGAGTGGCAGTAGGGAGTCAAACAGGACCGCTGTCTTAGTAGGGAAGCGCACTAACAACGAGAGTATTTGGTCAAAGGGAGGCAACCTTCTTTTTTATAGATATTTGGTTTATAGAGTCTAAACATTTGCGTTTTAAAGCAGCTTTTCTTTTGTTTAAAATACTTTGATTGCTAAAAGTTTGCAATGAGAAGCTATGTAAAACTATTTGAAAATCGACAGAATTTATAGAATGCTGCACATCTGCTTGCAGCGGATTGTATAAATGGTAACCGGCTTGCATAAATTGCCTTATAGTTGAAATTTCTACTACTTTTATTTGTCACTGTCAATTTGGGGCTATTAAAAGACGTCTACTTTGTCTAGGAGGGAATTGGTTATTCCGCCAATTCCCTTAATATTCTGAATATACAATAAAAGAGCGGATGTCGAAGAAAACGAAGGTGTGTTAGGTGTGTTTCCGGGACTCCTGTGTACAATTTCTGTTCCCACTTGTCGTACCATGGCAAGTTGGCTGTCCTTGTGCGCTTCCAAACCTCTGGTTTATCGCTTCTCGGCCTTTTGGCTAAGATCAAAGTGTAGTATCTGTTCTTATCAGCTTAATATCTGATACGTGACCGATTCGGTCACTACGATATTAAACTGATTTTTGGAACTAGGTGACATGCCCGGGGCTTGCCTCGCTGTCACCACAGGTCGTCTCAGACTTGCAGTACCTCTGAGAATGGCCTAAAAGCAGTGCAAATGTACGAGTGGCAACCCAGCGCACCTCTCACATGCGTATGCATGTGTGTTTTAGTGCGCGCGCACCGCTATTGGAATTCAGAGCGCGCTGAATGCAACAGCGCGCAGGACGGTGTGCTATAAATTCGGTGACCTTTTTTTTTTTAAAGGTCACATTGCAACTTCTAGAAAAAAGTAGTTTGCGACCAACTTACTGGACTTAAAAAAAAAAAAAAAAAAAAAAAAAATTATTTTGTCGTCCTCTTTGTGTGCGTTTGTTTGTGTGTGAGTGTGTGTGTGTGTGTGTGTGTGTGTGTGTGTGTGTGTGTGTGAAGTGTAGTATCTGTTCTTATCAGCTTAATATCTGATACGTGACCGATTCGGTCACTACGATATTAAACTGATTTTTGGAACTAGGTGACATGCCCGGGGCTTGCCTCGCTGTCACCACAGGTCGTCTCAGACTTGCAGTACCTCTGAGAATGGCCTAAAAGCAGTGCAAATGTACGAGTGGCAGTAGGGAGTCAAACAGGACCGCTGTCTTAGTAGGGAAGCGCACTAACAACGAGAGTATTTGGTCAAAGGGAGGCAACCTTCTTTTTTATAGATATTTGGTTTATAGAGTCTAAACATTTGCGTTTTAAAGCAGCTTTTCTTTTGTTTAAAATACTTTGATTGCTAAAAGTTTGCAATGAGAAGCTATGTAAAACTATTTGAAAATCGACAGAATTTATAGAATGCTGCACATCTGCTTGCAGCGGATTGTATAAATGGTAACCGGCTTGCATAAATTGCCTTATAGTTGAAATTTCTACTACTTTTATTTGTCACTGTCAATTTGGGGCCATTAAAAGACGTCTACTTTGTCTAGGAGGGAATTGGTTATTCCGCCAATTCCCTTAATATTCTGAATATACAATAAAAGAGCGGATGTCGAAGAAAACGAAGGTGTGTTAGGTGTGTTTCCGGGACTCCTGTGTACAATTTCTGTTCCCACTTGTCGTACCATGGCAAGTTGGCTGTCCTTGTGCGCTTCCAAACCTCTGGTTTATCGCTTCTCGGCCTTTTGGCTAAGATCAAAGTGTAGTATCTGTTCTTATCAGCTTAATATCTGATACGTGACCGATTCGGTCACTACGATATTAAACTGATTTTTGGAACTAGGTGACATGCCCGGGGCTTGCCTCGCTGTCACCACAGGTCGTCTCAGACTTGCAGTACCTCTGAGAATGGCCTAAAAGCAGTGCAAATGTACGAGTGGCAACCCAGCGCACCTCTCACATGCGTATGCATGTGTGTTTTAGTGCGCGCGCACCGCTATTGGAATTCAGAGCGCGCTGAATGCAACAGCGCGCAGGACGGTGTGCTATAAATTCGGTGACCTTTTTTTTTTTAAAGGTCACATTGCAACTTCTAGAAAAAAGTAGTTTGCGACCAACTTACTGGACTTAAAAAAAAAAAAAAAAAAAAAAAAAAAAAAATTATTTTGTCGTCCTCTTTGTGTGCGTTTGTTTGTGTGTGAGTGTGTGTGTGTGTGTGTGTGTGTGTGTGTGTGTGTGTGTGTGTGTGTGTGTGTGTGTGTGTGAAGTGTAGTATCTGTTCTTATCAGCTTAATATCTGATACGTGACCGATTCGGTCACTACGATATTAAACTGATTTTTGGAACTAGGTGACATGCCCGGGGCTTGCCTCGCTGTCACCACAGGTCGTCTCAGACTTGCAGTACCTCTGAGAATGGCCTAAAAGCAGTGCAAATGTACGAGTGGCAGTAGGGAGTCAAACAGGACCGCTGTCTTAGTAGGGAAGCGCACTAACAACGAGAGTATTTGGTCAAAGGGAGGCAACCTTCTTTTTTATAGATATTTGGTTTATAGAGTCTAAACATTTGCGTTTTAAAGCAGCTTTTCTTTTGTTTAAAATACTTTGATTGCTAAAAGTTTGCAATGAGAAGCTATGTAAAACTATTTGAAAATCGACAGAATTTATAGAATGCTGCACATCTGCTTGCAGCGGATTGTATAAATGGTAACCGGCTTGCATAAATTGCCTTATAGTTGAAATTTCTACTACTTTTATTTGTCACTGTCAATTTGGGGCCATTAAAAGACGTCTACTTTGTCTAGGAGGGAATTGGTTATTCCGCCAATTCCCTTAATATTCTGAATATACAATAAAAGAGCGGATGTCAGAAAACGAAGGTGTGTTAGGTGTGTTTCCGGGACTCCTGTGTACAATTTCTGTTCCCACTTGTCGTACCATGGCAAGTTGGCTGTCCTTGTGCGCTTCCAAACCTCTGGTTTATCGCTTCTCGGCCTTTTGGCTAAGATCAAAGTGTAGTATCTGTTCTTATCAGCTTAATATCTGATACGTGACCGATTCGGTCACTACGATATTAAACTGATTTTTGGAACTAGGTGACATGCCCGGGGCTTGCCTCGCTGTCACCACAGGTCGTCTCAGACTTGCAGTACCTCTGAGAATGGCCTAAAAGCAGTGCAAATGTACGAGTGGCAACCCAGCGCACCTCTCACATGCGTATGCATGTGTGTTTTAGTGCGCGCGCACCGCTATTGGAATTCAGAGCGCGCTGAATGCAACAGCGCGCAGGACGGTGTGCTATAAATTCGGTGACCTTTTTTTTTTTAAAGGTCACATTGCAACTTCTAGAAAAAAGTAGTTTGCGACCAACTTACTGGACTTAAAAAAAAAAAAAAAAAAAAAAAAATTATTTTGTCGTCCTCTTTGTGTGCGTTTGTTTGTGTGTGAGTGTGTGTGTGTGTGTGTGTGTGTGTGTGTGTGTGTGTGTGTGTGTGAAGTGTAGTATCTGTTCTTATCAGCTTAATATCTGATACGTGACCGATTCGGTCACTACGATATTAAACTGATTTTTGGAACTAGGTGACATGCCCGGGGCTTGCCTCGCTGTCACCACAGGTCGTCTCAGACTTGCAGTACCTCTGAGAATGGCCTAAAAGCAGTGCAAATGTACGAGTGGCAGTAGGGAGTCAAACAGGACCGCTGTCTTAGTAGGGAAGCGCACTAACAACGAGAGTATTTGGTCAAAGGGAGGCAACCTTCTTTTTTATAGATATTTGGTTTATAGAGTCTAAACATTTGCGTTTTAAAGCAGCTTTTCTTTTGTTTAAAATACTTTGATTGCTAAAAGTTTGCAATGAGAAGCTATGTAAAACTATTTGAAAATCGACAGAATTTATAGAATGCTGCACATCTGCTTGCAGCGGATTGTATAAATGGTAACCGGCTTGCATAAATTGCCTTATAGTTGAAATTTCTACTACTTTTATTTGTCACTGTCAATTTGGGGCCATTAAAATACGTCTACTTTGTCTAGGAGGGAATTGGTTATTCCGCCAATTCCCTTAATATTCTGAATATACAATAAAAGAGCGGATGTCGAAGAAAACGAAGGTGTGTTAGGTGTGTTTCCGGGACTCCTGTGTACAATTTCTGTTCCCACTTGTCGTACCATGGCAAGTTGGCTGTCCTTGTGCGCTTCCAAACCTCTGGTTTATCGCTTCTCGGCCTTTTGGCTAAGATCAAAGTGTAGTATCTGTTCTTATCAGCTTAATATCTGATACGTGACCGATTCGGTCACTACGATATTAAACTGATTTTTGGAACTAGGTGACATGCCCGGGGCTTGCCTCGCTGTCACCACAGGTCGTCTCAGACTTGCAGTACCTCTGAGAATGGCCTAAAAGCAGTGCAAATGTACGAGTGGCAACCCAGCGCACCTCTCACATGCGTATGCATGTGTGTTTTAGTGCGCGCGCACCGCTATTGGAATTCAGAGCGCGCTGAATGCAACAGCGCGCAGGACGGTGTGCTATAAATTCGGTGACCTTTTTTTTTTTAAAGGTCACATTGCAACTTCTAGAAAAAAGTAGTTTGCGACCAACTTACTGGACTTAAAAAAAAAAAAAAAAAAAAAAAAAAAAATTATTTTGTCGTCCTCTTTGTGTGCGTTTGTTTGTGTGTGAGTGTGTGTGTGTGTGTGTGTGTGTGTGTGTGTGTGTGTGTGTGTGTGTGTGTGTGTGTGTGTGAAGTGTAGTATCTGTTCTTATCAGCTTAATATCTGATACGTGACCGATTCGGTCACTACGATATTAAACTGATTTTTGGAACTAGGTGACATGCCCGGGGCTTGCCTCGCTGTCACCACAGGTCGTCTCAGACTTGCAGTACCTCTGAGAATGGCCTAAAAGCAGTGCAAATGTACGAGTGGCAGTAGGGAGTCAAACAGGACCGCTGTCTTAGTAGGGAAGCGCACTAACAACGAGAGTATTTGGTCAAAGGGAGGCAACCTTCTTTTTTATAGATATTTGGTTTATAGAGTCTAAACATTTGCGTTTTAAAGCAGCTTTTCTTTTGTTTAAAATACTTTGATTGCTAAAAGTTTGCAATGAGAAGCTATGTAAAACTATTTGAAAATCGACAGAATTTATAGAATGCTGCACATCTGCTTGCAGCGGATTGTATAAATGGTAACCGGCTTGCATAAATTGCCTTATAGTTGAAATTTCTACTACTTTTATTTGTCACTGTCAATTTGGGGCCATTAAAAGACGTCTACTTTGTCTAGGAGGGAATTGGTTATTCCGCCAATTCCCTTAATATTCTGAATATACAATAAAAGAGCGGATGTCGAAGAAAACGAAGGTGTGTTAGGTGTGTTTCCGGGACTCCTGTGTACAATTTCTGTTCCCACTTGTCGTACCATGGCAAGTTGGCTGTCCTTGTGCGCTTCCAAACCTCTGGTTTATCGCTTCTCGGCCTTTTGGCTAAGATCAAAGTGTAGTATCTGTTCTTATCAGCTTAATATCTGATACGTGACCGATTCGGTCACTACGATATTAAACTGATTTTTGGAACTAGGTGACATGCCCGGGGCTTGCCTCGCTGTCACCACAGGTCGTCTCAGACTTGCAGTACCTCTGAGAATGGCCTAAAAGCAGTGCAAATGTACGAGTGGCAACCCAGCGCACCTCTCACATGCGTATGCATGTGTGTTTTAGTGCGCGCGCACCGCTATTGGAATTCAGAGCGCGCTGAATGCAACAGCGCGCAGGACGGTGTGCTATAAATTCGGTGACCTTTTTTTTTTTAAAGGTCACATTGCAACTTCTAGAAAAAAGTAGTTTGCGACCAACTTACTGGACTTAAAAAAAAAAAAAAAAAAAATTATTTTGTCGTCCTCTTTGTGTGCGTTTGTTTGTGTGTGAGTGTGTGTGTGTGTGTGTGTGTGTGTGTGTGTGTGTGTGTGTGTGTGTGTGTGTGTGTGAAGTGTAGTATCTGTTCTTATCAGCTTAATATCTGATACGTGACCGATTCGGTCACTACGATATTAAACTGATTTTTGGAACTAGGTGACATGCCCGGGGCTTGCCTCGCTGTCACCACAGGTCGTCTCAGACTTGCAGTACCTCTGAGAATGGCCTAAAAGCAGTGCAAATGTACGAGTGGCAGTAGGGAGTCAAACAGGACCGCTGTCTTAGTAGGGAAGCGCACTAACAACGAGAGTATTTGGTCAAAGGGAGGCAACCTTCTTTTTTATAGATATTTGGTTTATAGAGTCTAAACATTTGCGTTTTAAAGCAGCTTTTCTTTTGTTTAAAATACTTTGATTGCTAAAAGTTTGCAATGAGAAGCTATGTAAAACTATTTGAAAATCGACAGAATTTATAGAATGCTGCACATCTGCTTGCAGCGGATTGTATAAATGGTAACCGGCTTGCATAAATTGCCTTATAGTTGAAATTTCTACTACTTTTATTTGTCACTGTCAATTTGGGGCCATTAAAAGACGTCTACTTTGTCTAGGAGGGAATTGGTTATTCCGCCAATTCCCTTAATATTCTGAATATACAATAAAAGAGCGGATGTCGAAGAAAACGAAGGTGTGTTAGGTGTGTTTCCGGGACTCCTGTGTACAATTTCTGTTCCCACTTGTCGTACCATGGCAAGTTGGCTGTCCTTGTGCGCTTCCAAACCTCTGGTTTATCGCTTCTCGGCCTTTTGGCTAAGATCAAAGTGTAGTATCTGTTCTTATCAGCTTAATATCTGATACGTGACCGATTCGGTCACTACGATATTAAACTGATTTTTGGAACTAGGTGACATGCCCGGGGCTTGCCTCGCTGTCACCACAGGTCGTCTCAGACTTGCAGTACCTCTGAGAATGGCCTAAAAGCAGTGCAAATGTACGAGTGGCAACCCAGCGCACCTCTCACATGCGTATGCATGTGTGTTTTAGTGCGCGCGCACCGCTATTGGAATTCAGAGCGCGCTGAATGCAACAGCGCGCAGGACGGTGTGCTATAAATTCGGTGACCTTTTTTTTTTTAAAGGTCACATTGCAACTTCTAGAAAAAAGTAGTTTGCGACCAACTTACTGGACTTAAAAAAAAAAAAAAAAAAAAAAAAATTATTTTGTCGTCCTCTTTGTGTGCGTTTGTTTGTGTGTGAGTGTGTGTGTGTGTGTGTGTGTGTGTGTGTGTGTGTGTGTGTGTGTGAAGTGTAGTATCTGTTCTTATCAGCTTAATATCTGATACGTGACCGATTCGGTCACTACGATATTAAACTGATTTTTGGAACTAGGTGACATGCCCGGGGCTTGCCTCGCTGTCACCACAGGTCGTCTCAGACTTGCAGTACCTCTGAGAATGGCCTAAAAGCAGTGCAAATGTACGAGTGGCAGTAGGGAGTCAAACAGGACCGCTGTCTTAGTAGGGAAGCGCACTAACAACGAGAGTATTTGGTCAAAGGGAGGCAACCTTCTTTTTTATAGATATTTGGTTTATAGAGTCTAAACATTTGCGTTTTAAAGCAGCTTTTCTTTTGTTTAAAATACTTTGATTGCTAAAAGTTTGCAATGAGAAGCTATGTAAAACTATTTGAAAATCGACAGAATTTATAGAATGCTGCACATCTGCTTGCAGCGGATTGTATAAATGGTAACCGGCTTGCATAAATTGCCTTATAGTTGAAATTTCTACTACTTTTATTTGTCACTGTCAATTTGGGGCCATTAAAATACGTCTACTTTGTCTAGGAGGGAATTGGTTATTCCGCCAATTCCCTTAATATTCTGAATATACAATAAAAGAGCGGATGTCGAAGAAAACGAAGGTGTGTTAGGTGTGTTTCCGGGACTCCTGTGTACAATTTCTGTTCCCACTTGTCGTACCATGGCAAGTTGGCTGTCCTTGTGCGCTTCCAAACCTCTGGTTTATCGCTTCTCGGCCTTTTGGCTAAGATCAAAGTGTAGTATCTGTTCTTATCAGCTTAATATCTGATACGTGACCGATTCGGTCACTACGATATTAAACTGATTTTTGGAACTAGGTGACATGCCCGGGGCTTGCCTCGCTGTCACCACAGGTCGTCTCAGACTTGCAGTACCTCTGAGAATGGCCTAAAAGCAGTGCAAATGTACGAGTGGCAACCCAGCGCACCTCTCACATGCGTATGCATGTGTGTTTTAGTGCGCGCGCACCGCTATTGGAATTCAGAGCGCGCTGAATGCAACAGCGCGCAGGACGGTGTGCTATAAATTCGGTGACCTTTTTTTTTTTAAAGGTCACATTGCAACTTCTAGAAAAAAGTAGTTTGCGACCAACTTACTGGACTTAAAAAAAAAAAAAAAAAAAAAAAAAAAAATTATTTTGTCGTCCTCTTTGTGTGCGTTTGTTTGTGTGTGAGTGTGTGTGTGTGTGTGTGTGTGTGTGTGTGTGTGTGTGTGTGTGTGTGTGTGTGTGTGTGAAGTGTAGTATCTGTTCTTATCAGCTTAATATCTGATACGTGACCGATTCGGTCACTACGATATTAAACTGATTTTTGGAACTAGGTGACATGCCCGGGGCTTGCCTCGCTGTCACCACAGGTCGTCTCAGACTTGCAGTACCTCTGAGAATGGCCTAAAAGCAGTGCAAATGTACGAGTGGCAGTAGGGAGTCAAACAGGACCGCTGTCTTAGTAGGGAAGCGCACTAACAACGAGAGTATTTGGTCAAAGGGAGGCAACCTTCTTTTTTATAGATATTTGGTTTATAGAGTCTAAACATTTGCGTTTTAAAGCAGCTTTTCTTTTGTTTAAAATACTTTGATTGCTAAAAGTTTGCAATGAGAAGCTATGTAAAACTATTTGAAAATCGACAGAATTTATAGAATGCTGCACATCTGCTTGCAGCGGATTGTATAAATGGTAACCGGCTTGCATAAATTGCCTTATAGTTGAAATTTCTACTACTTTTATTTGTCACTGTCAATTTGGGGCCATTAAAAGACGTCTACTTTGTCTAGGAGGGAATTGGTTATTCCGCCAATTCCCTTAATATTCTGAATATACAATAAAAGAGCGGATGTCGAAGAAAACGAAGGTGTGTTAGGTGTGTTTCCGGGACTCCTGTGTACAATTTCTGTTCCCACTTGTCGTACCATGGCAAGTTGGCTGTCCTTGTGCGCTTCCAAACCTCTGGTTTATCGCTTCTCGGCCTTTTGGCTAAGATCAAAGTGTAGTATCTGTTCTTATCAGCTTAATATCTGATACGTGACCGATTCGGTCACTACGATATTAAACTGATTTTTGGAACTAGGTGACATGCCCGGGGCTTGCCTCGCTGTCACCACAGGTCGTCTCAGACTTGCAGTACCTCTGAGAATGGCCTAAAAGCAGTGCAAATGTACGAGTGGCAACCCAGCGCACCTCTCACATGCGTATGCATGTGTGTTTTAGTGCGCGCGCACCGCTATTGGAATTCAGAGCGCGCTGAATGCAACAGCGCGCAGGACGGTGTGCTATAAATTCGGTGACCTTTTTTTTTTTAAAGGTCACATTGCAACTTCTAGAAAAAAGTAGTTTGCGACCAACTTACTGGACTTAAAAAAAAAAAAAAAAAAAATTATTTTGTCGTCCTCTTTGTGTGCGTTTGTTTGTGTGTGAGTGTGTGTGTGTGTGTGTGTGTGTGTGTGTGTGTGTGTGTGTGTGTGTGTGTGTGTGTGTGAAGTGTAGTATCTGTTCTTATCAGCTTAATATCTGATACGTGACCGATTCGGTCACTACGATATTAAACTGATTTTTGGAACTAGGTGACATGCCCGGGGCTTGCCTCGCTGTCACCACAGGTCGTCTCAGACTTGCAGTACCTCTGAGAATGGCCTAAAAGCAGTGCAAATGTACGAGTGGCAGTAGGGAGTCAAACAGGACCGCTGTCTTAGTAGGGAAGCGCACTAACAACGAGAGTATTTGGTCAAAGGGAGGCAACCTTCTTTTTTATAGATATTTGGTTTATAGAGTCTAAACATTTGCGTTTTAAAGCAGCTTTTCTTTTGTTTAAAATACTTTGATTGCTAAAAGTTTGCAATGAGAAGCTATGTAAAACTATTTGAAAATCGACAGAATTTATAGAATGCTGCACATCTGCTTGCAGCGGATTGTATAAATGGTAACCGGCTTGCATAAATTGCCTTATAGTTGAAATTTCTACTACTTTTATTTGTCACTGTCAATTTGGGGCCATTAAAAGACGTCTACTTTGTCTAGGAGGGAATTGGTTATTCCGCCAATTCCCTTAATATTCTGAATATACAATAAAAGAGCGGATGTCGAAGAAAACGAAGGTGTGTTAGGTGTGTTTCCGGGACTCCTGTGTACAATTTCTGTTCCCACTTGTCGTACCATGGCAAGTTGGCTGTCCTTGTGCGCTTCCAAACCTCTGGTTTATCGCTTCTCGGCCTTTTGGCTAAGATCAAAGTGTAGTATCTGTTCTTATCAGCTTAATATCTGATACGTGACCGATTCGGTCACTACGATATTAAACTGATTTTTGGAACTAGGTGACATGCCCGGGGCTTGCCTCGCTGTCACCACAGGTCGTCTCAGACTTGCAGTACCTCTGAGAATGGCCTAAAAGCAGTGCAAATGTACGAGTGGCAACCCAGCGCACCTCTCACATGCGTATGCATGTGTGTTTTAGTGCGCGCGCACCGCTATTGGAATTCAGAGCGCGCTGAATGCAACAGCGCGCAGGACGGTGTGCTATAAATTCGGTGACCTTTTTTTTTTTAAAGGTCACATTGCAACTTCTAGAAAAAAGTAGTTTGCGACCAACTTACTGGACTTAAAAAAAAAAAAAAAAAAAAAAAAAAAATTATTTTGTCGTCCTCTTTGTGTGCGTTTGTTTGTGTGTGAGTGTGTGTGTGTGTGTGTGTGTGTGTGTGTGTGTGTGTGTGTGTGTGTGTGAAGTGTAGTATCTGTTCTTATCAGCTTAATATCTGATACGTGACCGATTCGGTCACTACGATATTAAACTGATTTTTGGAACTAGGTGACATGCCCGGGGCTTGCCTCGCTGTCACCACAGGTCGTCTCAGACTTGCAGTACCTCTGAGAATGGCCTAAAAGCAGTGCAAATGTACGAGTGGCAGTAGGGAGTCAAACAGGACCGCTGTCTTAGTAGGGAAGCGCACTAACAACGAGAGTATTTGGTCAAAGGGAGGCAACCTTCTTTTTTATAGATATTTGGTTTATAGAGTCTAAACATTTGCGTTTTAAAGCAGCTTTTCTTTTGTTTAAAATACTTTGATTGCTAAAAGTTTGCAATGAGAAGCTATGTAAAACTATTTGAAAATCGACAGAATTTATAGAATGCTGCACATCTGCTTGCAGCGGATTGTATAAATGGTAACCGGCTTGCATAAATTGCCTTATAGTTGAAATTTCTACTACTTTTATTTGTCACTGTCAATTTGGGGCTATTAAAAGACGTCTACTTTGTCTAGGAGGGAATTGGTTATTCCGCCAATTCCCTTAATATTCTGAATATACAATAAAAGAGCGGATGTCGAAGAAAACGAAGGTGTGTTAGGTGTGTTTCCGGGACTCCTGTGTACAATTTCTGTTCCCACTTGTCGTACCATGGCAAGTTGGCTGTCCTTGTGCGCTTCCAAACCTCTGGTTTATCGCTTCTCGGCCTTTTGGCTAAGATCAAAGTGTAGTATCTGTTCTTATCAGCTTAATATCTGATACGTGACCGATTCGGTCACTACGATATTAAACTGATTTTTGGAACTAGGTGACATGCCCGGGGCTTGCCTCGCTGTCACCACAGGTCGTCTCAGACTTGCAGTACCTCTGAGAATGGCCTAAAAGCAGTGCAAATGTACGAGTGGCAACCCAGCGCACCTCTCACATGCGTATGCATGTGTGTTTTAGTGCGCGCGCACCGCTATTGGAATTCAGAGCGCGCTGAATGCAACAGCGCGCAGGACGGTGTGCTATAAATTCGGTGACCTTTTTTTTTTAAAGGTCACATTGCAACTTCTAGAAAAAAGTAGTTTGCGACCAACTTACTGGACTTTAAAAAAAAAAAAAAAAAAAAAAAAAATTATTTTGTCGTCCTCTTTGTGTGCGTTTGTTTGTGTGTGAGTGTGTGTGTGTGTGTGTGTGTGTGTGTGTGTGTGTGTGTGTGTGTGTGTGTGTGTGTGTGTGAAGTGTAGTATCTGTTCTTATCAGCTTAATATCTGATACGTGACCGATTCGGTCACTACGATATTAAACTGATTTTTGGAACTAGGTGACATGCCCGGGGCTTGCCTCGCTGTCACCACAGGTCGTCTCAGACTTGCAGTACCTCTGAGAATGGCCTAAAAGCAGTGCAAATGTACGAGTGGCAGTAGGGAGTCAAACAGGACCGCTGTCTTAGTAGGGAAGCGCACTAACAACGAGAGTATTTGGTCAAAGGGAGGCAACCTTCTTTTTTATAGATATTTGGTTTATAGAGTCTAAACATTTGCGTTTTAAAGCAGCTTTTCTTTTGTTTAAAATACTTTGATTGCTAAAAGTTTGCAATGAGAAGCTATGTAAAACTATTTGAAAATCGACAGAATTTATAGAATGCTGCACATCTGCTTGCAGCGGATTGTATAAATGGTAACCGGCTTGCATAAATTGCCTTATAGTTGAAATTTCTACTACTTTTATTTGTCACTGTCAATTTGGGGCCATTAAAAGACGTCTACTTTGTCTAGGAGGGAATTGGTTATTCCGCCAATTCCCTTAATATTCTGAATATACAATAAAAGAGCGGATGTCGAAGAAAACGAAGGTGTGTTAGGTGTGTTTCCGGGACTCCTGTGTACAATTTCTGTTCCCACTTGTCGTACCATGGCAAGTTGGCTGTCCTTGTGCGCTTCCAAACCTCTGGTTTATCGCTTCTCGGCCTTTTGGCTAAGATCAAAGTGTAGTATCTGTTCTTATCAGCTTAATATCTGATACGTGACCGATTCGGTCACTACGATATTAAACTGATTTTTGGAACTAGGTGACATGCCCGGGGCTTGCCTCGCTGTCACCACAGGTCGTCTCAGACTTGCAGTACCTCTGAGAATGGCCTAAAAGCAGTGCAAATGTACGAGTGGCAACCCAGCGCACCTCTCACATGCGTATGCATGTGTGTTTTAGTGCGCGCGCACCGCTATTGGAATTCAGAGCGCGCTGAATGCAACAGCGCGCAGGACGGTGTGCTATAAATTCGGTGACCTTTTTTTTTTTAAAGGTCACATTGCAACTTCTAGAAAAAAGTAGTTTGCGACCAACTTACTGGACTTAAAAAAAAAAAAAAAAAAAATTATTTTGTCGTCCTCTTTGTGTGCGTTTGTTTGTGTGTGAGTGTGTGTGTGTGTGTGTGTGTGTGTGTGTGTGTGTGTGTGTGTGTGTGTGTGTGTGTGAAGTGTAGTATCTGTTCTTATCAGCTTAATATCTGATACGTGACCGATTCGGTCACTACGATATTAAACTGATTTTTGGAACTAGGTGACATGCCCGGGGCTTGCCTCGCTGTCACCACAGGTCGTCTCAGACTTGCAGTACCTCTGAGAATGGCCTAAAAGCAGTGCAAATGTACGAGTGGCAGTAGGGAGTCAAACAGGACCGCTGTCTTAGTAGGGAAGCGCACTAACAACGAGAGTATTTGGTCAAAGGGAGGCAACCTTCTTTTTTATAGATATTTGGTTTATAGAGTCTAAACATTTGCGTTTTAAAGCAGCTTTTCTTTTGTTTAAAATACTTTGATTGCTAAAAGTTTGCAATGAGAAGCTATGTAAAACTATTTGAAAATCGACAGAATTTATAGAATGCTGCACATCTGCTTGCAGCGGATTGTATAAATGGTAACCGGCTTGCATAAATTGCCTTATAGTTGAAATTTCTACTACTTTTATTTGTCACTGTCAATTTGGGGCCATTAAAAGACGTCTACTTTGTCTAGGAGGGAATTGGTTATTCCGCCAATTCCCTTAATATTCTGAATATACAATAAAAGAGCGGATGTCGAAGAAAACGAAGGTGTGTTAGGTGTGTTTCCGGGACTCCTGTGTACAATTTCTGTTCCCACTTGTCGTACCATGGCAAGTTGGCTGTCCTTGTGCGCTTCCAAACCTCTGGTTTATCGCTTCTCGGCCTTTTGGCTAAGATCAAAGTGTAGTATCTGTTCTTATCAGCTTAATATCTGATACGTGACCGATTCGGTCACTACGATATTAAACTGATTTTTGGAACTAGGTGACATGCCCGGGGCTTGCCTCGCTGTCACCACAGGTCGTCTCAGACTTGCAGTACCTCTGAGAATGGCCTAAAAGCAGTGCAAATGTACGAGTGGCAACCCAGCGCACCTCTCACATGCGTATGCATGTGTGTTTTAGTGCGCGCGCACCGCTATTGGAATTCAGAGCGCGCTGAATGCAACAGCGCGCAGGACGGTGTGCTATAAATTCGGTGACCTTTTTTTTTTTAAAGGTCACATTGCAACTTCTAGAAAAAAGTAGTTTGCGACCAACTTACTGGACTTAAAAAAAAAAAAAAAAAAAAAAAAAAAATTATTTTGTCGTCCTCTTTGTGTGCGTTTGTTTGTGTGTGAGTGTGTGTGTGTGTGTGTGTGTGTGTGTGTGTGTGTGTGTGTGTGTGTGTGTGAAGTGTAGTATCTGTTCTTATCAGCTTAATATCTGATACGTGACCGATTCGGTCACTACGATATTAAACTGATTTTTGGAACTAGGTGACATGCCCGGGGCTTGCCTCGCTGTCACCACAGGTCGTCTCAGACTTGCAGTACCTCTGAGAATGGCCTAAAAGCAGTGCAAATGTACGAGTGGCAGTAGGGAGTCAAACAGGACCGCTGTCTTAGTAGGGAAGCGCACTAACAACGAGAGTATTTGGTCAAAGGGAGGCAACCTTCTTTTTTATAGATATTTGGTTTATAGAGTCTAAACATTTGCGTTTTAAAGCAGCTTTTCTTTTGTTTAAAATACTTTGATTGCTAAAAGTTTGCAATGAGAAGCTATGTAAAACTATTTGAAAATCGACAGAATTTATAGAATGCTGCACATCTGCTTGCAGCGGATTGTATAAATGGTAACCGGCTTGCATAAATTGCCTTATAGTTGAAATTTCTACTACTTTTATTTGTCACTGTCAATTTGGGGCTATTAAAAGACGTCTACTTTGTCTAGGAGGGAATTGGTTATTCCGCCAATTCCCTTAATATTCTGAATATACAATAAAAGAGCGGATGTCGAAGAAAACGAAGGTGTGTTAGGTGTGTTTCCGGGACTCCTGTGTACAATTTCTGTTCCCACTTGTCGTACCATGGCAAGTTGGCTGTCCTTGTGCGCTTCCAAACCTCTGGTTTATCGCTTCTCGGCCTTTTGGCTAAGATCAAAGTGTAGTATCTGTTCTTATCAGCTTAATATCTGATACGTGACCGATTCGGTCACTACGATATTAAACTGATTTTTGGAACTAGGTGACATGCCCGGGGCTTGCCTCGCTGTCACCACAGGTCGTCTCAGACTTGCAGTACCTCTGAGAATGGCCTAAAAGCAGTGCAAATGTACGAGTGGCAACCCAGCGCACCTCTCACATGCGTATGCATGTGTGTTTTAGTGCGCGCGCACCGCTATTGGAATTCAGAGCGCGCTGAATGCAACAGCGCGCAGGACGGTGTGCTATAAATTCGGTGACCTTTTTTTTTTTAAAGGTCACATTGCAACTTCTAGAAAAAAGTAGTTTGCGACCAACTTACTGGACTTAAAAAAAAAAAAAAAAAAAAAAAAAAAAATTATTTTGTCGTCCTCTTTGTGTGCGTTTGTTTGTGTGTGAGTGTGTGTGTGTGTGTGTGTGTGTGTGTGTGTGTGTGTGTGTGTGTGTGTGTGTGTGTGAAGTGTAGTATCTGTTCTTATCAGCTTAATATCTGATACGTGACCGATTCGGTCACTACGATATTAAACTGATTTTTGGAACTAGGTGACATGCCCGGGGCTTGCCTCGCTGTCACCACAGGTCGTCTCAGACTTGCAGTACCTCTGAGAATGGCCTAAAAGCAGTGCAAATGTACGAGTGGCAGTAGGGAGTCAAACAGGACCGCTGTCTTAGTAGGGAAGCGCACTAACAACGAGAGTATTTGGTCAAAGGGAGGCAACCTTCTTTTTTATAGATATTTGGTTTATAGAGTCTAAACATTTGCGTTTTAAAGCAGCTTTTCTTTTGTTTAAAATACTTTGATTGCTAAAAGTTTGCAATGAGAAGCTATGTAAAACTATTTGAAAATCGACAGAATTTATAGAATGCTGCACATCTGCTTGCAGCGGATTGTATAAATGGTAACCGGCTTGCATAAATTGCCTTATAGTTGAAATTTCTACTACTTTTATTTGTCACTGTCAATTTGGGGCCATTAAAAGACGTCTACTTTGTCTAGGAGGGAATTGGTTATTCCGCCAATTCCCTTAATATTCTGAATATACAATAAAAGAGCGGATGTCGAAGAAAACGAAGGTGTGTTAGGTGTGTTTCCGGGACTCCTGTGTACAATTTCTGTTCCCACTTGTCGTACCATGGCAAGTTGGCTGTCCTTGTGCGCTTCCAAACCTCTGGTTTATCGCTTCTCGGCCTTTTGGCTAAGATCAAAGTGTAGTATCTGTTCTTATCAGCTTAATATCTGATACGTGACCGATTCGGTCACTACGATATTAAACTGATTTTTGGAACTAGGTGACATGCCCGGGGCTTGCCTCGCTGTCACCACAGGTCGTCTCAGACTTGCAGTACCTCTGAGAATGTACGAGTGGCAACCCAGCGCACCTCTCACATGCGTATGCATGTGTGTTTTAGTGCGCGCGCACCGCTATTGGAATTCAGAGCGCGCTGAATGCAACAGCGCGCAGGACGGTGTGCTATAAATTCGGTGACCTTTTTTTTTTTAAAGGTCACATTGCAACTTCTAGAAAAAAGTAGTTTGCGACCAACTTACTGGACTTAAAAAAAAAAAAAAAAAAAAAAAAAAATTATTTTGTCGTCCTCTTTGTGTGCGTTTGTTTGTGTGTGAGTGTGTGTGTGTGTGTGTGTGTGTGTGTGTGTGTGTGTGTGTGTGTGTGTGTGTGTGTGTGAAGTGTAGTATCTGTTCTTATCAGCTTAATATCTGATACGTGACCGATTCGGTCACTACGATATTAAACTGATTTTTGGAACTAGGTGACATGCCCGGGGCTTGCCTCGCTGTCACCACAGGTCGTCTCAGACTTGCAGTACCTCTGAGAATGGCCTAAAAGCAGTGCAAATGTACGAGTGGCAGTAGGGAGTCAAACAGGACCGCTGTCTTAGTAGGGAAGCGCACTAACAACGAGAGTATTTGGTCAAAGGGAGGCAACCTTCTTTTTTATAGATATTTGGTTTATAGAGTCTAAACATTTGCGTTTTAAAGCAGCTTTTCTTTTGTTTAAAATACTTTGATTGCTAAAAGTTTGCAATGAGAAGCTATGTAAAACTATTTGAAAATCGACAGAATTTATAGAATGCTGCACATCTGCTTGCAGCGGATTGTATAAATGGTAACCGGCTTGCATAAATTGCCTTATAGTTGAAATTTCTACTACTTTTATTTGTCACTGTCAATTTGGGGCCATTAAAAGACGTCTACTTTGTCTAGGAGGGAATTGGTTATTCCGCCAATTCCCTTAATATTCTGAATATACAATAAAAGAGCGGATGTCGAAGAAAACGAAGGTGTGTTAGGTGTGTTTCCGGGACTCCTGTGTACAATTTCTGTTCCCACTTGTCGTACCATGGCAAGTTGGCTGTCCTTGTGCGCTTCCAAACCTCTGGTTTATCGCTTCTCGGCCTTTTGGCTAAGATCAAAGTGTAGTATCTGTTCTTATCAGCTTAATATCTGATACGTGACCGATTCGGTCACTACGATATTAAACTGATTTTTGGAACTAGGTGACATGCCCGGGGCTTGCCTCGCTGTCACCACAGGTCGTCTCAGACTTGCAGTACCTCTGAGAATGGCCTAAAAGCAGTGCAAATGTACGAGTGGCAACCCAGCGCACCTCTCACATGCGTATGCATGTGTGTTTTAGTGCGCGCGCACCGCTATTGGAATTCAGAGCGCGCTGAATGCAACAGCGCGCAGGACGGTGTGCTATAAATTCGGTGACCTTTTTTTTTTTAAAGGTCACATTGCAACTTCTAGAAAAAAGTAGTTTGCGACCAACTTACTGGACTTAAAAAAAAAAAAAAAAAAAAAAAAAAATTATTTTGTCGTCCTCTTTGTGTGCGTTTGTTTGTGTGTGAGTGTGTGTGTGTGTGTGTGTGTGTGTGTGTGTGTGTGTGTGTGTGTGTGTGTGTGTGTGTGTGAAGTGTAGTATCTGTTCTTATCAGCTTAATATCTGATACGTGACCGATTCGGTCACTACGATATTAAACTGATTTTTGGAACTAGGTGACATGCCCGGGGCTTGCCTCGCTGTCACCACAGGTCGTCTCAGACTTGCAGTACCTCTGAGAATGGCCTAAAAGCAGTGCAAATGTACGAGTGGCAGTAGGGAGTCAAACAGGACCGCTGTCTTAGTAGGGAAGCGCACTAACAACGAGAGTATTTGGTCAAAGGGAGGCAACCTTCTTTTTTATAGATATTTGGTTTATAGAGTCTAAACATTTGCGTTTTAAAGCAGCTTTTCTTTTGTTTAAAATACTTTGATTGCTAAAAGTTTGCAATGAGAAGCTATGTAAAACTATTTGAAAATCGACAGAATTTATAGAATGCTGCACATCTGCTTGCAGCGGATTGTATAAATGGTAACCGGCTTGCATAAATTGCCTTATAGTTGAAATTTCTACTACTTTTATTTGTCACTGTCAATTTGGGGCCATTAAAAGACGTCTACTTTGTCTAGGAGGGAATTGGTTATTCCGCCAATTCCCTTAATATTCTGAATATACAATAAAAGAGCGGATGTCGAAGAAAACGAAGGTGTGTTAGGTGTGTTTCCGGGACTCCTGTGTACAATTTCTGTTCCCACTTGTCGTACCATGGCAAGTTGGCTGTCCTTGTGCGCTTCCAAACCTCTGGTTTATCGCTTCTCGGCCTTTTGGCTAAGATCAAAGTGTAGTATCTGTTCTTATCAGCTTAATATCTGATACGTGACCGATTCGGTCACTACGATATTAAACTGATTTTTGGAACTAGGTGACATGCCCGGGGCTTGCCTCGCTGTCACCACAGGTCGTCTCAGACTTGCAGTACCTCTGAGAATGGCCTAAAAGCAGTGCAAATGTACGAGTGGCAACCCAGCGCACCTCTCACATGCGTATGCATGTGTGTTTTAGTGCGCGCGCACCGCTATTGGAATTCAGAGCGCGCTGAATGCAACAGCGCGCAGGACGGTGTGCTATAAATTCGGTGACCTTTTTTTTTTTAAAGGTCACATTGCAACTTCTAGAAAAAAGTAGTTTGCGACCAACTTACTGGACTTAAAAAAAAAAAAAAAAAAAAAAAAAAATTATTTTGTCGTCCTCTTTGTGTGCGTTTGTTTGTGTGTGAGTGTGTGTGTGTGTGTGTGTGTGTGTGTGTGTGTGTGTGTGTGTGTGTGTGTGTGTGTGTGAAGTGTAGTATCTGTTCTTATCAGCTTAATATCTGATACGTGACCGATTCGGTCACTACGATATTAAACTGATTTTTGGAACTAGGTGACATGCCCGGGGCTTGCCTCGCTGTCACCACAGGTCGTCTCAGACTTGCAGTACCTCTGAGAATGGCCTAAAAGCAGTGCAAATGTACGAGTGGCAGTAGGGAGTCAAACAGGACCGCTGTCTTAGTAGGGAAGCGCACTAACAACGAGAGTATTTGGTCAAAGGGAGGCAACCTTCTTTTTTATAGATATTTGGTTTATAGAGTCTAAACATTTGCGTTTTAAAGCAGCTTTTCTTTTGTTTAAAATACTTTGATTGCTAAAAGTTTGCAATGAGAAGCTATGTAAAACTATTTGAAAATCGACAGAATTTATAGAATGCTGCACATCTGCTTGCAGCGGATTGTATAAATGGTAACCGGCTTGCATAAATTGCCTTATAGTTGAAATTTCTACTACTTTTATTTGTCACTGTCAATTTGGGGCCATTAAAAGACGTCTACTTTGTCTAGGAGGGAATTGGTTATTCCGCCAATTCCCTTAATATTCTGAATATACAATAAAAGAGCGGATGTCGAAGAAAACGAAGGTGTGTTAGGTGTGTTTCCGGGACTCCTGTGTACAATTTCTGTTCCCACTTGTCGTACCATGGCAAGTTGGCTGTCCTTGTGCGCTTCCAAACCTCTGGTTTATCGCTTCTCGGCCTTTTGGCTAAGATCAAAGTGTAGTATCTGTTCTTATCAGCTTAATATCTGATACGTGACCGATTCGGTCACTACGATATTAAACTGATTTTTGGAACTAGGTGACATGCCCGGGGCTTGCCTCGCTGTCACCACAGGTCGTCTCAGACTTGCAGTACCTCTGAGAATGGCCTAAAAGCAGTGCAAATGTACGAGTGGCAACCCAGCGCACCTCTCACATGCGTATGCATGTGTGTTTTAGTGCGCGCGCACCGCTATTGGAATTCAGAGCGCGCTGAATGCAACAGCGCGCAGGACGGTGTGCTATAAATTCGGTGACCTTTTTTTTTTTAAAGGTCACATTGCAACTTCTAGAAAAAAGTAGTTTGCGACCAACTTACTGGACTTAAAAAAAAAAAAAAAAAAAAAAAAAATTATTTTGTCGTCCTCTTTGTGTGCGTTTGTTTGTGTGTGAGTGTGTGTGTGTGTGTGTGTGTGTGTGTGTGTGTGTGTGTGTGTGAAGTGTAGTATCTGTTCTTATCAGCTTAATATCTGATACGTGACCGATTCGGTCACTACGATATTAAACTGATTTTTGGAACTAGGTGACATGCCCGGGGCTTGCCTCGCTGTCACCACAGGTCGTCTCAGACTTGCAGTACCTCTGAGAATGGCCTAAAAGCAGTGCAAATGTACGAGTGGCAGTAGGGAGTCAAACAGGACCGCTGTCTTAGTAGGGAAGCGCACTAACAACGAGAGTATTTGGTCAAAGGGAGGCAACCTTCTTTTTTATAGATATTTGGTTTATAGAGTCTAAACATTTGCGTTTTAAAGCAGCTTTTCTTTTGTTTAAAATACTTTGATTGCTAAAAGTTTGCAATGAGAAGCTATGTAAAACTATTTGAAAATCGACAGAATTTATAGAATGCTGCACATCTGCTTGCAGCGGATTGTATAAATGGTAACCGGCTTGCATAAATTGCCTTATAGTTGAAATTTCTACTACTTTTATTTGTCACTGTCAATTTGGGGCCATTAAAAGACGTCTACTTTGTCTAGGAGGGAATTGGTTATTCCGCCAATTCCCTTAATATTCTGAATATACAATAAAAGAGCGGATGTCGAAGAAAACGAAGGTGTGTTAGGTGTGTTTCCGGGACTCCTGTGTACAATTTCTGTTCCCACTTGTCGTACCATGGCAAGTTGGCTGTCCTTGTGCGCTTCCAAACCTCTGGTTTATCGCTTCTCGGCCTTTTGGCTAAGATCAAAGTGTAGTATCTGTTCTTATCAGCTTAATATCTGATACGTGACCGATTCGGTCACTACGATATTAAACTGATTTTTGGAACTAGGTGACATGCCCGGGGCTTGCCTCGCTGTCACCACAGGTCGTCTCAGACTTGCAGTACCTCTGAGAATGGCCTAAAAGCAGTGCAAATGTACGAGTGGCAACCCAGCGCACCTCTCACATGCGTATGCATGTGTGTTTTAGTGCGCGCGCACCGCTATTGGAATTCAGAGCGCGCTGAATGCAACAGCGCGCAGGACGGTGTGCTATAAATTCGGTGACCTTTTTTTTTTTAAAGGTCACATTGCAACTTCTAGAAAAAAGTAGTTTGCGACCAACTTACTGGACTTAAAAAAAAAAAAAAAAAAAAAAAAAAAATTATTTTGTCGTCCTCTTTGTGTGCGTTTGTTTGTGTGTGAGTGTGTGTGTGTGTGTGTGTGTGTGTGTGTGTGTGTGTGTGTGTGTGTGTGTGTGTGTGTGAAGTGTAGTATCTGTTCTTATCAGCTTAATATCTGATACGTGACCGATTCGGTCACTACGATATTAAACTGATTTTTGGAACTAGGTGACATGCCCGGGGCTTGCCTCGCTGTCACCACAGGTCGTCTCAGACTTGCAGTACCTCTGAGAATGGCCTAAAAGCAGTGCAAATGTACGAGTGGCAGTAGGGAGTCAAACAGGACCGCTGTCTTAGTAGGGAAGCGCACTAACAACGAGAGTATTTGGTCAAAGGGAGGCAACCTTCTTTTTTATAGATATTTGGTTTATAGAGTCTAAACATTTGCGTTTTAAAGCAGCTTTTCTTTTGTTTAAAATACTTTGATTGCTAAAAGTTTGCAATGAGAAGCTATGTAAAACTATTTGAAAATCGACAGAATTTATAGAATGCTGCACATCTGCTTGCAGCGGATTGTATAAATGGTAACCGGCTTGCATAAATTGCCTTATAGTTGAAATTTCTACTACTTTTATTTGTCACTGTCAATTTGGGGCCATTAAAAGACGTCTACTTTGTCTAGGAGGGAATTGGTTATTCCGCCAATTCCCTTAATATTCTGAATATACAATAAAAGAGCGGATGTCGAAGAAAACGAAGGTGTGTTAGGTGTGTTTCCGGGACTCCTGTGTACAATTTCTGTTCCCACTTGTCGTACCATGGCAAGTTGGCTGTCCTTGTGCGCTTCCAAACCTCTGGTTTATCGCTTCTCGGCCTTTTGGCTAAGATCAAAGTGTAGTATCTGTTCTTATCAGCTTAATATCTGATACGTGACCGATTCGGTCACTACGATATTAAACTGATTTTTGGAACTAGGTGACATGCCCGGGGCTTGCCTCGCTGTCACCACAGGTCGTCTCAGACTTGCAGTACCTCTGAGAATGGCCTAAAAGCAGTGCAAATGTACGAGTGGCAACCCAGCGCACCTCTCACATGCGTATGCATGTGTGTTTTAGTGCGCGCGCACCGCTATTGGAATTCAGAGCGCGCTGAATGCAACAGCGCGCAGGACGGTGTGCTATAAATTCGGTGACCTTTTTTTTTTTAAAGGTCACATTGCAACTTCTAGAAAAAAGTAGTTTGCGACCAACTTACTGGACTTAAAAAAAAAAAAAAAAAAAAAAAAATTATTTTGTCGTCCTCTTTGTGTGCGTTTGTTTGTGTGTGAGTGTGTGTGTGTGTGTGTGTGTGTGTGTGTGTGTGTGTGTGTGTGAAGTGTAGTATCTGTTCTTATCAGCTTAATATCTGATACGTGACCGATTCGGTCACTACGATATTAAACTGATTTTTGGAACTAGGTGACATGCCCGGGGCTTGCCTCGCTGTCACCACAGGTCGTCTCAGACTTGCAGTACCTCTGAGAATGGCCTAAAAGCAGTGCAAATGTACGAGTGGCAGTAGGGAGTCAAACAGGACCGCTGTCTTAGTAGGGAAGCGCACTAACAACGAGAGTATTTGGTCAAAGGGAGGCAACCTTCTTTTTTATAGATATTTGGTTTATAGAGTCTAAACATTTGCGTTTTAAAGCAGCTTTTCTTTTGTTTAAAATACTTTGATTGCTAAAAGTTTGCAATGAGAAGCTATGTAAAACTATTTGAAAATCGACAGAATTTATAGAATGCTGCACATCTGCTTGCAGCGGATTGTATAAATGGTAACCGGCTTGCATAAATTGCCTTATAGTTGAAATTTCTACTACTTTTATTTGTCACTGTCAATTTGGGGCCATTAAAATACGTCTACTTTGTCTAGGAGGGAATTGGTTATTCCGCCAATTCCCTTAATATTCTGAATATACAATAAAAGAGCGGATGTCGAAGAAAACGAAGGTGTGTTAGGTGTGTTTCCGGGACTCCTGTGTACAATTTCTGTTCCCACTTGTCGTACCATGGCAAGTTGGCTGTCCTTGTGCGCTTCCAAACCTCTGGTTTATCGCTTCTCGGCCTTTTGGCTAAGATCAAAGTGTAGTATCTGTTCTTATCAGCTTAATATCTGATACGTGACCGATTCGGTCACTACGATATTAAACTGATTTTTGGAACTAGGTGACATGCCCGGGGCTTGCCTCGCTGTCACCACAGGTCGTCTCAGACTTGCAGTACCTCTGAGAATGGCCTAAAAGCAGTGCAAATGTACGAGTGGCAACCCAGCGCACCTCTCACATGCGTATGCATGTGTGTTTTAGTGCGCGCGCACCGCTATTGGAATTCAGAGCGCGCTGAATGCAACAGCGCGCAGGACGGTGTGCTATAAATTCGGTGACCTTTTTTTTTTTAAAGGTCACATTGCAACTTCTAGAAAAAAGTAGTTTGCGACCAACTTACTGGACTTAAAAAAAAAAAAAAAAAAAAAAAAAAAAATTATTTTGTCGTCCTCTTTGTGTGCGTTTGTTTGTGTGTGAGTGTGTGTGTGTGTGTGTGTGTGTGTGTGTGTGTGTGTGTGTGTGTGTGTGTGTGTGTGTGTGAAGTGTAGTATCTGTTCTTATCAGCTTAATATCTGATACGTGACCGATTCGGTCACTACGATATTAAACTGATTTTTGACTAGGTGACATGCCCGGGGCTTGCCTCGCTGTCACCACAGGTCGTCTCAGACTTGCAGTACCTCTGAGAATGGCCTAAAAGCAGTGCAAATGTACGAGTGGCAGTAGGGAGTCAAACAGGACCGCTGTCTTAGTAGGGAAGCGCACTAACAACGAGAGTATTTGGTCAAAGGGAGGCAACCTTCTTTTTTATAGATATTTGGTTTATAGAGTCTAAACATTTGCGTTTTAAAGCAGCTTTTCTTTTGTTTAAAATACTTTGATTGCTAAAAGTTTGCAATGAGAAGCTATGTAAAACTATTTGAAAATCGACAGAATTTATAGAATGCTGCACATCTGCTTGCAGCGGATTGTATAAATGGTAACCGGCTTGCATAAATTGCCTTATAGTTGAAATTTCTACTACTTTTATTTGTCACTGTCAATTTGGGGCCATTAAAAGACGTCTACTTTGTCTAGGAGGGAATTGGTTATTCCGCCAATTCCCTTAATATTCTGAATATACAATAAAAGAGCGGATGTCGAAGAAAACGAAGGTGTGTTAGGTGTGTTTCCGGGACTCCTGTGTACAATTTCTGTTCCCACTTGTCGTACCATGGCAAGTTGGCTGTCCTTGTGCGCTTCCAAACCTCTGGTTTATCGCTTCTCGGCCTTTTGGCTAAGATCAAAGTGTAGTATCTGTTCTTATCAGCTTAATATCTGATACGTGACCGATTCGGTCACTACGATATTAAACTGATTTTTGGAACTAGGTGACATGCCCGGGGCTTGCCTCGCTGTCACCACAGGTCGTCTCAGACTTGCAGTACCTCTGAGAATGGCCTAAAAGCAGTGCAAATGTACGAGTGGCAACCCAGCGCACCTCTCACATGCGTATGCATGTGTGTTTTAGTGCGCGCGCACCGCTATTGGAATTCAGAGCGCGCTGAATGCAACAGCGCGCAGGACGGTGTGCTATAAATTCGGTGACCTTTTTTTTTTTAAAGGTCACATTGCAACTTCTAGAAAAAAGTAGTTTGCGACCAACTTACTGGACTTAAAAAAAAAAAAAAAAAAAATTATTTTGTCGTCCTCTTTGTGTGCGTTTGTTTGTGTGTGAGTGTGTGTGTGTGTGTGTGTGTGTGTGTGTGTGTGTGTGTGTGTGTGTGTGTGTGTGTGTGAAGTGTAGTATCTGTTCTTATCAGCTTAATATCTGATACGTGACCGATTCGGTCACTACGATATTAAACTGATTTTTGGAACTAGGTGACATGCCCGGGGCTTGCCTCGCTGTCACCACAGGTCGTCTCAGACTTGCAGTACCTCTGAGAATGGCCTAAAAGCAGTGCAAATGTACGAGTGGCAGTAGGGAGTCAAACAGGACCGCTGTCTTAGTAGGGAAGCGCACTAACAACGAGAGTATTTGGTCAAAGGGAGGCAACCTTCTTTTTTATAGATATTTGGTTTATAGAGTCTAAACATTTGCGTTTTAAAGCAGCTTTTCTTTTGTTTAAAATACTTTGATTGCTAAAAGTTTGCAATGAGAAGCTATGTAAAACTATTTGAAAATCGACAGAATTTATAGAATGCTGCACATCTGCTTGCAGCGGATTGTATAAATGGTAACCGGCTTGCATAAATTGCCTTATAGTTGAAATTTCTACTACTTTTATTTGTCACTGTCAATTTGGGGCCATTAAAAGACGTCTACTTTGTCTAGGAGGGAATTGGTTATTCCGCCAATTCCCTTAATATTCTGAATATACAATAAAAGAGCGGATGTCGAAGAAAACGAAGGTGTGTTAGGTGTGTTTCCGGGACTCCTGTGTACAATTTCTGTTCCCACTTGTCGTACCATGGCAAGTTGGCTGTCCTTGTGCGCTTCCAAACCTCTGGTTTATCGCTTCTCGGCCTTTTGGCTAAGATCAAAGTGTAGTATCTGTTCTTATCAGCTTAATATCTGATACGTGACCGATTCGGTCACTACGATATTAAACTGATTTTTGGAACTAGGTGACATGCCCGGGGCTTGCCTCGCTGTCACCACAGGTCGTCTCAGACTTGCAGTACCTCTGAGAATGGCCTAAAAGCAGTGCAAATGTACGAGTGGCAACCCAGCGCACCTCTCACATGCGTATGCATGTGTGTTTTAGTGCGCGCGCACCGCTATTGGAATTCAGAGCGCGCTGAATGCAACAGCGCGCAGGACGGTGTGCTATAAATTCGGTGACCTTTTTTTTTTTAAAGGTCACATTGCAACTTCTAGAAAAAAGTAGTTTGCGACCAACTTACTGGACTTAAAAAAAAAAAAAAAAAAAAAAAAAAAATTATTTTGTCGTCCTCTTTGTGTGCGTTTGTTTGTGTGTGAGTGTGTGTGTGTGTGTGTGTGTGTGTGTGTGTGTGTGTGTGTGTGTGTGTGAAGTGTAGTATCTGTTCTTATCAGCTTAATATCTGATACGTGACCGATTCGGTCACTACGATATTAAACTGATTTTTGGAACTAGGTGACATGCCCGGGGCTTGCCTCGCTGTCACCACAGGTCGTCTCAGACTTGCAGTACCTCTGAGAATGGCCTAAAAGCAGTGCAAATGTACGAGTGGCAGTAGGGAGTCAAACAGGACCGCTGTCTTAGTAGGGAAGCGCACTAACAACGAGAGTATTTGGTCAAAGGGAGGCAACCTTCTTTTTTATAGATATTTGGTTTATAGAGTCTAAACATTTGCGTTTTAAAGCAGCTTTTCTTTTGTTTAAAATACTTTGATTGCTAAAAGTTTGCAATGAGAAGCTATGTAAAACTATTTGAAAATCGACAGAATTTATAGAATGCTGCACATCTGCTTGCAGCGGATTGTATAAATGGTAACCGGCTTGCATAAATTGCCTTATAGTTGAAATTTCTACTACTTTTATTTGTCACTGTCAATTTGGGGCTATTAAAAGACGTCTACTTTGTCTAGGAGGGAATTGGTTATTCCGCCAATTCCCTTAATATTCTGAATATACAATAAAAGAGCGGATGTCGAAGAAAACGAAGGTGTGTTAGGTGTGTTTCCGGGACTCCTGTGTACAATTTCTGTTCCCACTTGTCGTACCATGGCAAGTTGGCTGTCCTTGTGCGCTTCCAAACCTCTGGTTTATCGCTTCTCGGCCTTTTGGCTAAGATCAAAGTGTAGTATCTGTTCTTATCAGCTTAATATCTGATACGTGACCGATTCGGTCACTACGATATTAAACTGATTTTTGGAACTAGGTGACATGCCCGGGGCTTGCCTCGCTGTCACCACAGGTCGTCTCAGACTTGCAGTACCTCTGAGAATGGCCTAAAAGCAGTGCAAATGTACGAGTGGCAACCCAGCGCACCTCTCACATGCGTATGCATGTGTGTTTTAGTGCGCGCGCACCGCTATTGGAATTCAGAGCGCGCTGAATGCAACAGCGCGCAGGACGGTGTGCTATAAATTCGGTGACCTTTTTTTTTTTAAAGGTCACATTGCAACTTCTAGAAAAAAGTAGTTTGCGACCAACTTACTGGACTTAAAAAAAAAAAAAAAAAAAAAAAAAATTATTTTGTCGTCCTCTTTGTGTGCGTTTGTTTGTGTGTGAGTGTGTGTGTGTGTGTGTGTGTGTGTGTGTGTGTGTGTGTGTGAAGTGTAGTATCTGTTCTTATCAGCTTAATATCTGATACGTGACCGATTCGGTCACTACGATATTAAACTGATTTTTGGAACTAGGTGACATGCCCGGGGCTTGCCTCGCTGTCACCACAGGTCGTCTCAGACTTGCAGTACCTCTGAGAATGGCCTAAAAGCAGTGCAAATGTACGAGTGGCAGTAGGGAGTCAAACAGGACCGCTGTCTTAGTAGGGAAGCGCACTAACAACGAGAGTATTTGGTCAAAGGGAGGCAACCTTCTTTTTTATAGATATTTGGTTTATAGAGTCTAAACATTTGCGTTTTAAAGCAGCTTTTCTTTTGTTTAAAATACTTTGATTGCTAAAAGTTTGCAATGAGAAGCTATGTAAAACTATTTGAAAATCGACAGAATTTATAGAATGCTGCACATCTGCTTGCAGCGGATTGTATAAATGGTAACCGGCTTGCATAAATTGCCTTATAGTTGAAATTTCTACTACTTTTATTTGTCACTGTCAATTTGGGGCCATTAAAAGACGTCTACTTTGTCTAGGAGGGAATTGGTTATTCCGCCAATTCCCTTAATATTCTGAATATACAATAAAAGAGCGGATGTCGAAGAAAACGAAGGTGTGTTAGGTGTGTTTCCGGGACTCCTGTGTACAATTTCTGTTCCCACTTGTCGTACCATGGCAAGTTGGCTGTCCTTGTGCGCTTCCAAACCTCTGGTTTATCGCTTCTCGGCCTTTTGGCTAAGATCAAAGTGTAGTATCTGTTCTTATCAGCTTAATATCTGATACGTGACCGATTCGGTCACTACGATATTAAACTGATTTTTGGAACTAGGTGACATGCCCGGGGCTTGCCTCGCTGTCACCACAGGTCGTCTCAGACTTGCAGTACCTCTGAGAATGGCCTAAAAGCAGTGCAAATGTACGAGTGGCAGTAGGGAGTCAAACAGGACCGCTGTCTTAGTAGGGAAGCGCACTAACAACGAGAGTATTTGGTCAAAGGGAGGCAACCTTCTTTTTTATAGATATTTGGTTTATAGAGTCTAAACATTTGCGTTTTAAAGCAGCTTTTCTTTTGTTTAAAATACTTTGATTGCTAAAAGTTTGCAATGAGAAGCTATGTAAAACTATTTGAAAATCGACAGAATTTATAGAATGCTGCACATCTGCTTGCAGCGGATTGTATAAATGGTAACCGGCTTGCATAAATTGCCTTATAGTTGAAATTTCTACTACTTTTATTTGTCACTGTCAATTTGGGGCCATTAAAAGACGTCTACTTTGTCTAGGAGGGAATTGGTTATTCCGCCAATTCCCTTAATATTCTGAATATACAATAAAAGAGCGGATGTCGAAGAAAACGAAGGTGTGTTAGGTGTGTTTCCGGGACTCCTGTGTACAATTTCTGTTCCCACTTGTCGTACCATGGCAAGTTGGCTGTCCTTGTGCGCTTCCAAACCTCTGGTTTATCGCTTCTCGGCCTTTTGGCTAAGATCAAAGTGTAGTATCTGTTCTTATCAGCTTAATATCTGATACGTGACCGATTCGGTCACTACGATATTAAACTGATTTTTGGAACTAGGTGACATGCCCGGGGCTTGCCTCGCTGTCACCACAGGTCGTCTCAGACTTGCAGTACCTCTGAGAATGGCCTAAAAGCAGTGCAAATGTACGAGTGGCAACCCAGCGCACCTCTCACATGCGTATGCATGTGTGTTTTAGTGCGCGCGCACCGCTATTGGAATTCAGAGCGCGCTGAATGCAACAGCGCGCAGGACGGTGTGCTATAAATTCGGTGACCTTTTTTTTTTTAAAGGTCACATTGCAACTTCTAGAAAAAAGTAGTTTGCGACCAACTTACTGGACTTAAAAAAAAAAAAAAAAAAAAAAAAAATTATTTTGTCGTCCTCTTTGTGTGCGTTTGTTTGTGTGTGAGTGTGTGTGTGTGTGTGTGTGTGTGTGTGTGTGTGTGTGTGTGTGAAGTGTAGTATCTGTTCTTATCAGCTTAATATCTGATACGTGACCGATTCGGTCACTACGATATTAAACTGATTTTTGGAACTAGGTGACATGCCCGGGGCTTGCCTCGCTGTCACCACAGGTCGTCTCAGACTTGCAGTACCTCTGAGAATGGCCTAAAAGCAGTGCAAATGTACGAGTGGCAGTAGGGAGTCAAACAGGACCGCTGTCTTAGTAGGGAAGCGCACTAACAACGAGAGTATTTGGTCAAAGGGAGGCAACCTTCTTTTTTATAGATATTTGGTTTATAGAGTCTAAACATTTGCGTTTTAAAGCAGCTTTTCTTTTGTTTAAAATACTTTGATTGCTAAAAGTTTGCAATGAGAAGCTATGTAAAACTATTTGAAAATCGACAGAATTTATAGAATGCTGCACATCTGCTTGCAGCGGATTGTATAAATGGTAACCGGCTTGCATAAATTGCCTTATAGTTGAAATTTCTACTACTTTTATTTGTCACTGTCAATTTGGGGCCATTAAAAGACGTCTACTTTGTCTAGGAGGGAATTGGTTATTCCGCCAATTCCCTTAATATTCTGAATATACAATAAAAGAGCGGATGTCGAAGAAAACGAAGGTGTGTTAGGTG
>CAWUFQ010000189.1:415000-430314 GCA_963921405.1 Cepaea hortensis | reverse complement strand
GATGTCCTCCCATATAGAGGAGTGTTTGTATGTGGGAGAAGATATCTCCATTTGGTATCTGTGATGTCCTGTTCGGTGAGGTTGGTAGAGTGTTCATATTACCGCCCCACTTTCCCGCCAAATAAACCCATACGTTACAGGCGCACAGGTGATACCACACATCATGATATTAGGTTTGTCCTCGGACTATATGTCTAATTGTTGTCTCTGTGAGTCTTATGAACCTGCGTGATACGCTAGTATATTTATGGCTTGTCATTTTTTGATTTGCAGGCAATGAGGCAAATGGCGTGGGACATCTTGGCTGATTTTAACTGAGTCAAAACTTATTGGCTTGGCTGTGCAGAGTAGGCGCCACTCAGCACTTAGGGACCCCGGCATTCCTTCCTAGAATCGGAGGCCGGGGGAAATAATTCCCAATTATTCGTCTAGCCCAGTGAGAAACTCCAGACGGAGTATCTCCTTTTTTGTTGGGTTTTGTCATTCTAGTGACATGGATTAAAAAGCTTTCAACTACTCATTTCTGGCGTCTGACGAGAGATGGCATTTATTTTCTTCCTGTATTATCAGGGAGGTTATAGTCTGCAACAGCTTACGGACTGGAGGTTACTCTCGATGTGAAGAGTCATACTTAATGGAGTGAACTCCGAAATCAGTACGGATCTTCCTGTGTTACAATGTCCCCACTGCGACATTGTGGATTCATCTTTTTCTTGCGACGAAGCATGTTACCCATTTATATTACGGGAAGCCGCCTAACGATGTTCCGCCAGCGATGACACCAACGCATAGAGAGTTCTTCGTTCGCTGGAAACCCCAGCAACTTTGTTGAGAGTCTGTGCTTTATTCTTCCAGAATGTTGGGAGAGGGGCTTCTTATTCTTCCTGGTGAATCCGGGAAGTTATAGATATGCCGCAGTCACAGATGGGATGGTTCTTTCCTTCTGAGAGGTCATCATAATTTGAATTAAATATGAACCCAGCTACACTTCTCTGGTTTGTTTAAATGTCGTGCTGAGACATTTGAGACTTCGTCTTTTTCCAAGATTAAGCATGCAAGTCTTACCATTTACGGGAAATCGCCTAGAGAGATTCAACTGGCTTCTGACCCATACTCAGGGAGAGTCCTTCCTTTACCAACAACCCCAGTACGTCGTTGAGCATCCGTGCTACAACTTGTCCAAACTGATGGACGTTTTTATCAAGGGTTGAAATCCCTATTTTATGCAGACAATTTTTATCCTCTCAGGACCAATGCCAGATCGAGTAATCCAGACATCAAGTCACACACCATCATCATTTTTATAGAAGGAAAATTGAGGACAGTTCCTTTTGTTGGTCAATTATGACTGTATCCTATCAACGTCTATAAGCCGTCTCCCCATTACAGTGTTCAGTATCCAGAGAACCTTGTTTTATCTCAGTGGCACATGGTGGAGTTTGGTCAAAATTAGGATGGGAGAGCCCAGCTGTTTTAGCGGTAGAAGAGGAAGAGGAGTAGGGTAGAACAGTATAAGTGTCATCATCGAACTGTTGGTGTGGGAGAATAAAGACAGTGTAGAGAAGCCCGGTGTGGAGGGACTCTACATTCTCCTGATGTTTTTAGATTATCAGTACATACATTATTTGAGAATGTATTTTTTTGATTGATGTTGGATAGATTGTAGTGGAGACAGAGTCTCGTATTTCCAGCTTATGAGAGTCTGGCAATAAACATATATGTTCGTCAGGAGAGTTTTCATTGTCTACGTGACCAGTGTTACACTGTTTGTTGTCGTAGAGAACTGTGCTACTGTGTTGGTATATGTGCAGAGAATCCAGTGGGAGGTCGACCAACACACAGTCTCAGATATTTTATTCAAGGATAACAACTTGATAGAGATATGTGGTTAAGTGGCCTATTCTCTGTTTTAGTCTTCAGGAAAGTAGTTTACCTTGTAATGTGGGTGGAGTCTATTTGACCATCACCCCATTCTTCTTTCAAAAGAGCCAATAACTACTCTATTCCTGGAGTCTTTTAGGAAATAAACTGTCTCGATCAACTGCCTTTATGCGGCGAACCTGAGGGACCTATGAATCATTTTCCCCTAGACACTATTTCAGTCCATTTCATATGGTATTCTCATTAATTATCCCACAATAATTGGGACGCAGGTCCGGGATATTGTTTCTCTTCTTTATTTCAATATGATCGAGTTCAGATTCTTCCTAATAATTTTAAGGTTGCTGATACTGACATGGAAAATTATATGTTACCTCACAGGTGGAGCGGCGTTGAATTGATAGATTGTTCATGTGACGTCATCTGAGTAATGATGTTCACAGATGGTGTTTTGATGGTCCATAAGTGAATTTTGATTATGTGAGAGTTTTTTATATCATCATCTGATCACATATGACCACTTATGTGTATTACCTAGTTGTCAAGAGTGCCATGTGATTTGTGCCAACATTTGTGCCATAACTATTGCCATAACAATCTGTTGTTATTTTAATTTGGTTGTAATTCACCCGCAACATAAAGGCAATTCAATTTTTTATAGGACTTAGGCAACTAGTATTTTCCCGAAAAAGCTCTTGTAAAAACTTTTTTAATACCCATATATTTGGTTAGGAAGCCAGGGGGAAATATATCCATCATCTTAATAACCCTCCTAGGTTATAAGTAGGCCAAGAGTCCCCGCCAATATTGTTCCACATGTAGACAGAAAAGAAGACGCGATGTATCTATCATTACGGAGCGTAAACTCTAGTCGGTAATCCCGATTTTTCACCCTTTTCGTCATATCCTACCTGTGTGAACTACTGGACGGCGTAAGGTAATTACTGGGACATTCTTCGGGAAACCCCATGAACCTTTTTTTCGCCACATCCGGTTTATAAATAGATCAGCACAGTACTTGTGGGCTGGTCGACCCTGCGTGTCAGTTCTGGCACGGATGGTTTTTTTTTCAGATGCATTATTCTTAGAAGCGTTGTGCTAAACACTATCGAAAGACGTGCAGTTGAATTTCGGGAACCTTTAAAGGACTTTCATATGCTTTCAGTCGTAGAAGCTTCATCTACTTCTCATTATGGAAAAGTCGACATAAGCGTTTAGGTGTATTTTTATATAAAATCGCCTTATCCCGAATTAGGAAAAGTCGTACGTCATTTTTAGGAGAAACCCCACCTATTTACTCTCCAATCTACGAAGGGATGACACAGCCCGTAGGCGACGACATCTTTTCTTTTATCCTCATTTCAGGGGAACATGGAACATGCCGGCAGCTTTAGCTTTCCAGGATAGTTTCATGAACTGTCATATTCATCTTCATATATATAACTATATGAAACGTTCGTGTAGACCCAGTCTTCACGTATGACAGGTGGAAAGAGGCAGAGCTCGCCTTCTTTCTATTAAGTACTGTTGGTTTTAATCTTTACTTTCCATTTAGCAAGGTAAAATGACAGAGAGAGAAAATATACCCTCTTTTCTTAGCCAGCAGGAAATGACCGGAAATCAGTGCACAATTAGTATTATTATTTTCCGGGCTTTTAATTACAAGAGTTCGTTCCGGATACGAAATCTCTTGTGGCTCTACGAATAGTAGACTCTTAGACATCACTGCTACTAGCAGGAGAAGTCTTTTAAATTATTCTATAGCATGACATTTTTTAAACGTCACCTCGAGGATCTTAATGCTTGGAATAATTATTCTTCACTTGGAATCATGTACTGATAGCCAAGTAATTAGAATCTAGGTCGCGGTGGAAGTTAATGCAAAGTTGACCTGGTTTCAATTTCGCCAACAAGCAGCAGTTGTACTAACAGGCCGAAACAGTCTGTATCTTGAAAAGTAGGTTACAACAACTAGAGGAGACGGCGGGTTGTAACTGAAACTAGAACGGGTGTTCAGCTGCATGGATAGCATTCCGGGAAAGACCTGCAGGTCATACGCCATGAAGAATTGGGCGCGTACACCGGAAGGGCTTCAGCACTGTTTATAAACATTGACTCATCACACCTGAGTCATTGGACTTCTACTGACGGCCGAAAATTCTTGGTGTTGAGTTGAGATTACGTCGACAAGACGGCCGAGTTAAACTATAACGAATGGAGTAGATTTACCTTGGACTCAACAATAGACATTGGTGTTGGAGGGAAGAGAGTGTGGCCCTTTCCAAATTTGTCATAAACAGAGCAACATTTACCTAAAGTAAACCTCGGAACTAAGTCTTATTGCGCATCGCCAGAATTAATTGAGTCATAGAGGACGCTCTATGTTTAACTCCTTTCGGCCGCAGCCGCTTTTTAGATTTTTGGTGGTGGGCAAAATAAGAATATATATTAGCACGAAGTGCTAGTCAACATTTTAGCGGTTCCGTATGCCGACGTGACTGAGTTGAGTGGAAGGAATCCAACATTGCTCTTATATAGAATCGGCATCCGAAGGTGGGAATTTACGGATGGGATTTCTATTTTTTTGATGTTGTGAGGACAGAGGTGACCATTGAAGTGTTCCTTTTTTGTTCCCACACGTCTTTAGAGGTGGAGTAAAACCTCTATTTTATTACTGAGTTCGCCAATATACCTTCAGATTATGAATGATGGCGGCTCAGGAAGAGAAGATTTGTGATCTATAGCAGCGGAATTTGTGAGCTAGGAGGAATGGTATAGACACCTCAGGGGAAAGTAGATGGTTTAGGAGAGGCACCAGGGAGCAGAGGAGGTGGTTACCATATGGAGTCTGGAAGCTGGTTTAACTGGTCTTGCTTGTGGTACTCAACAAGCTGAATTGGGGGACTTATGTGACATAATGTCCCAGTTTGCGCCAGCTTGCAGACGATTATAAATATCTTTTCTTGGAACAACTGATTTCAGGTGTGAGAGACTGGCACTACCTTTTATGGTAAGGAATGCCAGCGCTCAGATAGAGGCAAGGAATTTGCCAGTAGCTCCAATTAGACTGGTATAGTTTGGTAAAACTTCCAGGCGGGACCAGACCTGGTCACTTGAGTCTGGAAGTCCCAACTATGTAGACGTGATTTTTTTCCCGGGAGGGTATAGCCCTTGTTGAGGGGCTAATTTTCGCCTCTGTGTTGCATTGGTGAGCATATATATGTTTTTTGCTTTGAATGATAAGATTTGTGTTAAATATTTAAAACAGTCTTTGTTTGATATATACATACTACATGTCATGTATGTATTTTGGCGGACTTTGCTACGGCATCGTTACTTCTGTAAGAAAGCCGGCCTGAGATTTGAACGTCTATATAACTGTCCTATATTCCTATGTTTACAATTCTTATCCAATTCTTATCATGCTATGATCACTACTTCATCTTCTTTTGAAGAGTATGATGTCTCTGTAAATTCTGTACTGTGTCTGCAGAGTTCAATCTATCTTCACTTTTGGTTCACTCTCAATTAGGGAAGAACCTAGCTTTACCTGACTTATGGTAAAGTATTCAGGTGTTACATAAGGCCTTTGTTAAAGATTCAGTTCCTGTACGCACCTATCTATATTGTGTGTGTGAATCTTTACTTTATCTGTGTACAGACTATGCCGGGGACGGAACATATATTTTGTGTGTATGACAGCCTGGGGACACAGATAAGACACCCCATTGCTTTTGTCGGATTGGTGGATCATGTATGTCGTGACTCAATCATATTTATGAGAACGGTTCACATACCTACATACTCATTTTTACCTGCCGTAAATCGTGCAGTGTGCTTGACACAATAACAAGTCATTGGAGCCAATATTTCCACAACTTCGATTTTAATCACACACCCCACCCCGTGCATGTTGTATAACAGATTGATGTCCTCCCATATAGAGGAGTGTTTGTATGTGGGAGAAGATATCTCCATTTGGTATCTGTGATGTCCTGTTCGGTGAGGTTGGTAGAGTGTTCATATTACCGCCCCACTTTCCCGCCAAATAAACCCATACGTTACAGGCGCACAGGTGATACCACACATCATGATATTAGGTTTGTCCTCGGACTATATGTCTAATTGTTGTCTCTGTGAGTCTTATGAACCTGCGTGATACGCTAGTATATTTATGGCTTGTCATTTTTTGATTTGCAGGCAATGAGGCAAATGGCGTGGGACATCTTGGCTGATTTTAACTGAGTCAAAACTTATTGGCTTGGCTGTGCAGAGTAGGCGCCACTCAGCACTTAGGGACCCCGGCATTCCTTCCTAGAATCGGAGGCCGGGGGAAATAATTCCCAATTATTCGTCTAGCCCAGTGAGAAACTCCAGACGGAGTATCTCCTTTTTTGTTGGGTTTTGTCATTCTAGTGACATGGATTAAAAAGCTTTCAACTACTCATTTCTGGCGTCTGACGAGAGATGGCATTTATTTTCTTCCTGTATTATCAGGGAGGTTATAGTCTGCAACAGCTTACGGACTGGAGGTTACTCTCGATGTGAAGAGTCATACTTAATGGAGTGAACTCCGAAATCAGTACGGATCTTCCTGTGTTACAATGTCCCCACTGCGACATTGTGAATTCATCTTTTTCTTGCGACGAAGCATGTTACCCATTTATATTACGGGAAGCCGCCTAACGATGTTCCGCCAGCGATGACACCAACGCATAGAGAGTTCTTCGTTCGCTGGAAACCCCAGCAACTTTGTTGAGAGTCTGTGCTTTATTCTTCCAGAATGTTGGGAGAGGGGCTTCTTATTCTTCCTGGTGAATCCGGGAAGTTATAGATATGCCGCAGTCACAGATGGGATGGTTCTTTCCTTCTGAGAGGTCATCATAATTTGAATTAAATATGAACCCAGCTACACTTCTCTGGTTTGTTTAAATGTCGTGCTGAGACATTTGAGACTTCGTCTTTTTCCAAGATTAAGCATGCAAGTCTTACCATTTACGGGAAATCGCCTAGAGAGATTCAACTGGCTTCTGACCCATACTCAGGGAGAGTCCTTCCTTTACCAACAACCCCAGTACGTCGTTGAGCATCCGTGCTACAACTTGTCCAAACTGATGGACGTTTTTATCAAGGGTTGAAATCCCTATTTTATGCAGACAATTTTTATCCTCTCAGGACCAATGCCAGATCGAGTAATCCAGACATCAAGTCACACACCATCATCATTTTTATAGAAGGAAAATTGAGGACAGTTCCTTTTGTTGGTCAATTATGACTGTATCCTATCAACGTCTATAAGCCGTCTCCCCATTACAGTGTTCAGTATCCAGAGAACCTTGTTTTATCTCAGTGGCACATGGTGGAGTTTGGTCAAAATTAGGATGGGAGAGCCCAGCTGTTTTAGCGGTAGAAGAGGAAGAGGAGTAGGGTAGAACAGTATAAGTGTCATCATCGAACTGTTGGTGTGGGAGAATAAAGACAGTGTAGAGAAGCCCGGTGTGGAGGGACTCTACATTCTCCTGATGTTTTTAGATTATCAGTACATACATTATTTGAGAATGTATTTTTTTGATTGATGTTGGATAGATTGTAGTGGAGACAGAGTCTCGTATTTCCAGCTTATGAGAGTCTGGCAATAAACATATATGTTCGTCAGGAGAGTTTTCATTGTCTACGTGACCAGTGTTACACTGTTTGTTGTCGTAGAGAACTGTGCTACTGTGTTGGTATATGTGCAGAGAATCCAGTGGGAGGTCGACCAACACACAGTCTCAGATATTTTATTCAAGGATAACAACTTGATAGAGATATGTGGTTAAGTGGCCTATTCTCTGTTTTAGTCTTCAGGAAAGTAGTTTACCTTGTAATGTGGGTGGAGTCTATTTGACCATCACCCCATTCTTCTTTCAAAAGAGCCAATAACTACTCTATTCCTGGAGTCTTTTAGGAAATAAACTGTCTCGATCAACTGCCTTTATGCGGCGAACCTGAGGGACCTATGAATCATTTTCCCCTAGACACTATTTCAGTCCATTTCATATGGTATTCTCATTAATTATCCCACAATAATTGGGACGCAGGTCCGGGATATTGTTTCTCTTCTTTATTTCAATATGATCGAGTTCAGATTCTTCCTAATAATTTTAAGGTTGCTGATACTGACATGGAAAATTATATGTTACCTCACAGGTGGAGCGGCGTTGAATTGATAGATTGTTCATGTGACGTCATCTGAGTAATGATGTTCACAGATGGTGTTTTGATGGTCCATAAGTGAATTTTGATTATGTGAGAGTTTTTTATATCATCATCTGATCACATATGACCACTTATGTGTATTACCTAGTTGTCAAGAGTGCCATGTGATTTGTGCCAACATTTGTGCCATAACTATTGCCATAACAATCTGTTGTTATTTTAATTTGGTTGTAATTCACCCGCAACATAAAGGCAATTCAATTTTTTATAGGACTTAGGCAACTAGTATTTTCCCGAAAAAGCTCTTGTAAAAACTTTTTTAATACCCATATATTTGGTTAGGAAGCCAGGGGGAAATATATCCATCATCTTAATAACCCTCCTAGGTTATAAGTAGGCCAAGAGTCCCCGCCAATATTGTTCCACATGTAGACAGAAAAGAAGACGCGATGTATCTATCATTACGGAGCGTAAACTCTAGTCGGTAATCCCGATTTTTCACCCTTTTCGTCATATCCTACCTGTGTGAACTACTGGACGGCGTAAGGTAATTACTGGGACATTCTTCGGGAAACCCCATGAACCTTTTTTTCGCCACATCCGGTTTATAAATAGATCAGCACAGTACTTGTGGGCTGGTCGACCCTGCGTGTCAGTTCTGGCACGGATGGTTTTTTTTTCAGATGCATTATTCTTAGAAGCGTTGTGCTAAACACTATCGAAAGACGTGCAGTTGAATTTCGGGAACCTTTAAAGGACTTTCATATGCTTTCAGTCGTAGAAGCTTCATCTACTTCTCATTATGGAAAAGTCGACATAAGCGTTTAGGTGTATTTTTATATAAAATCGCCTTATCCCGAATTAGGAAAAGTCGTACGTCATTTTTAGGAGAAACCCCACCTATTTACTCTCCAATCTACGAAGGGATGACACAGCCCGTAGGCGACGACATCTTTTCTTTTATCCTCATTTCAGGGGAACATGGAACATGCCGGCAGCTTTAGCTTTCCAGGATAGTTTCATGAACTGTCATATTCATCTTCATATATATAACTATATGAAACGTTCGTGTAGACCCAGTCTTCACGTATGACAGGTGGAAAGAGGCAGAGCTCGCCTTCTTTCTATTAAGTACTGTTGGTTTTAATCTTTACTTTCCATTTAGCAAGGTAAAATGACAGAGAGAGAAAATATACCCTCTTTTCTTAGCCAGCAGGAAATGACCGGAAATCAGTGCACAATTAGTATTATTATTTTCCGGGCTTTTAATTACAAGAGTTCGTTCCGGATACGAAATCTCTTGTGGCTCTACGAATAGTAGACTCTTAGACATCACTGCTACTAGCAGGAGAAGTCTTTTAAATTATTCTATAGCATGACATTTTTTAAACGTCACCTCGAGGATCTTAATGCTTGGAATAATTATTCTTCACTTGGAATCATGTACTGATAGCCAAGTAATTAGAATCTAGGTCGCGGTGGAAGTTAATGCAAAGTTGACCTGGTTTCAATTTCGCCAACAAGCAGCAGTTGTACTAACAGGCCGAAACAGTCTGTATCTTGAAAAGTAGGTTACAACAACTAGAGGAGACGGCGGGTTGTAACTGAAACTAGAACGGGTGTTCAGCTGCATGGATAGCATTCCGGGAAAGACCTGCAGGTCATACGCCATGAAGAATTGGGCGCGTACACCGGAAGGGCTTCAGCACTGTTTATAAACATTGACTCATCACACCTGAGTCATTGGACTTCTACTGACGGCCGAAAATTCTTGGTGTTGAGTTGAGATTACGTCGACAAGACGGCCGAGTTAAACTATAACGAACGGAGTAGATTTACCTTGGACTCAACAATAGACATTGGTGTTGGAGGGAAGAGAGTGTGGCCCTTTCCAAATTTGTCATAAACAGAGCAACATTTACCTAAAGTAAACCTCGGAACTAAGTCTTATTGCGCATCGCCAGAATTAATTGAGTCATAGAGGACGCTCTATGTTTAACTCCTTTCGGCCGCAGCCGCTTTTTAGATTTTTGGTGGTGGGCAAAATAAGAATATATATTAGCACGAAGTGCTAGTCAACATTTTAGCGGTTCCGTATGCCGACGTGACTGAGTTGAGTGGAAGGAATCCAACATTGCTCTTATATAGAATCGGCATCCGAAGGTGGGAATTTACGGATGGGATTTCTATTTCTTTGATGTTGTGAGGACAGAGGTGACCATTGAAGTGTTCCTTTTTTGTTCCCACACGTCTTTAGAGGTGGAGTAAAACCTCTATTTTATTACTGAGTTCGCCAATATACCTTCAGATTATGAATGATGGCGGCTCAGGAAGAGAAGATTTGTGATCTATAGCAGCGGAATTTGTGAGCTAGGAGGAATGGTATAGACACCTCAGGGGAAAGTAGATGGTTTAGGAGAGGCACCAGGGAGCAGAGGAGGTGGTTACCATATGGAGTCTGGAAGCTGGTTTAACTGGTCTTGCTTGTGGTACTCAACAAGCTGAATTGGGGGACTTATGTGACATAATGTCCCAGTTTGCGCCAGCTTGCAGACGATTATAAATATCTTTTCTTGGAACAACTGATTTCAGGTGTGAGAGACTGGCACTACCTTTTATGGTAAGGAATGCCAGCGCTCAGATAGAGGCAAGGAATTTGCCAGTAGCTCCAATTAGACTGGTATAGTTTGGTAAAACTTCCAGGCGGGACCAGACCTGGTCACTTGAGTCTGGAAGTCCCAACTATGTAGACGTGATTTTTTTCCCGGGAGGGTATAGCCCTTGTTGAGGGGCTAATTTTCGCCTCTGTGTTGCATTGGTGAGCATATATATGTTTTTTGCTTTGAATGATAAGATTTGTGTTAAATATTTAAAACAGTCTTTGTTTGATATATACATACTACATGTCATGTATGTATTTTGGCGGACTTTGCTACGGCATCGTTACTTCTGTAAGAAAGCCGGCCTGAGATTTGAACGTCTATATAACTGTCCTATATTCCTATGTTTACAATTCTTATCCAATTCTTATCATGCTATGATCACTACTTCATCTTCTTTTGAAGAGTATGATGTCTCTGTAAATTCTGTACTGTGTCTGCAGAGTTCAATCTATCTTCACTTTTGGTTCACTCTCAATTAGGGAAGAACCTAGCTTTACCTGACTTATGGTAAAGTATTCAGGTGTTACATAAGGCCTTTGTTAAAGATTCAGTTCCTGTACGCACCTATCTATATTGTGTGTGTGAATCTTTACTTTATCTGTGTACAGACTATGCCGGGGACGGAACATATATTTTGTGTGTATGACAGCCTGGGGACACAGATAAGACACCCCATTGCTTTTGTCGGATTGGTGGATCATGTATGTCGTGACTCAATCATATTTATGAGAACGGTTCACATACCTACATACTCATTTTTACCTGCCGTAAATCGTGCAGTGTGCTTGACACAATAACAAGTCATTGGAGCCAATATTTCCACAACTTCGATTTTAATCACACACCCCACCCCGTGCATGTTGTATAACAGATTGATGTCCTCCCATATAGAGGAGTGTTTGTATGTGGGAGAAGATATCTCCATTTGGTATCTGTGATGTCCTGTTCGGTGAGGTTGGTAGAGTGTTCATATTACCGCCCCACTTTCCCGCCAAATAAACCCATACGTTACAGGCGCACAGGTGATACCACACATCATGATATTAGGTTTGTCCTCGGACTATATGTCTAATTGTTGTCTCTGTGAGTCTTATGAACCTGCGTGATACGCTAGTATATTTATGGCTTGTCATTTTTTGATTTGCAGGCAATGAGGCAAATGGCGTGGGACATCTTGGCTGATTTTAACTGAGTCAAAACTTATTGGCTTGGCTGTGCAGAGTAGGCGCCACTCAGCACTTAGGGACCCCGGCATTCCTTCCTAGAATCGGAGGCCGGGGGAAATAATTCCCAATTATTCGTCTAGCCCAGTGAGAAACTCCAGACGGAGTATCTCCTTTTTTGTTGGGTTTTGTCATTCTAGTGACATGGATTAAAAAGCTTTCAACTACTCATTTCTGGCGTCTGACGAGAGATGGCATTTATTTTCTTCCTGTATTATCAGGGAGGTTATAGTCTGCAACAGCTTACGGACTGGAGGTTACTCTCGATGTGAAGAGTCATACTTAATGGAGTGAACTCCGAAATCAGTACGGATCTTCCTGTGTTACAATGTCCCCACTGCGACATTGTGGATTCATCTTTTTCTTGCGACGAAGCATGTTACCCATTTATATTACGGGAAGCCGCCTAACGATGTTCCGCCAGCGATGACACCAACGCATAGAGAGTTCTTCGTTCGCTGGAAACCCCAGCAACTTTGTTGAGAGTCTGTGCTTTATTCTTCCAGAATGTTGGGAGAGGGGCTTCTTATTCTTCCTGGTGAATCCGGGAAGTTATAGATATGCCGCAGTCACAGATGGAATGGTTCTTTCCTTCTGAGAGATCATCATAATTTGAATTAAATATGAACCCAGCTACACTTCTCTGGTTTGTTTAAATGTCGTGCTGAGACATTTGAGACTTCGTCTTTTTCCAAGATTAAGCATGCAAGTCTTACCATTTACGGGAAATCGCCTAGAGAGATTCAACTGGCTTCTGACCCATACTCAGGGAGAGTCCTTCCTTTACCAACAACCCCAGTACGTCGTTGAGCATCCGTGCTACAACTTGTCCAAACTGATGGACGTTTTTATCAAGGGTTGAAATCCCTATTTTATGCAGACAATTTTTATCCTCTCAGGACCAATGCCAGATCGAGTAATCCAGACATCAAGTCACACACCATCATCATTTTTATAGAAGGAAAATTGAGGACAGTTCCTTTTGTTGGTCAATTATGACTGTATCCTATCAACGTCTATAAGCCGTCTCCCCATTACAGTGTTCAGTATCCAGAGAACCTTGTTTTATCTCAGTGGCACATGGTGGAGTTTGGTCAAAATTAGGATGGGAGAGCCCAGCTGTTTTAGCGGTAGAAGAGGAAGAGGAGTAGGGTAGAACAGTATAAGTGTCATCATCGAACTTTTGGTGTGGGAGAATAAAGACAGTGTAGAGAAGCCCGGTGTGGAGGGACTCTACATTCTCCTGATGTTTTTAGATTATCAGTACATACATTATTTGAGAATGTATTTTTTTGATTGATGTTGGATAGATTGTAGTGGAGACAGAGTCTCGTATTTCCAGCTTATGAGAGTCTGGCAATAAACATATATGTTCGTCAGGAGAGTTTTCATTGTCTACGTGACCAGTGTTACACTGTTTGTTGTCGTAGAGAACTGTGCTACTGTGTTGGTATATGTGCAGAGAATCCAGTGGGAGGTCGACCAACACACAGTCTCAGATATTTTATTCAAGGATAACAACTTGATAGAGATCTGTGGTTAAGTGGCCTATTCTCTGTTTTAGTCTTCAGGAAAGTAGTTTACCTTGTAATGTGGGTGGAGTCTATTTGACCATCACCCCATTCTTCTTTCAAAAGAGCCAATAACTACTCTATTCCTGGAGTCTTTTAGGAAATAAACTGTCTCGATCAACTGCCTTTATGCGGCGAACCTGAGGGACCTATGAATCATTTTCCCCTAGACACTATTTCAGTCCATTTCATATGGTATTCTCATTAATTATCCCACAAAGAAGAAGAAGAAGAAGAAGAAGAAGAAGAAGAAGAAGAAGAAGAAGAAGAAGAAGAAGAAGAAGAAGAAGAAGAAGAAGAAGAAGAAGAAGAAGAAGAAGAATCGTGTCGCGTTGGTTACTTACGGGGATATGTGAGCCGGTCGCACAGAAAGCAATGGCAAACTACTGAGCGTAATCTTCCTAAGAGATCAACAACAGCGATAAAATACTGATGTTGACAGCGATGACCTGTAAATAGGATATGTGAACAAATAAACAAATTCCACAGAATGCATGAACATAAGTATAAATAAGAGTGATGATCAATGAGTGCATTACTATCATGTTATTATGATATTTTAAATGTTTGTAAATTTCATTCATTGTGAACAAATAGTTCTCTCTCCCAAGAATGGCAAAGTACAACCATATAGGCAGGTAAGACACTGAGAAGGTCAACTGCAAGACCAGATAGATGAAGTAAAGAAGCAAATCAAGCTGCTTCAAACACCGGCACCGACTAGCGGCAACAAAAAGCTGCTTGCTGAAATAAAGGAGATCCAGCAAAACATCAAGCAAAAAGTGGAACACATGCCGAGATGAAGAAGGGAAACGAAGAAATGCAACGCACCATTAAAGCGGAGAGAGAGCTGCTGAAAGCTGAAATGGAATTAATCCGAAACAAACCAACAGAAGCCATGCAAGAGATCACAGACAAGCCACAAGGCAAAACCCAACAAAAGACCGAACAGAAACCGCAAGATAAAGACAGCAGCCCAACTATGACGCTCGAGAAACTCAAGGGGAAACCAAAATCCCGAAAGACATCTGAAGAAAACCAAGATGAGTACCCTGACGGCGGCATGGAGTGGCCCCGGGCACCTAGCTTGGAGGAGTGCATAGAATTGGCAAGGAGAGAGGGAATTAAAGTGGAACTCAGCCGCAAGAAAATCAGAAGACCATGAGAAGAAAAAGAAAAGAAGAAGCCCAAGAAACTCAGGGGAACACCGATAGAATACCCTGAGGTACACTATAACATTGAGGCCGACCTCGCGTAGTATATAGATGACGGATAGGTCGTCCCATGGCTCACCACAGAGGAAGAAATCGAAAGACAGCAACAACTCAAACGCTAAAGTGGAAACAGGCGCAACCAGGAAAATAACATCGAAAAGCTTCTACTGGCAATACACGAAAAAGGAGGCAAAAAAACCATATAAAAAGTCCTTATAAGGACTGCAACCAGTCAAGCCAGACGAGCCAGGATCCCTCACTAACAAAAGAAACCACCAGAGGAGACGGGCACAAAAGACAGCCGCTACCAACCCCCCAGCTGACGTCACAGACACAAAAGCCGATATAACCAGTCTGGATCAGGACTAAGTCGTAAGAGTGCACAACACAAAAACAGTGTTAAAAACCCACAAAAACCACCGATCTCAACAAAAGCCATCGCCGAGGAAGCAGGTTGAACGATACCGAAAATTGGAATTTTTTCTGTTTAAATTGGAATTGAAATTGGAGACAGACAAACATATAGACACAAGTTTAGTGAATTTGAATAACACAGATACAAAC